>CM039682.1:45588785-45638785 GCA_022537955.1 Schmidtea mediterranea
TTTATTATTATTATTATTTATTATTATTATTTTTTATTTTTATTTATGATTATTATTTATTATAATTATTTATTATTATTAGTCATTTGTATTGTATAATAAATCAATATAACATTGAGAAATGTGAACATAAAACGGACACATAAAGTGAGGCATGTAAACGCGTCAATCGTGTATTGGTTGCTGAGTGACTCAGTTGCTGCTGCTGCTTGTGCTGGTACATGTGATGATGCACGTCAATACACATACACACACACACAGCCACATATTTGACTCATCAAGAACTGATGCATGCTCATTGGTGCCTCACAAATGCTGCACACATGTGCATTCGCCATGGAACATGTTCAGTTCATCTTATTGACCTGTATTCATGACTCTCTGTGTGTGTGTACTCGCGTGCACTTGATAATTGGATCAATCCGGCATGTATATATATCTAAATTTGTCCTCTAATGCTCGGTATGATTCCATGATTGAAACGGCAATGATAGCCCAATGAATCGATATATCGGGAGTGCAGCAGTGCTGATATTCTACCCGTCCTCCACATGCGCTATCGCCGCCATTGCTTTTGATACCTAAGCAATAACACAATTACATCTCGAAGCCGTTCAAATCTTGCTCAAATCAATTTCATGTGACTGTGTTACTCGGCATTTCGGTGCTCCTTATATCAATGGTTCATTCCCGTCGGCATATCACGGCTATGGAGCAAATAGCGGGCTTACAGCGTCATTAATCACTTATATAATTATTATCTATGAAAAATTCATTAACAAATAATTGACATAATCAATATATTTATTATCAATAATAATTATCCGTGAAAAAATCATTAACAATTAATTGATGTAATCAATCTTTAATAATAATTTATATTGAATAATTAATAATAGCTGCAAAGTTTAAACGTCAAATGTTTTGTCAGTTGCAGATTGGATAAGATATTATTATGATTGTTAGATACAGGGGGTGATGGGGAGGGAGGGCGACTTTGCCACATTACATATCATTGTCTGTGTTTCACACATACCAATCGATTGAGTGCTTGTGCAAACATCAATAATTAACAGAGCAAAGGCCGTCATCCTATTGGATTATGGAAATAGTATATAATTTCATTGAGAAATTGTCAATGAATGATAGGATTTAGTGAAATATGTTTGCTTGTTGGCGTTGACGTGGCAACTGGTGAGTAATTATCCCTCGCGATGGATATCTAGTGTTCTCCCTTTGGTTGGCAGGAATTTCTCTTTCAAATATTATCAACAACATTAATAATAATTAATAATAATAATAATAATGCTATAAACTAGCTGTGTTTATGATGCAATATCGATTCTTACTCAATGCTAGAATTGATTATTCACCATTAATTTGGTTTTCTCAAGTTGGTAATTAGTCAGTTTCTCCTAGTGACTTCACCTCATTCATTCGCAATGGTCCCGCAACGATGTTTCATTTGTGTGAATGAATAATCAGCTGTTTCCCATTAGGAATAAGGGGAGGAGAGGTGGGGGGGGTGGCATTTGTACATCTCTCATTTATTAGTCATTATTATATCAGCGCCTGTGGTAAACAGCCTATTCCAATCGATACATCAATTATTAACTGTCCCAACCAGAGCCGTCACATCTAATCGTATTTTCACCTGAAACAGGAGGATAATTTTGAGGGAGCAAAATAAATGAGGAAGCCACAGAACGCAATAATAGTACTACAATAGTAAAGTTAGTATTTCATGTGAGGTGAAGTGGAACAGATATGCCCGACACGTTGATAGAGTTAGATCATATCAACTTCTTTTGGCCTCGCTTTTCGTCTCGGGTTTCGTACACAGCACTTGTGCTTATTCGGTAGTTTCCGTGAGAATGAATGGTTTTATTCATAGGTTATTTGCCGCGAAATTATGATTTACATTAGCCCCCCCTTTACTTTCAGTTATAAAAAAAATCCTGCAAAATGCTATTATCGAAACAAACACTCATTTCATAGTGAACTTGGTATTTTGTTGTTCTATTTCACTGGTTTCCTTCATTTCCTTTAGGTTACGGAAATTTCTGTCAAATATAATACAAAATATTGATCAACAATCCATAAAATAAATGGTTTTACTTACATTGATTCTTTTATAAATTATGAAATTAGTCAATAATATTAATAATATTTATCAATTATAAATCTAAATATTTTAATTGATTTTATTATAAAATTAATTATTTGTAAATAATAATATTGATCAATTATAAACATAAATATGAAAATTTATTAAGATCTTTACGAGACATTTTCAATTCCTTTTCATTTCTTATTTAAACCCGTCCATTCTGCACACTAAACCAATAATTTACATCAATGTACTTCACCACAGTGTTGCCATTCTGAGATACACTTGACTTTTAGTGTTTCACCCATTTGGCGGCACCGTTCCCGTTTTTCATTTGAATCAAGTGGATCCCATCTTGTGCCCGGCTCTCATACCCAGATATTATTGATATTCCTTCCGCTCTCATTGATCGTTGGTTGCGATCAAAATGGCTTTATTTATCAGGATTTATCTTTTTCTTTCCAATTATGATTTCAATTATTGATTTACCCATTAGTGCTATGGCATATTGATTGATATTACGTTTACAATGAATATATTCCATTAAAGCATTTGTAACAATAATAATAATCTAGCGATTTTATTGTTATCCGCCGACATTGTGCGGCGTGTAGAACGCGTGTATAACGCGTGTAGAACTTGGCCACATTTTATCTCCAAGTCCACATCAACAGTACGAAACGGCTGAAAGGTGAATAATAATCTAGCAGCACTTGAGAATACATAGCGTGACATTTGTGCTGATATTTTCCTGTCAGCTGTGTGTGCCGGTGCATGAATCACACATTTTCACTGCTATCATTATTATTATTATTATTATTATTATTATTATTATGTTTCTAGATAATGTGAGAGCTGTCAATGGAAGGGCATTGGTCCATTGTTCAGCAGGAATATCCCGATCTCCTACGCTTGCAATTGGCTATTTGATGAAGGCTCAGAATATCTCTGTCACCGATGCTTACAAGTTGGTCTTGCATTTTCACATTGATTTTGTTTTAATTGATTGGAAATAGGATATTAGTATCTTGATTTATATTTACCAATAATTGTCGGCACTGCTTTTCTTCTTTTTTAAGTGCCGAAAATTTGTGCTAAATATAATTATGATATTGATCGGTAATCGGTAAATGGAATCCAAATAAAGGAAATTGACAATAAAAAGATCAATTATGAAAAAAGGATTGCGCTTAAATTAATTTAAATTGATTATTAATAAATAATAATTATCAATTATGCATATGAATATTCCAATCGATATTGATATAAAATTGATTATCAATAAATAATAATTATCAATTATGCATATGAATATTCCAATCGATATTGATATAAAATTGATTATCGATAAATAATAATTATCAATTATGCATATGAATATTCCAATCGATATTGATATAAAATTGATTATCGATAAATAATAATTATCAATTATGCATATGAATATTCCAATCGATATTGATATAAAATTGATTATCGATAAATAATAATTATCAATTATGCATATGAATATTCCAATCGATATTGATATAAAATTGATTATTAATAAATAATATTAATGATATCACAAAAAGCTCGATCTGTAAAACTGACTTGTTTCGCGGTGGTCTGAACACGGGAGATGAATCCAATGCTTTAGGAACTTTGCTTCACGGTGATAGAAAGAACCGACACCGATGAACCTGAAATCCCGGTCCCACCGCTGACACCGAGAGTCCCGATTAAGCTGATATGTGTAAAAATCAATAACTCTACATATCTTTCTGCAAAATTTACAATAAATATTTTATTCGAAAATCTCTGGCGTGTTTAATTAGCATGAAGTTCTGTACTGGCGTTCCGCTTGCCCATTAGGAAAGGAAATATGATACATTCATATGTAGCTTTGTCGGCCCATTATTTGCAATAACATGAGAAGCTAAGAGCTTAGGACCAAATATTCACCAATAAAATTATCGAAATCTGTATCGATGTGTTACTGTGGATCACTGCATCATCGATCATTAAATTTTTGATCTATAGGATCGATATTGTTCTTGAACGTTTGGACATATTCCTCGCTTTCACCACTGTAATGTTGACAGGATTTACATTAGCCCCCCCCCCGTTACTTTCAGTTATAAATCAGAATGTTTGAATGCTCATCGCTGATTGGCTGAAATTAATAACCTGATCAATATTTGCGCCAGCCAGAGTATTGCCATTTCACTGGCATCAAGTCTGCCCCATGTCCCTTAACTAATGCATTAACTGACTCATGCTGTTGATATGCACTATAAAATACCAATCGCTGGCCAGTCAGTTATTTGCCTGACATCATCATCTAGTTTGTTGTTGTATCGTTATTGTTGTCGTTGTCGTTGTCGTTGTCGTCATTTGTTGTTGACACATATACACATAATGACGAGACTGACTGGTGGTTATTTGCTGCCATTGAACCAATCAGATGTGTTTGTGTGTTTGATTCAATGCGATAATAAGATTCGATTGCGTCTCGTTGTGATTGATTGTTGTTATGACCAATTATTAGTGGATATGATTACTTGTAAGGCTTTCAATTAATGTCCGGAAACAAAAAAATCACATTATTTGTTTGCACATTTTAATTACAATCGATAGTCGACTATTTTAATATCCAATAAAATCATTGACTTTCCTTTATTTTTTAATTTCTTTTCACTGTCGATCAATATTTTGTTTTATAAATATCAAGAACTCTTGTCGGCCAGAACTATTGATATTTCAACTTGAGGGAATCGATACAATTATTATTTTGCACTGAATATTTGCTCGACTTCATTTTTCCGTCAAAAAGTAAAACTGTTCCGTTAAGAAAATCAAACTCCAAATATTGATAAGTCCATTCTAAATGAGAATTACTATATCTTTCACTGGAGCAGATAGCGGCACCTTACCTTATTACATAAGGATTTCAGCTATAAAAATGACAACAAAACCGTTTTACAACATATATTAATGTGAAATTTGAGCTTGATGCATTTTGTCTATATCTCCTTAATATTAGGTCGCGTATTTGAAAAACATGCTCTTATTTCATTCTAGGTTGAGTTCAGTTTTTGTCTTTTCTTGTTCTTAATGTTTACCGATGCAGAAAAATGCAAAATCTAATCATAAAAATCTTTCATAAAATCAATCCTAATATGAGATTAATAAATTTTTAATAATAGAATAAGCCGATCTCGCGACACACTTATCATATATCTGCGGCACCCGGTTGAGAAACACTGCACTAGAGGGTTAGGCAGGGAGAATTGATTGTCACATTACTCAATATTGATGTAAGTAGTTATAATCAGGCCCGGGAAGATTGGGGCGTGTCAGGAGGGTCATTTGACATTGAGGCCTCAGAAATATAGCTAGCAACACTATTACAAACTATAAAAAAGGTCAAAAAATTTACTTCGCTCTTTTATACAGTTCATACATTTTAGGACAACCAAAATAAATAATCTATAATAAAATCGAATATAACTATGGTTTGCGCCGCGTTCAACAACGGTCCAGGATCGCGTAAATGGTCTGGCAAATTATTTATTATTATTATTATTTATTATTATTTATTATTATTATTTATTATTATTTATTATTATTATTAATTATTATTATTATTTATTATTATTATTATTATTATTATTTATTATTATTGTTTATTATTATTATTATTATTTATTATTATTATTAATTATTATTATTATTAATTATTATTATTTATTATTATTATTTATTATTATTATTAATTATTATTATTTATTATTATTATTTATTATTATTATTTATTATTATTATTAATTATTATTATTTATTATTATTATTTATTATTATTATTTATTATTATTATTATTTATTATTATTATTTATTATTATTATTATTAATTATTATTATTATTAATTATTATTATTTATTATTATTATTTATTATTATTATTATTATTTATTATTATTGTTATATTTTCTACAAAATTTGACTATGAATCAGATTTATTTAAGGTATTTACGAATTTCCGGCACAGCTTAAGTAAATCTGATTCATAGTTAAATTTTGTAAAAAATATTGTCACTTATAAAGAAATCAGAGGTGAAAAACAAAAAAAGTCCTTTTTATATTATTAATATTATTATTCAAATATCAATTTATTATATCAATATCGATTTAATATTTTATATATAAATTTCCTTACTAACAAATATCTTACAAACAAATGCCGAAAATCCACAGTAAATGTCTAATAAAATAAAGATAAAAGATATATTATGATTTTATAAATGTTATTTGAGCTTATATTTTCAGCATTGTGAAGTTGTCAAGGTCCAGCGTGTCTCCGAATTTCAACTTCCTCGGTCAACTTACTGACTACGAGGAAGAATTACGATTGGCCAAAGAGAAAGTTAAAACTCCTTCTGCAGTAGAGAAACTTACCCAATCGCGACCTAAGCGCCGACCGACTAGACTCGGTTTTATCTCAAACTTTTTGAGGCAGTCAACGAGTTCTAATAGATCCAATGTTACTTGTTCGCCCACCTCTGATAATAACGCCGGTCTAGGTAGTTGCTCCTTGAATGCTCAGAAACTTACAGCTCCTCTATTGCCGTCTCCGTCTGTGCCTTTTGCAAAGCTCGGAATAAACTCTCCATTGGACGAGAGTCCCAACTCCGTTCTCAAGCTGGATAATTTCCCCTCGACTAGCTTAGATCAGTTGCATTTCCAGCCCTGTCAAACCGGCTCCAGGGGCGTCAAAATCAAACGTTCCGCTACTGAGTCTGGCAACGACTCCTCGAAAATTAGGAAACGTTTGTCCATGAACACCGATTCTTACTCTCTGTTGTCCCCGACGTGCCAGAATGCAGCGGCAACAGCAACAGCAACAGTACCAGGCGATGCCACTGAGTCCCATCTCCACTGCAGCACCGCCACCGCAGGGGATTTCCAGCGCAGGCACAGTGCTATATTCCCCCCTGCAATCACCGGCAATGAACTCACTGGAAATAGTAATAAATCTGTCGATCGGGATCATCTGAGTGCTACCAACAGATCTATCAGTTTCGAGCGTCTCAATTGCCCCGATTCCAACTGGAACACGACTGCATCAATGATTTCTGACTCGTGTCGACTGCAGGAATGTCACCAATCCACTTCGAGTCTTTCATCCGCCAATAGTCATAGTTCTAATTTGTTGGTGTAATTGTTCCTCCTTGTCCGGTTTATTGATTAGATGCGCTCGATTGATTGGTTTCTGTAAATATTGGATCACGGTACCACTAACAGCACTGATCGATATTCACACTCTCGGTGTGTGTGTGTGTGCGCGCGTGCGTGTAAATACTGCCAATACTTTATTAATAATATTAGAATTCCTTATCGGTCTGTATTTAGATTTAATTATCTCAGGAACGACAGTGATGCTATTATCGATATTATTATTATTATTATTACGTCATTGTGTTTATTATTATCATTAGTGTTGTGTAATAGAATTTGTGGTGGTAATAAATGCTCCTGGTCTTGTGTTCGTCATTTTGCTCCGTATCATCAATAATGGTTATCGGATTAATAGCATCGATTTTACGCAACATTCAATCAATTATAATTCTATATAATTGTGCATAATATCAGCTATTATTCCTGGGATCTGAAAGACCTATTGCAGGCATTTCCCGCATGGAAATGTGAATACATTCAATAGTGCATCCACCGCACAACAAATAACCCTTGTCCACATGCAACACCAATAAATTCGCAACGAGATCACTGGCACATCATTAACTTCAACACAACTCGCAAGCCGAAATATATTTCATAGACAAACCAAACAGAATTCACTGTGAAACTCCTGAAATTTCTTTATGTTTTCTTTTTCTATCGTTTTTCCGCTTCTGGCTCTCTTGTTTTGACTGTTTATCGAGTAGAATCTTTTCCATATATTCCTGTTCTTGACGGGCATTCAGAACGTGCAGATCGGATAAATTAGATACTTCGATTTCCGCAAATTTTTTGGCGTTTTCGGAACTCTTGAAGCGAAAATGCCCGGTCAGACTAAAATCCCGGAAATCGATATAAGCAATCTCATCTAACATTCCCAACTGGGTCAGTGAGGACTTAATCGTTTTCTTCGTGCTATTTTCCGGGCACACGAAACCAACAATTGATCCAGAAACGATCTGATCAGATAACTCTTTCACGGCTGATCCAGTTGCCTGGATCGACTGCTTATTAATTGTCTGTTCAGCCTTAACCCGTTCATGCTGCTTGTGACTGTATTCGGTGCTCTCTATCGATTGGTGCTGGGAAATCAAAACCCTCATTTCCGCTAAATGTTTTTGTTGCGCCTCATAAAATCCATTACGGAAAATCATCCATTCTTTTTTTGATATAGCTGAAATTTTTGAATTCGTTTTCTCTTTTCTTTGCTCTCCTAGAAGAGACGGCATTAAATGTCGATTCATCGAAAGAAATTAACAAGCGTTAAGAGAATCTGTCAAATTCAAAGGAGAACTAATGCGCATTTAAAAGGATACAATACAATAACAGCATCATACATAAATTTAAATCTAATTGTACTATTTATACAGATCACGTAGATTTCAAAGAAACCGATCAACTTTTCAATAGAATTTTACCAAAACTTAACATTACTCTAATTGGTAATTGAAATTTTTGAAAATCCAATATATTTACCAATTATATAGGTCATATAGATTTCCTAACTCGACCAATTAATCAATTGCAAATGATAAATAAAGACAAATTTTATTTTTACAACAAATAAATATTTAATTTAAAAAATATATTTAATTGGAATTACTATTTAATTATTACCTATAATGATAATAATAAGAGTTTAACCTATATATAAATATTAGGTGACCTACTTTTGCAAGATTTTATCTTCTCATTTAAGAAATAACAAAATTATTAAATTTCATTTTTTTGTAAATTGAATAATAAATTTAGTAATCAGTGGATTTGAATAACATTAATGGAAAAGCCATATATAATTTAATAATTTACCAATGATTGGTTCAAAGAATATTTTCTGTGGATAGCCTAATAATTCCAATTGCTTTAAGGCGTGAGTGTATTGACTATTTGAAAAAGAAAAATATTTCCATGATTCAGCCTTTCTCAATTCAAATTCCGAAATCTTATATTCATTCAATGCTTTCCTAGTTTCTGTTTTTGTCATAAATTCAATAAAACCAAATCCTCTTAAAGTTTGCGATGATGGATATCTATATAAAAATTATATTCCGAAATCCAACATTATTTTTTTTACTTTGGCAGATCAATTCGTAAAATTTGGCCAAATACTTTAAATTTTTTCTTAATCTCTTTTGTAACATCATCGGGGCTCTTTTTCTGGTTTTCATTATTTAGAAATCCTGAAATAAATATTGTTCGAGTATTTACAGGTTTTAAATTTTCTAATTCAATTTTTCGTTTAATGCCTTTATTTTCTTCGTCGAAAGTTAATATTTTTGATTTATTCACAGCACTTCTTATTAAATCCGGAGTTGCTTTTAATTCAATTAATTTATTAAATTTCAACAAATCTTCAATCAGTATAGATTTGTTTTGTGAAGCTTTTATACATTTTTGCATGAATTCATCACGAGGCAAATTTCCTTCGCTGAAATAAAACTCTAACTGACTTTTAATAAGCTTAACTAATTTTTTATCACTAATCAAAGCACTGGCCATTTTTTAAATATTTACTGTCGATACTTTTTGAAATTGAATTGTACAAGCTCTATTAAATTATCAAAGTTTGAATATTTAAACAAGAATTTAAAATTAGTTTGACTCTATTTTTAATTTATATTATATTTCTCTGCTAAACAAAAACTTTTTATCCATCAGCGATAAAATCTGAATTCTTAGGAAATATGGCAAGTATAGAGAAGGCTTTTGCAGTTAATGAATGATTTATGTGAGTTTAACGAAATTTTAATTCACACGAATATTTTATTTGTATTGTAAATAAATTTATATATATTATTTAATATGATAGTATTTTATTTTTTATAATATAAATAATTTATAATATTTCAATTATTTTGAAATCAGACATATCTACTTTCATACTCGAGCATTTATTAAAATGATCATTAGCACAAATTAAAAATTGCATTTTTCAAAAAAAAGCTGCATCAACGAAATATTGTATAAATGTTGGGCTAGAACAGAGTTTTTTTTAAATGAATCGGTAATAGCACGCAAACATAACACTCAGATTTAAAATCAGACCCATAAAACATCAAATAACCACTGTTGGGCAACGACTGATTCAGTCCATATTTGTTTGACCAGCACGATAACTGCCTGTGTGTTTTGAGCGGAAAACTTAAAAATTTAGCAAAAATAGAAATATAAAGAAAAATAAATTAAATAAAAATTTTGGTACATAAAAATATAAAAATTTAATTTTAAATCAAAAAGAATAAAAAAAATTTATAATTTTGGAATTTTCTAGAAAATTCCTTGTTTTACCTTATCAAAACACAGACACAAGAAATCGTGGTATATAAGGCAGTGTTGGGCAGACAAATTTACATCTCCTAGCGTTATAATTGTTCAAGTAACAATACTGCTTCACCCTAATACTAATAAAGTTATATGTTGATCGCAAAGAAATGCCTCCGATCCAACTCCAATAATTTTAAATCAAATAATTTTTTAAAAATTCTATTCTTTAAAAAAGAAAGGTCCTAATAAATGGATGACAGAAAAAGACAACCACAATAATATTACTTATAAAAATAATCAAAAATTTAATATTAAATTTTTTTTTAATTTATGCTAATACTATGAACCATAGTAATACTACTTACAAACTAAACCAAAAGAAATTTTTTAACCCCAAATTGATCTGCTATAACCCCACATCGTCTGTATAAATCATCATAACTTATCATCCACATCATTGTTAATGTTGGGCCAGCACACCAATATCCTTGAGAATTGTTTAAATGCATCGGTAATACAGCACGAAAACCCAGCACCAAGATAACTTAAAATACAATATACAACACCAATTAAACACTTTAAAATCTGAGAGAATATAAATAAATATAAAATCAAAAACATAAAAATAAAATTAAAATAATAACAAAATGCACCAAGATTCGCACGATACCTACACAAATATAACAAGAAAACACAACAAATTCGACGAAATTGAAAAAATTAATAAAAGTTCATTAAAATGAAATTTAAATCGAAAATTTGAATTAGTAATAATTCAATAAAAATCTTAAATAAAATATTATAAAAATAAATCAAAAAATAATAAAATTAAAGAATAGAATTTACTAGAAAATAACAAGGTCGAATTTTGTTTTACTACATCAAATTTCACACGCGAGAAAAATAGGTATAAATACCGATGTGTTTTCACAAATTTTCAGTCTTATTTTTCGGAGAAAAAATTTCATTACAAATTTTAACTGGTTGTATGGCTGGTTGAGAGCCGTGCATTCAGGCAATTAACACGGGTAAGTGTTTTGCCTGAACACGATCACTCTCAACTGGTGCAATATTTATTAGTTGATTTTTCGAAGAGAATTGATGGGTAATTTTTCAATTGAATTTATGTATGACTTTTCAGATCGAATTGATGGATGATTTTGTTTATGGATAATTTTGTTTTTCCAATTGAATTATGGATGATTTTTTTGAATCAAATTTGTGGGTAATTTTTTAATTGAATTTATGGATGATTTTTCAGATTAAATTTATGGATAATTTTGTTTTTCTAATTGAATTTATAGATGATTTATCGAATTAAATTTATGGGATTTTTGAAGTAAATTTTATGGAATGGATACAATGAATTTCAAATGTATGTAGCCGATGTAATATGCTGAATAAATATTTTATATCTACAGCCTTAGTGCATCGAAACTTTTATTCCAAATGCTATGGTAAATTATTATTTGTTATTCCTTTTCCGGCCCACAGCCAACACATAACGCAAGAAAGCAAAATCTACATAGTACAGATTCGTGTAAGTGCGTGGAAAATCGCCAATGATATGTACCCGTGAAGACTCAGCGTGCGGAACGCAGGAGTTGGAACGTCAATATTATCCGTACATAGGGGAAATCGGAGGGTAAATGAGTAGTTTATTGGCTGCTCCTTCACCATCCGTTTCCTGTAAAATTGACATAAATTTTTAACAACAATCGGCTCAAAATCTCTAACACCGAGTAGTCCAGTGGGCACTCATTAACTATGAAATGAACATAAATAGATCTTAAGGACAAAAAGAGGGGATGGGTAGCGGGGAAAATTGCGAAATCGTTGCAACAGTTAAAATGAATAGCCATCGGAAAAAGATTAATCCGAACGACCAAAATCATGAAAAATAATGTTTTTAAATAGGAATTAAATAAATTTAAATTTGAGTTGAGGCGGAAAATATGGGCGGGACGCTGCTCAAATTTTCCTAACTAATTCAAATACTTAACAAAAATAGTAACGTAAAAATGGAATGCGTAAAATAAGGGCGGAACGCTGCTCAAATTTTCCGAGTCAATGAAAATACTTTGTCGAAAACTGTAGAATAGGGATGAACCGTAAAATAAGGGCGGAACGCTGCTAAAATTTTCGAATTTACAAAAATACTTTATCGAAAACCGGAAAATATAGATGGACTACGGCTAATGTTGTATATCAATAAAAAATTTTAACGCTGAGGAATAAGGAAGGATCCCTACAAAATCTTAATGATAAGGGTAATGGTAATTATAATAATAATAATATTGATAATAATAATAATGATAATGATAATAATAATAATAATAATGGTAATAATAATAATAATCATGGTATTTGTAGTAATGATTGATAATAATTATGATAACAATAATAATAATAGTAATAATCATAGTAGTAATAACAATAAATATAATGGTAGTTATAGTAATAAAAATAATAATATAGGAAATGGTAGTAACAATTAGTAAAGGTAATACATATTATGGCAACAATGATAATGCTAGTAATAATAATGGGAAACATTGTAGTTATAATGGGGATAAGGGTGAAAGATATAAAGTGGGTGTATTTAACACAACCAAGGGTGTACCGACCAAAGAATAATCTTCGACATGGACAACGATAAGAAGGACTATGCGAATAGACATAACAATGGATGATATGGGAGTATAGGTTAACATTTGAAGGAGATAGGAGAATAATGGGACCTAAGAATCAAAAGCGAGCACAGGTCTTCTATCGACAGCTCGTGAACCCGAGGGTTGTCCGAGCAACTATAGTACTAGCACATGGTACTCAATTTTTGCGGGCAATCCACCACTTGAACACATTACCAACGTTGCCTAGCAACGGGTGCCAAGTGGCGATCAGAATCATTTTGTATGGCGTTACGAGGGCAACTAGAAGGATAAGCAAGATTTGAAACCCTGTAACCCACCATACAAATTTGGGGGCTCAGCCGGGATCGAATGATTGTTTTTGCGAAAAACCAAAGGAAATATAGACATATGTTTAAGGTTTAAATTGAAAATGTCGAGACGACATTTTGTCGAACCGCGGAGAGATGTAATAATAATGAAACAAAAACCCAGAGAACGATAAATGGAAAACGAACAACCTTACTACAAGATAAGAGGAAATGTCAAGGAAATAAACGACTAGCCCACCAAGTACAAATTTGGGGGCTCAGCCGGGATTGAAGCTTTGTTATTTGGAAAGACCAAAACAATCAAGTTAAGAAACAACAGAGAATTCTGTCAGTACACCCTCAGCCGGGATAACCATGATTGTTTTTGCAAAGAACCCAAGGAAATAAAAGCAAATGTTTAATTATTAAACAGAAATGTTGGAACGACATTTTGTCGGACCACGGAGAGAGGATGAACTAAAGAATGGAACTTAATAACAAATGAAGGAAAACGATCGACTTATTGACGATGAGAAAACAGTTCGATGATATTATGTAGAGAACGATGAGCTGAGTAAAAATGCCAATTGAACTATGGTTGTATTTTCTGAAGGTTCGAAGTTACAAAGGGTCAAACCTTGGCCAAAAATTTTATTTTTGAAATGTTGTACAGGACGGTGAGTTGAGTATTATTGTCAATGGAACTATAGTCGTATCTTATCGAACTTCAAAGGTGTAAAGGGTCAAACCTTGACCAAAAATATAATTTTTGATATGTGGTAGAGAAGAATGAGCTTAATAAAATTGCCAATAGAACCATGGTCATATCTTCTAAGGGTCCGAAGCTAAAAAGGGTCAAACCTTGACCAAAAATATAACTTTTGATATGTTGTAGAGAAGAATGAGCTTAATAAAATTGCCAATAGAACCATGGTTATATCTTCTAAAGGTTCGAAGCTAAAAAGGGTCAAACCTTGGTCAAAAAAATTATTTTTAATATGTTGTACAGAACGATGAAGTGGCAAAAGTGGTGATAAAATTAGGATCTTCCGACCTTTGGATAAAAAGTTATTAAGGGTCAAACCTTCAAAAATTTTAATTTTTGATATGTTGTAGAGCTTGAAAAGCTGAGCAATATTTACTATAGAAGTATGGCAGTCTGACTTCTAGGTCAAAAGTTATAAAGGGTCAAAACCTTGGTCAAAATTTTTAATTTTTGATATGTTGTAGAGCTTGAGAAGCTGAGCAATATTTACTATAGAAGTATGGCAGTCTGACTTCTGGGTCAAAAGTTATCAAGGGTCAAAACCTTGGTCAAAATTTTTAATTTTTGATATGTTGTAGAGATCGACGAAACAAACAAAATTGCCAATAGAACTTTAGTCATCAGAGCTTTAGATAAAAAGTTATAAAGGGTCACAACTTTGGCAAAAATTTTAATTTATGATATATTGTGTAGAATAATAAGACGATCAAAAATTAACATAGAACTATAATCGTATGAACTTTTGATAAACAGTTACAATGGGTCAAAACCTTCGAATACTCTAGAATTCAGAAAGTTGTGAAGAAATTAAAAATTTTGAAAGTGAATTGTAAATATTTTTGTAAATCAGTGGAGACAAAGTGTTTTAATCAATAAAGTTTACATCGTTTGGAGTTCGTTACTGGTGTTTAAAGCACGTTTGGAGGCAGATCGACAATAATTTCTATCCGAAGTCACCGAGAACTCCAACAATATGATGAAACAAAACAACAGTTTGGAAAACTCATGAATGACGAGTATTGTAATAAGAGAGGAAAATATCAATATATGTAAACAAGTTAAAATATTAGATACACAAAAATTTCAAAAAATGAAACGATTCAACAGGAAAGTGGGGATAAAATTATCAATATTTGTAGAGTAGGAATCAAAGAAACAGGAAACTATAAATAAAAATAAAATTATGGGTAGGTTGTATAAATCAATGGAATCATCGTGTAAATATCATCCAAAAAACCGTAGAAGTAGTAATAAAAATATAAAAAAAAAAAATAGATAAATAAATAAAAATTAAAATAATAAAAATAGGGAAAAGGTGGAAATCACGAGGGTTAAAGTGATTAGAAATAGGGGAAACCACAAAATGCGGGTCGTCTAAGAGTTCGTAAAAAATTGGAAAAAACTAGAAATTACTGGATTAAAATTGTTTGAAATAAGACGTGATCACCAAGTCAATTAAAACAATTCTAAACGTAATAAACGATTAATTGAAAGTAATTAAAATAAAGATCAAAATAGTAACGGAAAAGGTTGCAACGATTTCGAACCCCTACTCCTATGAGATGAGAAATATTAGCGGAAGTAACGAACAATTGATTGTAAGTATTACAAAAGACATGAGGCCAAGTAGAGCCAAATTAGATACTAAACGAGAACAGATAATCGATTAAGTTAGAGAAATTGACGAAAGGATAATCCAGATGATGGAGAAACTTAGGCGTAGATAAAAGGAAATGTTCAGGAGTAAATGAAATGAATAGTAAGAAATGAGCATAGAGGAATAAAATGATGATGCTTGTTATTAATGAAAATAAAGGAATAGAGATAATAATGAATTACGAGAATAATAGTTAGCAACCAGAGGAAAATAATGATTGAAAGAGTTGAGATTAATGATAATAATAAATGACACAACAATAGCAACCGAAAGGTGTAAAACATACGGAAAAAGCCGAAAACTTCATGAAAGCCGTTAAATAAATTCTGAGCGGACAAGTAAAACACAACTTAAACAGTGAAAGCTGAAAAATCACACATAAGGTACGGTAAAAGTTTCGATGCATCATTTTGTTAGTGTATTTTATAATGTTATTTATATTATATTATATGGAAATGATACTGGAAAGTAAGATTTAAAACCGAGCTATCATAACGATAGTACGCTTATTCCGATGGGGAACCTTGATCAACCCGAGGAGAGGAAGGTAGTAGGATATCCGTCGCAAATGTTGGGGAGTTTCTGGCGAGAGATTGATCACCTCTCTGGGGAACAAACCAACGCGATTACTACAATTTTTGAATTGGGAAAGTGAAGGGGAAACCGAAAATAAAAATAAAAATTGGAAAATGCGCATGATTTAGACATTAAAGGTACCTAGAGATATTCTTTTTTTTTCCCTAGCTGGTGGTGAGGCACCAGAGGACAGCTACGGACTGTCGTGCTCAGGTTGTTATCAGCCAAGGGACTGATGACGCTGAGCCGTTCGATACAAAAACCCGGATCACACACCGAGTATCGAACGATTCTTTTTTCGCTGGGAGGCACTCGATACAACAACCCGGATCCCACACCGAGTATCGGGGCCAAACGGTAGGTGAGATGTGAACTAACCGGTAAATGGTTCATACTCAAAATGTCCTACTAAAGCCAGATGAGAGCGCTCGAATTGAGCCGAGAAATCTGATGGATGGAGCGGGCAGAGATTTGATAGTTTATTTCCCGCTCCCACTTTTGAGCACTTCCTTTTCTTTTCACTATTCGGGAAATCAAGTAAACCGCTTTTGGAACTTGATTGAACGTCTAGGCATTTCCATACTTTTATATTCTTCGAGGTACACAACCCGGATCCCACACCGAGTACCGAGGGAATGTTTTTTTATTGCCCAGCGAGGAGTTTGGTACAATAACCCGGATCCCACACCGAGTACCAAATATCCGAATGGCGGTGAGTAAAGCGTAACCGGAAGAATGCGCGGCCAAAAGACGCCATGGCTTGAGAGTCAGTGTGAGGCCTCAAACATACCCAAAAGTCACTGATGAGCTCAAGTCCGATGAAATAATAAGAGATAATAGAGGGCCGGATGATTATAATCAGATACTTGAGGCAATAGAGGGCCGGATGATTATAATCAGATACTTGAGGCAATAGAGGGCCGGATGATTATAATCAGATACTTGAGGCAATAGAGGGCCGGATGATTATAATCAGATACTTGAGGCAATAGAGGGCCGGATGATTATAATCAGATACTTGAGGCAATAGAGGGCCGGATGATTATAATCAGATACTTGAGGCAATAGAGGGCCGGATGATTATAATCAGATACTTGAGGCAATAGAGGGCCGGATGATTATGATCAGATACTTGAGGCAATAGAGGGCCGGATGATCATGATCAGATACTAGAGGCCATAGAGTACCAGATAAGATATGATATGAGTAAAGATGAAATATGATTATGAATAGATATTAAGGTCACGGATGACCAGTAAAAGAGTTAAAGCCGAAGGCCGAAGAGCCAACGGAAATCATAGAGGGCATAGAGCGCCAGCGATTGAGGATTAAGTAAATGAATTTTTTGGGGACATAGGAAAAACAATTAATGGATTGAATGGGAGTATGAATATGATGATTTTATATTATTGATATTATGATATAGATAATTGATACGACTATATAGACAACTGATAAGACTATATAGATAATTGATACGAGATTAATAGATAATTGTTACGAGATATAGATAATTCAAAATAGACTTAAAAAATAAAGGGAGATGAATCAAAAGAAAAACGATCACAGTGAATAAAGTTTAAGGAAAAAGACAAGAAGATTTAAATAAAAAGACTCATAGAGCAATAGCGGATAAAGTTTAGGATAAAAGACGAGACTAGTTAAGTAAAAAGGACCATAGTGAATAAAGATTAAGAAACATTTTTGGACCAATGATAGAGATAAAGGAGAATAGTAAACGAGACGATTATTGATATGATGGTGATGATTTATTTGATTAAAATAGTTAATTGATACGACCGGATAGATAATTGATGCGACTATAAGGATAATTTAGACGAAACAAATAGATAATTGATACGAGCTATAGATAATTTAAAATAAAATTAAAATGAAAAAACAAAAATTAAAAAGATAAGAAGTTGACGTAGAGAAAAGAATTAAGGAAAAGCAGTGAGAGTAGTACGATAAATTAATGCGGAAATTTATGTAGAATAATATATACTAGAAGTGTTATTTATGTTTAGATAATTGACAAGGAGTAAAGAGATCGAGTAAACCAAAAGAATAAAGAGATCAAGTAAACGACGAATAATAGAGCCGATGAACTAGAGATAGAATCAAGAAAACGAGTTACGAGAAACCGGAATCAAGGGAACCATTGCGTAGAGAAACTGAAAATATACCAAAACAAACGGAGAACAAGGATAAAGAAATAGACCATGTTATTGAAATTCAAAGAGAGTGAAAAGCGGCAATAGATAGAAAACTTAATACAGTAGCGATAGCAGAACCAATGATTACAACGAGATTAGAAAGTTTGGAAACAGAAGCTGAAAAATATGATAAATCAACGGAAAAGCTAATCGATAAAGGAAACAACGTGAAATCACCCGAGCTAGGAATTCCAATTCAGTTGAAAACAAGTACGAGTAAAGAGATGGAAAAACTCCGAGAGGAAATGAACCAAGAGTTGCCAAGCAAAAACATGGATGAAACAGAAATATATTTTTGAGAAAATCAACAATGTACAAAATCGTACGCGATGAACCGGAAATGAAGGGCCGAGAACCAATATCTTCAAGTTAAAGAGGAATGTACAGGAGATGCATTCAAAAAGAAAATGCAACGAAGAAGATTTCAATGACAAAAAAGAAACTGGAAATTCGGAAATAAAAACAGTTGGAACAAAAATAGCTGAAACATGGCAAACGGAAATCGTACTGGAAGAGAAAATATTAACCACAATGGAAGAAAGAGTCGAAAGAGAAAATGAGCAAACCGAGTTAAAAGATCGAGTATCAGAACCAATGAAAGTAGTGATGGAAATAACGAGACAAACGAAAGATATTTACCCGCAAACAAATCAATATATTGAAAAACCATCACGAATTTACGATATGCCAGTTAAGAGGATTCAAGACAGTAGAGGTAAATTTATAAATTATAATAATTATTTCAGGATTAAAAACGCGAGTTACAACCCAGTATGTATTATCTGTTTAAAAGAAGGATGCCGAACTGATCGAGGTTATCAACTAAAGAATTGCCAAGGATGTGATAGAAGAGTTCGCACAGAAGAAGAAGAAATGATAATCTGTTTTAATTGCAATCAAAGCGGTCATATGTCAAAGAATTGTCGAATGAGAAGAATTTAAGGTCAACAAAAACCAAACCAATTCAGGAAGAGTCCATAAAATAACCCAACACAAGGGGTCAGACATTCAAGAGATAGGGCGATAATGAGTACAACAACAAGATTCGAGATTACAACCTGTTTCAACTGCAACCTAAACGGACATTTGGCTGAAAATTGTCCAATAGAGAGAAAATCGAGACAACCAAAACCGAACCATTATAGTCAAAGTACACAAAGCAATCAAATACAAGAGATTGAGCAATTAGGAGGTATGATTCAACGAATATCTGCAAACAATCAAAGACAACGAAGTAATACGAGGAGAAACATGAATGATGTTCGATATCAATGGACCAGAAAATATCCGGAACAGCAACAAATTGAATGAAAGAGAGTACAGAGAGAGGAAATCCAAGAAATTCGACAAAGACGGATGAAAAGAAATCAAATATCAAGTAGAAGCAATGTGTCGAGAATAGTTAATACAAAAGAAATCCACACTGCGGAGCAGTGTGTTGTCAACAGCGAGGATGGTATGGCAATAAAAAACGAAAATAACGACAAAGAAAATGACGTGATTAAGAAAAATGAAACTCAGGAGGTCAAAATAAAATCAGAGCAAGAATCGAGCTGCGAAAAAAAAAAAAAAAATAAAATAAAGATAATTCAAGAGTTCACCGAACGATAGACGACGAAAAAGCAGAAAAACAGCGATAAAAGATATCGAAAAAACAAAAAACAAAATATCAAAATACGAGGGTACTACTACAAAACTCGAAAAGAAAACTGATAAGGAAAGCGAAAATAAACATGTTACCACAAGGACTAAACAATAATGAAAAGGACAAGAAAGAGAAACTTCAAATAAACGTGAAAAGTAAAGTATTGGAGTCAAAGACAATATAGAAATCAGAGAGACGTCAATCGAGCAAGAGGTAATAGATATTTTAATGGTTAATAAAATTTCAGAGGAAGAACTAATCGAAAAGAGAATCCAAAGACAACAAACGAGAAACCTGAATATGCAAGACAGATCAAAAACAGTCAGTGAATTGAAAATTGAGACAAAAGAAGATGTAAGAGAAGAACTCAGCAAAACAACGAATGTGGAAAGGAAAAATTACAATGCATGACTACAAAACCACAACGATCGAAGAAATTACATGGACAATCGATACAAAAGCTAACAAAAGAACGACTACTATCGACATCAAATAAGCCAACTATTCGGGAAGAGAGGACACGTAAATAAATTTTGTCACAAAAGACGCGGAAAATCTTTTAATGGGACATATGACTCGGAATCGTCCAAATAAACAGACTCAGAACCCATCCGGAGCAGTGGGACTAATGAGAGGAAGCAATAGGAAATCAAATGAGATCAATACCAACACCAGAATAAAGCCAGCGAATGATACAAGTGTCGAATCAAGTTAAGAACCAGGAAAAGACATGACAACTGGAAGGCAGAAAAACCTATTAGACATGACAAAACAAATTAACAGAGTCACAAACAGCCAAGAGATAAAATCAAGATATTATAGTAATCAGGCGAAATGGAAACGAGAATATAACGAAATCTACAATGATAAAATGAATTACTGGAACAGATGGAAGCAATCATCAAAACAACTAAGGAAATAATGCCGAAATGGACTAGAAACCAGAATATCACCGAGATATTAGAAGGAGTAACAAAGATGATCACGAACTACGCAAAAGGCTAAAAATCAACAGCATAAATCAGCATCTTAAAGAAAAGAATACCAATATTATTCACAATAATTGACATAGCGGGTAATACACCCCTACACCATGCTACAGAAACCGAAAACGAGGAACGAACGATGGAAATTATTGAGATAATGAACCAATGTGGACAACATACAAATATCAGAAATGAGAAAGGACAAACACCCATGATGATTGCAGTGGCAAGATATGTCAACGAAAATTCTCAGGGAATTATTAAAAACAGGATCAACTCTAAATGAGAAGGACAAAAAAGGAAAAACGATGTTAAATTATATTATGATGTCGCGAGAAGCAAGAGCAATAGATTTAGTTACGATAAATGGAATTAAAGAAGACATCGAAGTAATAGGAAAAATTTAAACCCAATTCTTGGAACAATCGGGAGAGGATACAATAAAGCAGCAGCAAAACTGATCAATTGGAGAAAAAAGAAAATCCGATAACGAAATTATAGACGTAAACAAATTCGAAAGCAATGAAAATATATTACAAAAAAGAGCAATAAATCCCGGTATGTATCACCAAGGACGATAAAAGCCCTGTTAAAGAGAGGAGAAATAAAATTCATGGACAATAAAAGAGAGCCTAGAAGATAACAAAGAGGGAGAAAACCGAGAGAGTAATAAAAGGTAAAATCCAGTAGCCTTCAAAGAAATAGGACAACAATCAAAGTCAAATAACGTAGACAATCAGAAAAGATCAAAAGATGAAGAAAACATAGACAAAATCTGTTGGAAACAAATGATGGACTCACAGAAAATTCAAAATCGAGAGAACAAAGCAAGTCAAAATATGAACCAATACCCAATAGCCAAGTGAGATCGACATATATCCGGTAATTGATGAGAGATGCGGAGGGATACGCACCTTGCGTGAAGACCCTTTGGAGATAAATCAAAGAGCGAAAACAAATTAGAAATCAGACGATGGGAATGAGAAAGACAAGTGATGCAATATTACGTTAAAATGGAGAAACAAATCAAATGGAAGCCAATCAAATATCAAGCAGATCAGAAATTGAAATAAACCGATTAAGAGGTACCGAAGCCATCAAGGAAATCAGAGACAAGAGTAAACTTGGAGAGAATCCAGAACAATGAGATGAAAGACGAAAATGAGAAACAACGATAACAAATCCACGATCGGAGCAAGATAAAGCAACAAAATAGTAAAGAGATCACCAACACAAAACGAAAGCATTGAAGAAATAGATGAAATATCAAGTCAGTTAACGAAAAAGACGAGGGAGAATAATTTGATGAAAAACTGAATCAAGCAATGAGAAACTGGTGAATAACAACAAAGGACAGCTAACTGAGAAACGAAATTTGTGGTGATTGAGTTAAATGGAAAAACTAAAAAGACAAAGAAATAAATGTAGCAAAAGAGTGGAAGGGACTCAAAATTAAAGCCAGGAAAAGAGCAAGAAAGACGTCCAATTGCGAGTGAAACTAGATGCAGCCAAACGAGACAAGATGAATATCACGGAACAGTAATCTCAAGCATGACTGAAGTTCAACACCGGATACAAATGGAGAACGGACCAGAGAAAAAATCAAAGAACAACCCAACAATCAAAACCCGACAACAAGAAAGATAAATCGAATCAGTAAGGAGAGAAGGCAAAGGACAATACCAATAAACGACAAGACAAAAGATGATGAGACTGAACCGAGAAATGCACTCAATCAAAATGGAATATCGTAAGAAATCTTGCAAATCGTAGTGAAGACAAACAAAAAAGATAAATGATGTCAAATTAAGATTAATCCCAATCACAGAGACGAGCAACCAGATACGGTAATGAAAGCAACAGAGATAAAGAAAGGAGAGAAACAGAAAGTCAAATAACTACCCAAAATCAAGAGAGAATAATAGCAAGCCTTATTAAAGGAACCTGAAAATTGTTCGAAAGCAGCATGATATTGGCGACGAGAAGGAAGATATCAGTAATAAACCCATATAGACAACCTAGCATCCCTTAGAGAGATGTCGAAAAACCCCACAATCAATCAATCGATGCAAAAATTAACTGTAACAAATATGCCGAGATATGAGAAACCCCAAAGGATACCAATTACGGACGGATCAATTCCTACTATACCCAATGGTCAAAGGATTAACACAAGAAAAACAGATCGTTAAACCCTCAGAACTCTAGAAATCAAATCGAAAGTCAATAGAAAAGGAAACACCCATCAAGGAAACAATATTAAAATAATCATGGATGATCTTTAGAAACCCTACAAAATAACAAAAAGAACCGAAAATCGAGAACAAACAGCCAAAATGGATAACTAAAAAGAAGAAACTCAGACCAATCTCAAAGAATCATGAATAATCCCGAACCGATCAATTATCATAAAACAATCGAGACTAGATAATATGACAAAGGGTCAGCTATCCACAGAGTCCAATTGAACCTCACCCAGTTCAAGATGCAAAGAAACAATCAACAAACGAAAGTTAGAATGTCAATTTACAACTCAAAACCCTAAATAAACCAGCAAAAAGAAGTCTCAAACTAAACATTCTATCTATTCTTCTTATCCGAGATTCACTAAGCCTGCCAATCTTCCAAACAATCGGCATCTAATGAAGTCAATTCCCCAAACCAAACAAAATCTCAAAGTCAAATCGCACAACAGATATCGAATCGTCAAAATATCAGAACCTGCTGAAGAAAGTAATCAATCAGAAACCAAGAAACTCAAAGCATCAGCGAGACGAATACCCAAGTGACTGAATATTGAACTCATAATTAACAATGAACTAATAATCCTTAGACTATTAACTATTCTTTATGTGTGATCATGACCGGACTGTATGTCCTCTTTCACTTCATCTTGTAAACCGTATATTGATGTATACTGTATGATTATTTTTATGCATGTGGGTTTTAAGGTCACGACCATGTAGCTCGTAGACCCAATTGAATGGAGAATGTAAACTCTGCATAGTTCATAGCTTGGATCTTTAAGAAATTGCGGGTCGCAATTTTACGGGCCCCGGAGTGTTTTATGTTGGGCCAGCACACCAATATCCTTGAGAATTGTTTAAATGCATCGGTAATACAGCACGAAAACCCAGCACCAAGATAACTTAAAATACAATATACAACACCAATTAAACACTTTAAAATCTGAGAGAATATAAATAAATATAAAATCAAAAACATAAAAATAAAATTAAAATAATAACAAAATGCACCAAGATTCGCACGATACCTACACAAATATAACAAGAAAACACAACAAATTCGACGAAATTGAAAAAATTAATAAAAGTTCATTAAAATGAAATTTAAATCGAAAATTTGAATTAGTAATAATTCAATAAAAATCTTAAATAAAAAATTATAAAATAAATCAAAAAATAATAAAATTAAAGAATAGAATTTACTAGAAAATAACAAGGTCGAATTTTGTTTTACTACATCAAATTTCACACGCGAGAAAAATAGGTATAAATACCGATGTGTTTTCACAAATTTTCAGTCTTATTTTTCGGAGAAAAAATTTCATTACAAATTTTAACTGGTTGTATGGCTGGTTGAGAGCCGTGCATTCAGGCAATTAACACGGGTAAGTGTTTTGCCTGAACACGATCACTCTCAACTGGTGCAATATTTATTAGTTGATTTTTCGAAGAGAATTGATGGGTAATTTTTCAATTGAATTTATGTATGACTTTTCAGATCGAATTGATGGATGATTTTGTTTATGGATAATTTTGTTTTTCCAATTGAATTATGGATGATTTTTTTGAATCAAATTTGTGGGTAATTTTTTAATTGAATTTATGGATGATTTTTCAGATTAAATTTATGGATAATTTTGTTTTTCTAATTGAATTTATAGATGATTTATCGAATTAAATTTATGGGATTTTTGAAGTAAATTTTATGGAATGGATACAATGAATTTCAAATGTATGTAGCCGATGTAATATGCTGAATAAATATTTTATATCTACAGCCTTAGTGCATCGAAACTTTTATTCCAAATGCTATGGTAAATTATTATTTGTTATTCCTTTTCCGGCCCACAGCCAACACATAACGCAAGAAAGCAAAATCTACATAGTACAGATTCGTGTAAGTGCGTGGAAAATCGCCAATGATATGTACCCGTGAAGACTCAGCGTGCGGAACGCAGGAGTTGGAACGTCAATATTATCCGTACATAGGGGAAATCGGAGGGTAAATGAGTAGTTTATTGGCTGCTCCTTCACCATCCGTTTCCTGTAAAATTGACATAAATTTTTAACAACAATCGGCTCAAAATCTCTAACACCGAGTAGTCCAGTGGGCACTCATTAACTATGAAATGAACATAAATAGATCTTAAGGACAAAAAGAGGGATGGGTAGCGGGGAAAATTGCGAAATCGTTGCAACAGTTAAAATGAATAGCCATCGGAAAAAGATTAATCCGAACGACCAAAATCATGAAAAATAATGTTTTTAAATAGGAATTAAATAAATTTAAATTTGAGTTGAGGCGGAAAATATGGGCGGGACGCTGCTCAAATTTTCCTAACTAATTCAAATACTTAACAAAAATAGTAACGTAAAAATGGAATGCGTAAAATAAGGGCGGAACGCTGCTCAAATTTTCCGAGTCAATGAAAATACTTTGTCGAAAACTGTAGAATAGGGATGAACCGTAAAATAAGGGCGGAACGCTGCTAAAATTTTCGAATTTACAAAAATACTTTATCGAAAACCGGAAAATATAGATGGACTACGGCTAATGTTGTATATCAATAAAAAATTTTAACGCTGAGGAATAAGGAAGGATCCCTACAAAATCTTAATGATAAGGGTAATGGTAATTATAATAATAATAATATTGATAATAATAATAATGATAATGATAATAATAATAATAATAATGGTAATAATAATAATAATCATGGTATTTGTAGTAATGATTGATAATAATTATGATAACAATAATAATAATAGTAATAATCATAGTAGTAATAACAATAAATATAATGGTAGTTATAGTAATAAAAATAATAATATAGGAAATGGTAGTAACAATTAGTAAAGGTAATACATATTATGGCAACAATGATAATGCTAGTAATAATAATGGGAAACATTGTAGTTATAATGGGGATAAGGGTGAAAGATATAAAGTGGGTGTATTTAACACAACCAAGGGTGTACCGACCAAAGAATAATCTTCGACATGGACAACGATAAGAAGGACTATGCGAATAGACATAACAATGGATGATATGGGAGTATAGGTTAACATTTGAAGGAGATAGGAGAATAATGGGACCTAAGAATCAAAAGCGAGCACAGGTCTTCTATCGACAGCTCGTGAACCCGAGGGTTGTCCGAGCAACTATAGTACTAGCACATGGTACTCAATTTTTGCGGGCAATCCACCACTTGAACACATTACCAACGTTGCCTAGCAACGGGTGCCAAGTGGCGATCAGAATCATTTTGTATGGCGTTACGAGGGCAACTAGAAGGATAAGCAAGATTTGAAACCCTGTAACCCACCATTAATATCATTATAATCGTATAATTATTATGACTATTATTATTATTATTATTATTATCATTATTATTATTATTATTATTATTATTATTATTATTATTATTATTATTATTATTTTATTATTAATATCATTATTGTCATTGTCGTTGCTAAACTTATTGTTATTATTATTATTAATTTAATATTATTATTATTATTAATACTTTTAGCCTCCTTAATATTATTATCATTAATATTATTGTTATTATTATTGATGTAACATTATTATTGGTATTATTATTATTATTATTATTATTATTAATATTGTTATTTCGGATATTATTATCACTAATAATTAATATAATTAACATTTCATTAAATTTGTTATTCTTAAGATTTTTCTTGATAATATTATCATTATTAATATTACTCTTATATTTATTTGTATTATCAATATAAATATTACTATAACATTACTATGTCCTTACTAATATTATTGTTAACTCATAAAAAGAAAGAAATTAAATAAGAAAAAGTAAAGAACAATAAAAAAATCTCACGGATAAAAATTTATCAGGTCATAAAACAAAAATAATCCATTTCGATAACTTTCGGTTCCCTGAATAGCAAGTGAATTATAGGACCCGAGACGCAGCGACCTGATGTTAAAAGTTAATAAAATTACATTAAATCAATCAACCAACCTCATGGCAAATGTCCACGTTGATCGAAGTTGACCGAGCAGTTAGGGAGTCTGAAATAGGAAAAAAATATTAGTTAAAAGTATCTAAAAATCGATACTTGCTTCTATTATAAAAATTGCAATTTGTTTATTCTGTTACCATGGCAATAAGGGGCAAGCAAAATGGAATAAATTTAGGTAATAAGATATGTACTTGAAAACCTCCCAAACCATTGACTTTTAAGAGTTAAAATGAATACAGGTAATTTAAAATGGAAAGTTCTTAATTACTGTAAGGTTAATCATAGTAAATAAGTTAAAATTTTATAAAGTACTATATAGTAATTTAAAGTAAATAATTTTGGTGGGTTACAGGGTTTCAAATCTTGCTTATCTTCCTGGCGACCCTAGTAACGCCATACAAATGATACTTACCCACTTGGCACCCGTTGCTAAGCAACGTTGGTAATGTGTTCAAGTGGTGGATTATCCGCAAAAATTGAATACCATTGGCTAGTATTATAGTTGCTCGGACAACCCTCGGGTTCACGAGCTGTCGATAGAAGACCTATGCTCGCTTTGCTCTGTCCCTCCTAATTATTCGCGATTAGTGCTCAATTGACTGTTGGCGGTGTTGGTATACGGTTATATGAAATAATAATTCAACTACATTTAAAACTATTTTATTCGATTCAGATACATTAGCGTTTACTGCTTGAGATTCTGGAGTTGTGTTGCGCGACGTCGGGCACGCTCCTTACGTCCCGGTCGACGACTGCTGGGGGTGATGGGTTGTTCTGCTGACTTGGTAGCTGTCTGCGGCATTTGAGTTGGGGCGAAGATGAGCGGGTAAGTTACCGCTTCACCTTCCCGGCATACCGCTAGGGCGACTTCGAGTCCCCGAACCTGCGTACGCAGACTCCGATTGAGCTGGCGTTCTTCAGCCCAGCCTTTTTGAGCTGCGGTGAGCCGTTGGTAGAGGATCTTCGTCCGTTTAGGGTCTAAACAAGTCGCTTTGACCTGCTGCATCTCGCGAGTTAATTGCAGGACCTGACTAAGTAATTCTGCATTCGCCTGCCTCGCACGATCTAGTTCCGTCTGTAGGATCCGTAGAGAGGACATGACTGAAATTAAATGGGTGGTTACACGTCAATTTATGATTGGTCTAAATGTTTTAATTTTTTCAAACAAATCAAGAGTTCATTTTATATTATGTGAGAAGAAAACACGCAGTTCTAATTATAATTATTGTATGATCACTACATAAATTTGTCTGTTAGTTCAATCGTCCGGGCAGTACCGTTCTAGGCTCTTCTTGAGGGCTTCCACCGTGTAGGGTCGCCTGGTATCCCGAACCGGACGAGGTGGATGGGCGACGGCTATCCGCCCAGCAAGGATGTCATCCAGCACGTTTGCAAGGTACATCCTTGCCTTGACTACTTGCAAGTCCACCCGCTCCTGCACCCGCTCCCACTGGGTGAGGAGGTCCTGCGCGTTAGCGAATATCTCGGCGGCTGGGTACTGCTGTCTGTTGAGTCCCTCAGGGTCGTTATTTAGATCTGGTACTCTTCGAGGGGCAGGGTACGGCCATTGCCGACGGATTTTTCCGATCGTTCCCGTTCTCCTGGGTGACTCCTTCCTGGATGGTGCGTCGGTCGAGCTGGTGTCTGTCCATTTTTGAGACATGTTTGACTGAAAGCAAGATTATGATCAATTTCTGGCTTATGATAACGAAAGAAATAAGACGGATTATCTAAATTGTGCGCGTGATTTATTCTCTGACTCGCTAATGGCTAAGGGGTGACTGTTGGGCTTACGCATTGTTCATTATCATGTTGTTGAGGCGAGTAGAAACCTGCGTTCGACCACGTACTGTCATTTGTCAATGTTGGGCGGAACTTATCGTTGGATCTATCTTAGAATTGACGTTAACATTAGGGTTAGGAGTTACGGAGGGGGTTTTCATTTATTTGTTAACATTTTCCGCCCTCAAAGTATCTGAATCGATCAACCTAAATTCGTGTCTCCTATTTAGATGGGCTTGACCATGCACTTCTCTTAATTAACAAAAATATGTTTTCGATGTGTACTTCATATTAATATTTGGGCTAATAGATTAAATAATAAATGTGATATTAATTAAGAATCCCAATGGGCTAATAGATTAAATAAGGTGATATTAATTAAAATTATCAATGGGCTAACAGATTAAATAATGTGATATTAATTAAAATTACCAATGGGCTAATAGATTAAATAATGTGATATTAATTAAAATTACCAATGGGCTAATAGATTAAATAATAAAGGTGAAATCAATTAAAAATACCAAACTTATATTGCAAATAATGTTAACTTTAGTCATTAAGGTATGTTTCACATGACGAAAGACGTTCGTTTATTTATAAAATATGCGATGCAGATTATTCTAGCTCATAAAACAGAATCCGGAATTTTGTGCCATCCGATCACCTTGGAATTCAATTAATTTACATCAGTGCCTGTTTCGGATGACGGAGATGCACTCCCGCCCCGACGTCTATTAGGTCTACTGTAATTCGATTACACGATCTGACTGATTTAATGATAATATATTCAGTCTACGTTTATTGATCTATATTTCTCATTCGACCAATCTATTGTTCAGTGCTATCTTAGAATTTTCAATTTCGAAGCTTGGTCAGACTAACTAGGGTAAGTTATCGTTTTAATCGCTTCTTATATCTTTATCTTTAGATTTTTAGTGTTGCACACGCGCTCCTATTATGGATTTTTATGGATTACTTCTCGTATCGTTTGGGTCTTTTTATGGATTAGCGGTTGGAAGTTATCTTAGTCCTCAGCTACATTGGTCGACCATAGGACAGATTTGCATTCTCATGATTCAACTCGCTCAGCTAGTAATTCCATCCTTAATTTCCTGTCGCGGACATATGATCGTTAACCAGCTGGCCTATGGATTACTTACTGTTAATTAATGATCCCAATTCAGTCGATGATCGAATTTACTTACGTTGTAGTTCATAAATTGTTTTATCAAAGGTTCATTCGATTTTTGGTCGTAATTTATTAACAATTTATGGTCATTATAACTTTATTTCGTTAATTCCTCTTGAATTAGGTTGATGGTTCGAATGATTTTTATTCGTTTACTGTAGAAGATGCCATTAAAATAAGCTTTGCTGAATTCTCCTTACGACATTGAATGGATTTATTCGTTAAAATCGATTACAATTATTATAGCTAACTAGGAATTCATTTTATTTATGGCAATCAGGTTTACATAGTTTTATTACTTTGCTTTACTCCTAAGGGATAGATTTTTTATCCGATTCGCTCTCTCAGTAAACTCATCTGTCGAAATTGAACTATAACTTTAAATTATTACTAACAATTTCTATTTGTTACTGTAACTTTCTCGTGAATCTCACCCAATGAGTTGGTTTACCCTTCGTCTAACTAGTTTAAAGATTTACTGGCATTTTGGGTATTTCTCGCATTCAAGTTCATGTAAAAATGAGTTTAGTTTACTATTATTATCCCTAAGGTTGCTTAATCTCTTCGAACCATCGATCTTTATCAGGAGTTTAAATTAATCATCCAAATTACTCTAAAAATTATTTCACGGGTTTTAAGTCTATCAGTGATTTTTATTTAAGTTATTACAATACACTTTTCCCATTCTATTTTATCTCGTTCACTTTAATCAAGGAGTTAGTTTAGATGGAACAGTAAGTCACTTAAATTTCCAAATAGTTATTTTATTAAAATCAACTTTAATTAATAGAATATTTATTTTTAATGACGACAAAAATCTGTTAACTTGATGGATAAATTCAATTTAAGGGACTCACTGAACTACTTATGATACTTATGTTTAATTTTGATGAACTAATATACTACTAGTTAAATCATTTTTAAATATCAATTGAATTTATTTATACCAACGATTTCAGTTGATTTACCCCCGTACCCTTTCCCTTTAATAGATCTTAAGCGCCTTTGTGTTTATATTATATTTATTGAGTGCCCACTGGACTACTCGGTGTGGTGATTTTAAGCCGTTTGTAAGATAATTTTAGGTCGATTTTACAGAATTGAGAAACGAGGAAGCAGCCAGAGACTTCTTCCTTATTTCTCGCTTCAGCTATAAGGATCAATATTGACGTTACGACCGCTGCGTTGCGCACGCTGAGTCTTCACGGGTGCATATCATTGGCGATTTTCCACGCACTTACATGCATCTGCACTATGTTGATTTTACTAACTTGCGTGATGTGTCGGCTGTGGGCCGGAAAAATTTCGACATTTAAAATTTATAATTTATAAAGACATATAAATTAAGTTATACATATTAATAAAATTTATTAATCATAAAACAAATAAATTTACCCGTTAACCATTCCATAAAAACATCAAATCATAAAATCGAGCATAAAACAGCATAAATACCTCTCTTCCCACATCAACGCCGAGCAGAGCTCCATTGAGATGCAAGGTCGTGATGTGGAAAGAGGGTTCCAACATAAATGATTCTCACCTAAAAATTCTGTTTGAAATAGATTTGAAGTATTTAAACTAGTTCAAAATAGTTGAAAAATGGTTGACAATTTTCAAAATGGTTCTCTTTGAAAAAATGGTTCTATTAAATGTGAAAATGGATCAGTATTTATACCTAATTGTGTGACGTGTGAAATTTGATGCAGTAAAACAAAATTCGACCTTGTTCTTTTCTAGTAAATTCTATTTTTTAATTTTTATATTTCTTGATTTATTTTTATAATTTTTTATTTAAAATTTTTATTGAATTATTGCTAATTCAAATTTTCGATTTAAATTCTACTTTAATGAACTTTAATTGATTTTTCTAATTTCGTCGAATTTGTCGTGTTTTCTTGTTGTATTTGTGTAGGTATCGTGCGGATCTTGATGCATTTTGTTAATATTTTAATTTATTTTTATGTTTATTATTTTATATTTAATTCTTTTATTTCTTAGATTTTATCGGGTTTACTTGGTGTTTTTCAGGTTTATTTTAAATTGCGTGTTGTATCTGCGTGTGTGTTTCTGATCCATTTAAACATTTTCCAAGGCCGTTTACGTTATGGCCCAACAATTTTAATTTTTCACGTTAATGAATTAAATTTTTAAAGTTAAAAAATAAATCTTGTTAGGAAAATTTGAAATAAAATTTTATCATTTTAGGAAATAAAAATTAATAATATTATTATTGTAGATAATACACTGATAGTTATTATAAAAATAGTGATTATGGTTATTGTTAATATTAATTGTTGATAAATATTATTACTATTGTTGTCCTTATTATTATTTACTGGAAAAATTATTATCCTTATTATTATTACTATTGTCAGGGTTATTGTTATTAAGGGTTACCAGTGTGATGATATTGTTTTTAAGATTATTTGATGACTACTATGTTTTTCATCGTAACCTTTCTTCATTCTAAGGTCCAACATAATGCGCCATCACATACTGTCCCACGAACTCACTGTACCCCAAAATCAAAATAAGATTACATCCATGTGGTTCGAGAGATGACACTGTAACGCATTAACCCCGGAGACAACTTTATCGAGCAATGTATACTATTAATTTTAATGCATCATTTTCACCTATTCACTCAGCTTGAAGTTAAATCTTATCTTTCGTTTTAGTGAATAATCATCAGGCCGATTTTGAAAAAATTAGAAGGGACGTCGCCAGGTATCACGAAGAGGTGATGAACCAGTCCCAGCGGGCGGAGTCCCTCGTGCGGTATATGCGACGCATGGAGGCGACGTGGATCCGGCCGGATGAAGCTAGGAAGCTTCACCAACAACTGGCTTAAGTCAAAAAGTTTTACGAGGAAGAACTTACCTTGTCTCGCTCCCTCAAGGTGAAAATACGACAACGGACCTGCACAATAGCGGCCTTGGAGATCAAACTCCAAATTAGTACGGATCTCACCATGCAGACCAAGTATGCCAAAACAGAATTGTTTCCGGCCAAAAACCTGAACACAATCGAGCAAAGGGCCTCTACTTCAACACCTTCTCCAGAGCCGTCTCCCGCAATTGACGCGCCGACTCGGAAGCGACCGCCACTTGCTAAACCACGACCGGGCAAGCACGAGAGAGCCCGAATCAGAAAACACAAGGAAGTCCGTCTGTTGGGGGAGTTTGCTAGTATTTTTGACATTAGCTGACGTTGTCCTATACTAAAACCTATGGCACCTTCGTGATTATTTACTTGTACCTTAGCTTTAATTATGAATAAATGTATTAATTTAATTGCTTTCTTTAAATTCGCATTGTTTCAAGGCCAGTGAGAATAGAGTTAGGATGGGACCTTAATGAGTAGAACAATAAACCTTCTACAGTAGTCCGTGAACCCAATGAAAGTTAGGACATTAGCAGTTCTTGTAGAGGAGTTCACCTTTTGCTAACCTTCCGGGTATTAGTGCACAGTACCAATGATAATTTGTTATGCGCGTACTGTATGGGGTTTGTAGCCATTCCCTTGACATTCATATAAGATTCTTCACCATAAGTACCCAGCACCACTTTAAAATACGAGAAAGAAATAATTAAAATATAAAATGAAAACATAAAAATAAATTAAAATAATAACAAGGTGCAACAAGATCCGCACGAAATAAACCCAGCAATAACAAGAAAACACGAAAATTTGACCGAAAATTGACAATTTAATTAAAAGAACAAGAGTTCATGAAAAGTAGAAATGAAATGAAATAATTTAATTGGAAATAGTTTAATAAAAAAAATAAAAGAAACAATCTGTCAAATTAAATTAAGAAATAATAAAAATTAGAATTAGATTAGACAAATAACTTCAAGGTCGAATTTTGTTTTACTGCATTAAATTTTACAAGCAAGGTTCATTTTCACAGAATTTTAATCAGTTTTTTGAATTAAAAACTCGAAAACTCGCAAAAACTCAAAAGAAATTCTACTAGTTATTTTGACTAGTTTTTAACGAAACAGAACCAGTAAACAAAGCATTTATCTTACTTTGTAAGTAGACGATTTCGAATCTTTCTCCACGTAGCGCACAAACAACCTCAAGTGATCTCTGTTTGGCATCTGTGTAGGGAAACGTTATTACTTCATGCTAATTATGCTATGAAGCCAATTTTAATATGCCAATTATGGTCAGAATAAATGTTTCAACAAACACAATTTTTATGTCGAAATTTTTCCGGCCCACAGTCGATACACCACCGCAAGGAAGTAAAATATACACAACAATTCAAGCGGTGTAAGTGCGGTTTATCCGCCAATAGCTTGTGTCCGTGAAGGTTCCGGCGTGCGTAACGTATGGAAGAAGAGGGGGTAGTCTTTTGGCTGCTCCTTCATCACCCTCTTTCCTATAAAATAGACCTAAAATTATCTTTCTAAATCGGCTTAAAATCATAAACACCGAGTAGTCCAGTGGGCACTCGTAAAATTGTAATATTAACATATCTACCCTAAGGTCAAATAAGGAAGAGAGTGTGGGAAAGAATTCGGAAGTCGTTAACATGTCCTCAATTAAATAAAAATAAACTAAAATATGTTCAACATTAAAAAATAAAGTACGTTACTGAAAGCCAAGACAGATAAATTTACGGAAAAAAGGAGTTAAATTGATAGGGTAAAACTAAAAATCAATTTAAAATCTGACCAACGCTAAATTTTCTACCAAGAGAAAATAACGAAATAGACCCAGTAGTTAACGTTACAAATAAAAATCTTTTACGACGATGTCGAATCAAGCGACGTTGACTCAAAATTAGATCGAAATTCGAACATTGTGACCATAATAATCATGCGGAAATCATATTGGTTAAAATAACCCAACCACTAATCCGTAAACTTTAACAAATAACCCTTGTGGGAGTTAAATAAAATATACAAAACAACCCGACCAAAGGCTAAATTCCACCCTGAAATACCCCAACATTGACCATTAGGTTGAATAACCGAGCATAAGTAATCTCCACATTCGTGTCGTTAAATGAAGAGTAATAGTAATCGAGACGATTATAAATCATAAAGTAACAAACGAACTAAAGTATAAATATTAACAATAATAACTCACAAGAATAACTAAAACTAATTGCAAAGTTATCTGATCAATTGAATGCACCGATTCCAAAATTTAAATAAATACAAACGACAACGCGGATCACAGGTGATGTTGATCATCCAGAGTGCGACAATGTTGCAGTGTCTATATCCGTCAGTAATGAATGATCAGATATGAGGAGGAACATTAAATTTCGACCATAGCTAATGTCTGATTGATTTGTACTGAGAACTTTGAATCTAAAAAATATTGGCTCAATGATCTTCGGGAAAAATATGTCCAGCTCGAGTTCAACGAAGTGAATTCATTAATCACAATCTGTATAGCCAGGTGATGAATCAGGGTACCCATGAACCGTACGATAGCCTGAAATAAAAAATACAAACCGATAATTGCCTCGACGATTAAATGAGAAAGAATTATTAAATTGACTAAATACGAGTAAGTGAACAATCTCGCTTTGAATAGAGAAAATCCACGTAACACAAAGCAATAAAATCGGCTGTTTTACAACTTTGACAAACACCGATCGACAAGAAATTAAAAACACCAGGTGGAATACATACTCTTCCTACATTCAGGAATTGAAATTATCCATGCATGAGCAAACGGGAAGCGAAGAAACGAGAATCAAATAAATCCATTACACATGACGTAAGAAGAGTTATTTGCCACGTCACCAGACTATAATCAGCACACGCCAACTGTCACTGGCACATAAATAATAAGGTGAATGAGCAAACACGATCAGTCACATAGTATAGTACTATTGATATAATCATACACTCACGAACTGAAAAGTTGTCGACAACTCCAATGGGAACTCGGATTCACCAGGACAAGCAACAAAGGAACTATCAGATGGGAGGATCCGCAGAGAATCAACGGTCCCCGCAAGAAGGTAAAATTTTCGCATTATAAAACTGGCATTAATCCTATTATCTAAATTTACGAAACCCATAAGACAATCGAATGTAACAACTGCTCAGAGGTCCCGAGAATAGGTCTAAGTCCAACATGGAAGTGAGAATCAACAGTAAAGCCGAATTACTTCGATCACAGGATGGATATATTATGCCTCACTTGACAACGGACGTTCATGTTTTTGAGCCGATTAAATAAGATTCGTCACAACGTATTTATCTGGTTTTTTGACTTGCAGGAGAAAAATTATTTAACACCCGACAAATATGAACCACATCATAACCGCGGAGTTACCGCAGATGTCTACGTTATAATCCTTTATTCGCAAGTAATGCAGTTATAATCAATTGAAACCATTGCAAGTAATACCGTTATACTAAAGTAATAAACAAATGAAACCGTTGCACGTAATATAATATGCTAACGTAATGATCAAATTAAAACGTCTTAACAAAAATAAAGTTCAACCATCATGATTCATAAAAACCCAGACACTAAAGTCGATAAATTCAGACGCACCAACGCCAGCATAAAGTGAAGCATAAAGGAATGAGATTAGAATCGTCGTTCGAATATAATGTAAATAACCTTTTTACTATAAGGATTGTTACCAAACCGGGAACGACGAAGGGAAGTGCCGAGGATTATTTTACTCAATCACCAAGTGTAATGCCGTGATTCTAATATATTGAACATTACTTTACAAATGGATCATGGATTGATGCGTCCCGGATCACCATGCATTTTCCAGCACGATCCGCCGCCAGATATAGGCAAGTGATGTGGGACGCCGGATTCACGGTGTCTCCAGTCAAAGAATTCCGAGATGGGTGTACGGAAGAACCCGAAGAGATTGACCTCCCCTACGTTGCTATCAGGCGAGAGCCGCGCCGAAACCCAGCCCGGGAGAGTAGACAATGGGCAGAATATACGCTAGCTAAGCTCGAGCTGAAACAGAGGCAGATCAATTGGCAGGTCGAGATGGCAAGGCGAGACCTGGATAGAATAAACGAGGAGATCGCTGCGGGAAGGATCAACAGCACAGATGGATACGCTCCACCATATGTCGTCGCATATGAAATGGATGATCCGAGATTAGCCGAGTCCACTCGATCGATGAACGTGGTCATCCCCAGAAAGCTACTACCAAGGGAGTCCCGCTATGCAGATGGAAGTCCAGTAGGAAGACAAGATTACTCGTATGCTCAAAGACAACGTGGATCTACTCAGAATTCGGACCGTCGAAATCTCCGACATCAATAATACATTGTTATTCAATAAATGGTTAAATTAAAATCTTAATTTCTAATTTCTGAATATACCTAGAATATTGACTTAAAGACCAAGGTATCGAGGACGATAAATAGGCGTTAGACAACCATTAGCATGCCTAATAGACAAGAATCTAATTGTTTCCCAGTTAGTAACCTAAGTTCAAATAGAAAGTAGGGACGATAAATGTGAAAGCACCATAACAAAATGGATGAGATGTATTAATAAATGATTTAATTTTAGATATGAACGTAATACGCACTCTGACCAAGGAACTCGCAAAGTCACGCCACGAGAATGCGGAGCTTCACTCCCAGTTGCTCCAGATGAGTCAATAAATCCAACAAATCAGAGTTTCCTGGATCGAACCAGGGAAGGCCAAGAGGATTTACCAGAGGTTGACTGCCGTCCAACGCGGGTGGGCAGGCGAGAAAAAACTCGGACTATCACAAAAAATCCAGATACGCAGCTTGGAAGTGGCGTTATCGTCTCGCCAGGAGGGCAATGCCGTATCGTACCCACTGGTATTTGCACCAGCTCAGTTGGCTTATTGAGAGGCAACTGATGCATCCAGGCCAGCGGCAAAACCTGCTCCACGACGCCCAGGAAAGGGGAGCGTGCAAAGCGGCGAGCTTTACAAACTACGAACTGTTGGAAACTATAACCATTTTAGTCCAATAAATGATAAATGTTATTTCTTTAGTTTCATTCATTATATTACTATTTAATTGTTAATAGTAGACTTAATTACAACTATAAGCGGTTCGGATGAAATTTAACTGTTAAGAGTGTCAAGTACAACGGAAGGGACCGGAATAAGAAAGCGCACATATAACTTCTAGCGGTACTGCGTTGAACTCACATTGAGATCGGACCTTAGCAGTTCTTTCGTAGCGCTCACCTTTGGCGATCTCATGAGCAGTAGTTGCAGCACCAACGTTGCTTAGCAACGGGTACCCATTGGGGGCAAGAAAAGTTTTATGTATTGGGTCAAGGTCAAATACCACAAACCCCACATAAATATTAATATAAAAACTTTTTACAAAATTTTTTTCATTCCATTCAGTAAATAACTCGGGCGCAGAAATGACGGGCAGTCTGTTCAATATATATCTGTAAATACAAGATTATAATGTACATATATTGTATTATTTTTTTTATCAGAAAAAAGCATAATTTCATTGTTTAGGCTTAGACGGCCCTGTAAACTCTGATTTGACTGGCCCATCAGGAAAGTGCGTCACTGCGCTCTAACTGACGAATGAAAATATCAACACTGCCTGTCAGCCTTAACCTCACAACTTATAGATGTAAAATTATTGATTAATTCGCATTTGGATTTGTTTATAGTAAACTGAATTTGGCAAAATATTTCAAATTTAACATTTCCATTAAAAATTTACAATCAGTTACTTTATTTTTATTATCTTTATTATTATTATTATTATTATTATTATTATTGATATTTTATTATTTTCATGCACTTTTTTATTCATAAAAAAAACGTAATAACAACAACATTTTGTATTTTGAATGGCAATGAATTCAGACTGAAAGCAGCAATTGACTCACTCAATCAATCTTTTGCTGAGATTGGCTGCACACCGATCAGTCGACCAATCAGATTCATCCGAGGGCAGGAAAGCCCACATACACACAACACGAACAAAGAGAATAAAAACTTTTTGCTTTGTGTATTGATTTGAGAAAAAATGTCGGACAGCACGAAAGTTCCCATTGATGAAATTGAGTCATTTGATAAAGATAAACTGAAGCATGTGGAAACCGTGGAGAAAGAAGTTCTGCCTGATGCAGAGGGTTAATTGTGAATGTTAAGTTTATTTTTATTAATTATTGATAAGAATTCAATAAAATTAAAACTGGGAAAGAATTGCATAGCGAAATCGAAAAAGGAACGGCTTTGAAGCATGTGGAAACTGAAGAGAAAAGTAAATTGCCAACAAAAGAAGGTAAGCATAGTAGAATTGGCTGTCATTTGATTAATTGACATTCAGAAATTGAAGCAGAAAAATTGAATGCCGATTGAAAACTTGGATAAATTTATCCACAAAATGGCCGTTTATTTATAATTTAAGTTTGAATTAAGTAGCAAATTGCTCGTTATTAGTTGTGAAATGACTGATTTTGTTTTGGTTTGTTTTGTTTGAATATAATGCATATTTTTTGTTTTTATTTCCTTTGTATGGATTTTATGACGACCCATTCTGTATTTTGCGGTTATGACTTGGAATTATTGAGAAGGTTGGTAACTGGGATCGACTTTCCGAAATTGGGGCGGAATTCTAATGGTAGATCAGGAGGTCTGTGCAATGTTAGAATTTCTTGAGAAATATTTTGTGCCAAGACTGAATCAGTTTTTTCAATGGCCGAACTGACTAGCACTGAACTGAGGTGGTTCTGCTGCAGTTGTTCTCAATCAGCCATCTGGCTGCTCAGCACCACAAAATAAATCCTCCGTCCCAGAATGTCAAGGTAAGAAACGTGGCATATGATAATATCGGAAACCACAAATTAATGATTAAAATGTGTTTTTGCTGACAACAATAATAAATGCCTGTCAATAGATTATTATTGATCACTTATTCAACAATGCGTGAGCATGAGAAGGCCTTCAGGAAATCTTTATCACTCCTTGGCCTCTGCTTCTGATTTCAATAATCTTTAACTTGGTGAGCTCGAGATTCTCCGCTAATAATTTTGATTAGAGATTGTTTTCAATTTCACAAAAGTTTTGTGCTTTATTTGGATTTTCTTTCGTTTCTCTTTTGCGTCTTCATTTTTGTTCACAATCAAACCTCTGACTTATAGGGATATATTTGTCATCTTTGACAAGCTGTTAAAGTTCCTTGGCTTCTGTTTTCATCTCATTACTACTGAGAATTTCCAAACGGTATTCCTTTAAGTTTTATCCATTTTCCACAAAGATTATTTATTTGTGGAAGGGTTAATCTTCATCATCAAATGAAGCGCTGAAATTTATTGAAATGAAGGAGATAATCAGAACGTGAATCATTTAGCATGTATGGTGATCAAGTGAATGAGAAGCCAGACCGAAATCAGACTCTTGAATACGCCTTAGATCAGTTAGCTTCTATAACTGCTTGATTCTTTGATATTGCTAAATAATTAAATTCAAAAATATACTGTAACTCCTCGACCCGATTTCGTCACTGGATTCGTTGGATTACATTTCCAACAATTAAAACCTGTCCCTGAGAATGTTCAAAAGTTATACCAAAACTTTGTACGAAGTTCTTGACCCTTCGTATATATCGTCAACTGTTAGACCTATAAGATTATCATTCAATCTGCTGTCCATGGAAAAATAAAGTTCATCATAAAGACCTCAGATAAATGATATTTCAAGCCAGATTCAATTTTCATATTTGTTATTCAACATTGTGAAGTCATCGGCAACATTCCTTGAATTACGCATTGAGGTTATATTCAGGAAACGTTTGGAAATTATAATTCAAAGAGCTTCTGAAAGAGCGTTTTGTCAAGCAAAATATTAGATTTATCGTTCACACTTGGCGACTGGATCCGGCAGTTTTGAAACAGTTCGACAGAATCATTTTCTAGACCTCCTAGTTCTGCAGATCGGTTATTAAAGCTGTAATTGCTTATATCCAAATGTCTATGTTTCAGCCATAAACTGCTGGCTGTGAACCGCCGATGATGGCTTCGATGTAAAAATGGGAATAATCCTTCTATCAAACACATGAACAAAATTCGGACAATTACGGTTAGAAACTGAAGAGTAAAAGAGCTTCAAGACGAACGTTATCTTTCTGAGATTTCATGTTATTACGGATATAGAAATTATTATGTTTATGCTCCTTTCTAAAACCAATGAGAATGTCACCTAGTCAAATGGCTCCTTAGCACATTTGAATTAGTTACTGTATTAGAACATAACTAAATTATTCATTAAAACAAGAGGTTTGAAAGCCTTAGACAACATTTTTGTTCCCTTTATTGTTTTCATTTTTAGTTATTTATAAACTACTTTTTATATGGTGCTTAAAGAATTTCAGTCGGCCACTTGTCGAATGCCGGTAGATAAATTATATGCATCTCCCCCCCCCTCTCCCTGGCATGAAACCTCTCCGTTAGCTGCGATTGGTAATTTGGAGCTGCTGCTCTAAGAATTAAAAGACAAATTAAAAATAAATTTTGAGATTTTTTATTTACGCAAAAAAACACTTTCAAAAACAAAATTACAAACCTAAATATGGAAACATGTTTGAAAATTGAATTTTTAGTTTATTATAAAGTTTTTTTATAATTATTAATTAAAACAAAAATGATTTAGTTATTCACGGAGGCCCCTCCTGTCGCAGGCCCGTGCTGAGCACAACCAGCACAGTGGATAATGACGGCCCGTGCTGAGCACAACCAGCACAGTAGATAATGACGGCCCGTGCTGAGCACAACCAGCACAGTGGATAATGACGGCCCGTGCTGAGCACAACCAGCACAGTAGATAATGACGGCCCGTGCTGAGCACAACCAGCACAGTGGATAATGACGGCCCGTGCTGAGCACAACCAGCACAGTGGATAATGACGGCCCGTGCTGAGCACAACCAGCACAGTGGATAATGACGGCCCGTGCTGAGCACAACCAGCACAGTAGATAATGACGGTCCGTGCTGAGCACAACCAGCACAGTGGATAATGACGGCCCGTGCTGAGCACAACCAGCACAGTGGATAATGACGGTCCGTGCTGAGCACAACCAGCACAGTGGATAATGACGGCCCGTGCTGAGCACAACCAGCACAGTAGATAATGACGGCCCGTGCTGAGCACAACCAGCACAGTGGATAATGACGGTCCGTGCTGAGCACAACCAGCACAGTGGATAATGACGGCCCGTGCTGAGCACAACCAGCACAGTGGATAATGACGGCCCGTGCTGAGCACAACCAGCACAGTAGATAATGACGGCCCGTGCTGAGCACAACCAGCACAGTGGATAATGACGGCCCGTGCTGAGCACAACCAGCACAGTAGATAATGACGGCCCGTGCTGAGCACAACCAGCACAGTGGATAATGACGGCCCGTGCTGAGCACAACCAGCACAGTGGATAATGACGGCCCGTGCTGAGCACAACCAGCACAGTAGATAATGACGCCCCTATTTATTCGGACGAATTCTCTCAAAAAAAGTGAGGAAGGTAAATAAATAAATTAATTAATAAATTAACATTTCATTACTAACAATTCCATTAAAACATTCTGATAATAGAATTTAATAAAACTCAACAAAAATAAAAAGCAATCAATACAAAGAAAACATTTGACCTTGAAACCAGCCAATCAAATCAAAGATTTGCTTGACTTTCAATGAATGCAAAATTAAAATATTTCATTCTCTTTAACTTCGGTTTTGCCATCGTTTTGCTTCTCTTGTTCTACTCAGATGCGCTGGGACATTCCAATAAATTGCTGATAAAGATTCTGAGTGAGAACATTTTCAATGGGCAAAACTCATCGAGACAAGGCAAGGTGCCAGCACAAAATATATCAACTGGAAGCCCTTCTAAACGACCAAAGCTGGAAGAGTTCCCAACCGTCACTAGGATCATCCACCAGTCATGGAAAAACAACGGACCGTTACCATCCGCGTTCAGCAGGTTCGTACCGTCCTGGAAGAAATGCTATCCCAATTGGAAGTACATGTTCTGGACTGACAAAGCTAATCGAGAATTTGTTGCCAAGCATTTTTCTTGGTTCCTGAAGAAATATGACAGCTTCCCAACTGAGATCTATCGGGCTGATGTTTGTAGGTATTTCTACTTGTTTCATTACGGTGGAATCTACTCCGACATGGACAACGAGTGTTTGCAGCCGTTCGAGCATTTACTCGCCAACCACAGCTTGGTATTTGGTGACATCAATCATGTTCCGCGGGTTACCAAGCTGAAAGGTTATAATTACGTTCAGAATTCCTTCATGTATTCCAAACCGAATCATCCATTTTGGTTGGAATTGCTGATGGAAATATTCCATGGCAAAACGTCTTCTACAGCAGACAATGTCACTGGTCCTCTGGCCATGTCAAATTTGATTCAGAAATACAAGGAGCGATATCCTTCATCGGACGACATCAAGATCTACGAGGCGCGATATTTCAATCCCATATCTTGGGGCAATCAAAACCAAAATTTCAAAGATTGCAAAATATATAATTCAATAACGGATGAGCAGCACGCAAAGTGCAGGGAGCATTTGGTGAAGTCAGGATCCTTCGTGGCCCAATATCATTCCCATGTATGGGGTTAAGATTTAAACCTCATGTCTTATAATTATATTTCACATTATGTGATATACATATATATTTTTAAATGTGGCCTTGCTATATTATATCTAGCCCCCGCAATGTGTAAAATGTGTTGTGAACTTATCATTTCTTGATTATGTGAATTTTAAATCCAATATATTTGCCTTATTTATTTTGCATCAATGCCCTCTTCACTGTGCCTCGCTTATTGTGCTCCTTACTGCCCCGCTTACCCTGCTTCCTGACTGCCCATTCTCACTGTCCCGCTTACTATCATTCTGCATCAAGGTGAGCAGGAATTCCTACATAGTAGTCCAGAGGACTGGGAGTAATAGAATCATTTACTTAGCTGTTTTAGAACGAGATTCAATAGTTAAGGGACATAGTGAGCATAGAAACTGTCCTACATCTACAAATTTTCTTAACTAATCTTATAGCAAACATAAATAAAGTTTATGAACAGCAATCAACACTGCAACTGTCTATCAGAGTTTTGCTTGGAATGAGATTTTGCACTCGCAAATTGCAACCAACATTGTGTAAATATTTATCTAGTCGATTCTAACTTTAGTATAAAACAATCAGTAACTTTTTCAAGTACATTTTAATCAACTATTATTATTATTATTATAATTATTATTATTATAATTATTATTATTATAATTATTATTGTCATTATTAATATTATTATTATTATTATTATTATTATTATTATTATTATAATTTATTATTATTATTATTATTATTATTGTTATTATTATATATAACTACAGAAATGCATTGTGCATTCTAATTCCGTTCACAGAACAATAAACCATTAGATACATTTAAACAAAATAAATATTAACGTGTCACAGTTTAGCAAGAATGCATAAATAAAAATTTAAATCTCAAATTTATTGTACTCAAAAATATATAATAATAACTATATAAAATATACATGTCACACATGTATACACATTGGAATGTCCTTAATCGTCCAGTGCAACGTTTGCGAGTCAACCCCATACATGGGAATGATATTGGGCCACGAAGGATCCTGACTTCACCAAATGCTCCCTGCACTTTGCGTGCTGCTCATCCGTTATTGAATTATATATTTTGCAATCTTTGAAATTTTGGTTTTGATTGCCCCAAGATATGGGATTGAAATATCGCGCCTCGTAGATCTTGATGTCGTCCGATGAAGGATATCGCTCCTTGTATTTCTGAATCAAATTTGACATGGCCAGAGGACCAGTGACATTGTCTGCTGTAGAAGACGTTTTGCCATGGAATATTTCCATCAGCAATTCCAACCAAAATGGATGATTCGGTTTGGAATACATGAAGGAATTCTGAACGTAATTATAACCTTTCAGCTTGGTAACCCGCGGAACATGATTGATGTCACCAAATACCAAGCTGTGGTTGGCGAGTAAATGCTCGAACGGCTGCAAACACTCGTTGTCCATGTCGGGGTATATTCCACCGTAATGAAACAAGTAGAAATACCTACAAACATCAGCCCGATAGATCTCAGTTGGGAAGCTGTCATATTTCTTCAGGAACCAAGAAAAATGCTTGGCAACAAATTCTCGATTAGCTTTGTCAGTCCAGAACATGTACTTCCAATTGGGATAGCATTTCTTCCAGGACGGTACGAACCTGCTGAACGCGGATGGTAACGATGCGTTGTTTTTCCATGACTGGTGGATGATCCTAGTGACGGTTGGGAACTCTTCCAGCTTTGGTCGTTTAGAAGGGCTTCCAGTTGATATATTTTGTGCTGGCACCTTGCCTTGTCTCGATGAGTTTTGCCCATTGAAAATGTTCTCACTCAGAGTCTTTATCAGCAATTTATTGGAATGTCCCAGCGCATCTGAGTAGAACAAGAGAAACAAAACGATGGCAAAACCGAAGTTAAAGAGAATGAAATATTTTAATTTTGCATTCATTGAAAGTCAAGCAAATCTTTGATTTGATTGGCAGATTTAAAGGTCAAATAATTATTGGTATTGATTTGCACTGTGCCATTGTTCTTTATTGCAATTAGTTCTCAATAAAAATCACACATCAGTGTGACATTGCACGCTCCAGTTGAGGGGGCTGCTAATAGTTTCATATTTATTATTTCTTTATGATTTTTATTTAATAATTTGAATATGAATTTTTTGCGTGCTTTAATAAAAATTTCTAAACTCTCGTAAACATTTAAAATTCTACATAAAAATACTATCAAAGTTTTCTATAGGGAAAAGTTTGAATGTCGAATAAAGTAGTAAATTGCCAAAACGCCATTTCTGTTGATGGAATCACCGATTTGATTCTTATTCAATGTTTTTGATCCATTTGTCATATGTTGCTGTCCATTGTTGTCCAGTTGCAATTATACTCTAGCCTCACCGCCGCCACCATTAGTACCTAGGTTATGATGGTATGTGAGCTTGTCCAGTTGCAATTCTACTCTACCCCCAGCACCACAACCATCATATTATTAATATTATTTTTATTATTATTATTATCATTATTATTATTATTATTATTATTTATTATTATTTTTATTATTATTATTATTATTATTATTATTATTATTATTATTTTTATTATCATTATAATTATTATTATTATTATTATTATTATTATTATTATTATTATTATTATTATTATTATTATTTTTATTATCATTATAACTATTATTATTATTATTATTATTATTATCATTACTATTATTATTATTATTATTATTATTATTATTATTATTATTAAACTTATTATTATTATTATTATTATTTTTATTATCATAATAATAATAATAATAATAATTATTATTATTATTATTATTATTATTATTATTATTATTATTATTATTAATCTTATTATTATTATTATTAAACGATAACGCCAATAAAAAACCTTTCTTACGATATATTTCGATAGCACAGCTATCATCTTCAGGTACTCAAAACCAACTAAAAATATTATGAATTAACATTTAATTTAAACAAATTATTTTTTATTAATTTAATTTTTTAATAAATAAATATTTTTAAAAATATATTTTAAATTAATTTTAAATTTTAAATTTTTTACTTATATTCTAATTTTTTAAAAATTAATGCAATTTAAAATTTTCAATTATTTTAATAATATTAAAAAAACAAACATGATTTAACATACGTAAACTATTTAAAAACATTCAAAACATTCGTAGTCACAGCACTCTGCACATTAATCTTTGGATCCAATGACCTTATCAGCAATGCTTCACATATCACTCGTTCCCAATAACTATTAAAACTTCTCAACAAAATTCTAAAATCAGACATTCCGATATCACTTTTACAGCCTCTATTATTATTATTAATATTATTATTATAATTATTATTATTATTATTAGTATTTTTATTATTTTTATTATTTTTATTATTATTATTATTATTATTATTATTATTATTATTATTATTATTATTATTATTATTATTATTATTATTGTTATTATTATTATTAATCTTATTATTATTATTATTATTTTTATTATCATTATAATAATATTATTATTATAATTATTATTATTATTATTATTATTATTATTATTATTATTATCATTATTTATTATTATTATTATAATTATTATTATTATTTTTATTATCATTATAATTATTATTATTATTATTATTATTATTATTATTATTATTATTATTATTATTATTATTATTATTATTATTATTATTATTATTATTATTATTATTATTATTGTTATTAATCTTATTATTATTATTATTTTTATTATCATTATAATAATAATAATTATTATTATTATTATTATTATTATTATAATTTTTTTATTATTATTATTATTATGCTGTTTTTATAGATCCAGCGAAAATTTCGCAGGTTTTATCTTAAAAATATTCCCACCGAAATATCTTTGCACATGTTTATTGATATTTCCGGTCAATTTGGCATCAAGTTTTTGTGAAAAATATTTATTGTCAATGTTTCTTGGAGGGTGAAAAAATTGGTGCGGAAAATTCATGTAGGACGTGATAAGTTACACAATCCATGTTATCCAACAATCTCACTAAATTCTGGGGGGGGGCTACTGTGCGGTCACATATTGTTCACACATGGGAAATATATTGTATACTTTCTGTATAATAGAATTGAGTGTCGTCATTAGTTCACATGCAAAACAATGGGACAATTCTGCTGGTTTGCCCAGACCTCTCTTCCACAGTTCTTCTCTTCTCATTGCCTGTCGCCTCAAACAATATCAGGAGAATTACAGAAAATTTCTTTCAAATATTATTTTTCCTCCTCACTTGTGGCTTCATGTTTTGACGTTGTGAGAAACGCCAGGAATACGGATTCGCCCTTTTCCATCGGTTTCCTTGTTAGTCCCTTCCACACACGAGCTCTCTCGCCGCCATTTCATTTTCAGTTATTGGAAATAATTTTACACAATTTTGCTATATTTTCTCCCATTTTTCATCCTTTATTACTAATTCAAACAATAAACAGTTGTAATTCCCAAATAACTAAGCAGCATGATAATAATGAGGAGAATAATATAAGAATGGCATTACTGTTATTGAGGATTAATACGGCCGACATATATCCCAATATTCATATGAGAGGCGCCTCGTGATTGGTCGGATTTTTTAAACTCAACCTCAAGCGTTTAAGTGCGCTTTACCAAAATGTTTTATCTTGAACCCTTTGAAATCCTACAAATCCGCAATTGCACCTTATCGCTTGTACGATCAATGTGATGAACTGCTGCGACACTTAATTTCTCTTGCACCATGCTCCGTTTCACCTCGTATCGCACCTTCAACTGGTTTATGGAATTTATATCCAATAATTGTATCAAGATCTTAATTGATTCAATAAAAACAAGTGACCAACACAGTTTTTAAATTTCCGGTAATAATTAGTTAGCCCTCAGAAACTTTGACGTTTCTTAACACATTGAAGCTCTACAAAAATTCTTACTTATTCTACCGGTTTCAAATTTCACTTTGATGGGGCAATTTCCAATCGGGTTTTCTATATCTTTATGAAAGCTTACTCTATGTCTCTCGTGTGAGACTCATAATCATTTTCACTATCCTGTTTCCAAGCATACAAACGATGTCTTTTATTGAAATGCACGTTCTTTTATTATGGCAGATTTTTCCATTTCTTCAATACATTCTTCAATTTTTGGTTGCAAATGCACTGGCTGCCTTCTCGAAATCATATTAATATGAGAACGTGAGGTTGTTTTCCCGTGTTTCGCCAGCTCTGTTTTATAATATATATATGTTGGGATAATCCGAAAAAGAACGGTTAAATCAATAAAACACCAAAATGATAAAAGTGCAACATTAATTAAAAAATTTACAAAATTCGAAAATAGTATTGATCGGGGGAAATTGGTATGGTTGAATGCCAAATTGAGAGACGAGTCCAGAACTAATAATAAAAATTTAGTGAGGGGTCCTTAGAAAATAAAATGAGACAAAAAACAAATTAATTAAAAAAATTTATTAATAATGGGAAGTCCGAGGCAATGGGAAACCCGAGAGATGATGAAAACCCGGCTTGTAAACAAAACAATAGAAAAGGGTAAATTGTCCTAAACAATATTAAATGGGCGCCACTGATCTATGGAGAGGTAATTATTTTCTAATTTGTAATTTAGTAATGTAGCAAACGTTGTTGACAAATGTCGGCTAAGGTGGTCTGTATGAAAGTAATTATTTTTAATAATTTAGTATGCCAGCAAATGTTGTTGACAATTGTATGAAAACAGTCTGAACAGAAG
>CM039682.1:45646285-45661285 GCA_022537955.1 Schmidtea mediterranea
TTTTAAGAAGAATTACGATAAATTTCGATTTATAGAAAATATTTCGATTTACCTTAGATAGGTCTGGACAATACAAAATTATATCAAAGCCAACTTTATAATGGATAGAGCACCATGATCTGCAAAATAATCCTCATCCGAAACATACAGGTTTAAATGTTGATATATAAAGGTATACGGTTTCGCGAAGTATGAAAAGTTTAATCAACACTAAAAATACAATGTGAAATATACAATTTGGACGTTTTTGTTACTCGCATATGCACTCAATTTTCTTTGGTTTTTCCATGGGACAGCAAAAGTTAACTCTCTTACACTTGTATCTAGATTACCCGAAATCGGAAACAAATATTATATTCATTTACCTTGTAGTTTGATGTGATTTAATTTTTTGAATGTTTCTATAGAAAGAGTTTTCTGATACGTATACCAGCGAGATGTTTCGGTGTTATACAGGATATCTAGAGTTATTATTCACCGTCAATATTTTATTCATACTTCATTTTAATGCGTTTAAAAATCAGGATAATAATTTGTTCATGTCAGGTTATTTCATAATGATTTTATATTCATTTCATAATTAATTAGCATTACTTTAAAGTTTTAGATTTTTGCCATTTACGGTTCCTAGGTCGTCGAATGTGTTCTAATTTATTAATTAAAATTATTTTTCTTTTTAACAGAAATAAATATTTTACAAAACCTTGAAAGTGAAACGCTAAATTTTATTGTAAGTGCGTTTGTTTATTTTTAGTTATTAATATCGCGTAGGAAATTTTTATTTAGATAATTGTCGGCCAATATAATGAAACAAATGTAATTTATTGGGTATGGTTTGTCACACGTAGGTAATCTAAATCATAACATTAGGAAGTTCTATTTGCGTCTACACATAAAGACTGTTATTAACAGGAAGACAAACCTACGCTAGGAATTTAAAAATTTTCTTAATAAGAACGACGATGATTTCCGATACCATTTTTAAGAACTATAATAGGAATTTTGATGTTTCTTTGTAATTAATTTCCTAAGAATAATGACAAACTTTTGATCACGATCTTGTTCAGGAGGATCCGGAGCCATTGTTCGCGTCCCCACGCAGGTTGCCGATCAGTGGCGACAAGCCTGGCAACGAGTCTGGCAGAACAAAAACAGCACTGTGCCCCAACCGAGAGAGCCCCAATGGAATACCTTACAACCCTTGGAGGATAATGGGAGACCGTTTGTGTCGGGCAGACGAAAAAGTGGTCAGACTCCGGCCTAGGAGATACACGATCGGGCCCGGTTCTTCCTCTCTCGGCTCGAGGATCATAAGCACCAAGTCAATCTTCAGATAGCCAGGGCCAGACTATACCTTTCAAATGTGGAAGATGATTTAGCGGCTGGCAGAATTGCGGATACCGATGGGTATACACCGCCGCACAGACACACTCTTGATCGTGCTGATGGGCGAATGGCAACTAATGTCGACGTCCCCCCAATGATCCGTGCCAGTCGTACTCGGAACACAAAACGACCGGTTTTTGTATATCGTGAGCACTCTCCCGCTCAACCGGTCCAGGATGATTGTGATAAGAGATACCATCCAGGTCCTCAATCCAATTAATGATTTCAGCCACGGATGTACAACAACATTAGTGAAATGTGATTTAAAATTAAATAAATAATTAGTTTCTGTCCACGATTTTTCTTTTTGTCTGTTTGGTTAATACTATAAAATTGTATGATTAATTAAATAACTCAAGATTAGTAGACAAAAATTGATAGCATTATTTACAGAGATGGAACCCCTAAAAATTCTACAGAAGGAATTGGAGCACGCGAGGACAATCAACAAGAACTTTTATGAACAAATTATCCAGTTGTCCAGAGAAGTTCAGCAGACAAAAGCCACATGGGTGGAACCAAAGAAAGCCAAGCTGATTTATCAAAGGCTCATGGCAGCACAAAAGGGCTGGATGGAAGAAAGGCAACTGAACCAAAGCCTGAGGACCCAGATAAAGGGGTTGGAAGTAGCATTGCCAGCCTGCCAAAAAGGAGAGGCAGTGACATATCCTCTTGTCTTTGCCCCTGCCCAACTGGCCTACCGAGAGACAACGGCCACAGATCCGAAGGCTACACCAAAGGCTAGTGGTTATCGACCCGGGCGTAAGGAACGAGCTAAACGCCGAGCCGCTCGATTATTAAACAGTGCATAATTAACTTATCAAAATATGTTGTTTACTTTATAGAATATTGGTGGGTTTCTGGGTTTTGATATTTTGAAACTATATGGTTGTTACCCAGACAACCCCATACAAATATTTCCTTTGCTTACCACTCGGCACCCGTTGCTAAGCATCGTTGTAACTGTGTTCGAGTGGGTAGATCGTCCGCAAAAAGTGAGCGTTATTGCTAATGCTATAATTGACCGAACGATCTCTGGGTCCAACGAGCTGTCGATAGAAGACCTGTGCTCGCTTTTGATTCTTAGGTCCCATTATTCTCCTATCTCTTTCAAATGTTAACCTATACTCTCATATCATCTATCTTTATGTCCATTCGCTTGGTCCTTCTTATTATTGTCCATGTTGATGATTTTTTATGGTCTTTAAACCCTTGGTTATGTTAAGTAAACACAGTACATCTCTTACCCTTATCCCTATTATAACTACAATGTTCCCTATTATTATTACTAGCATTATCATTGTTACTATTATATATATTACCTTTCTTAATTGTTACTACTATTACCTTTATTATTATTTTTATTACTATAACTACCATTATATTTATTGTTATTACAACTATGATTATTACTACTATTATTATAATTATTATTATGATTATTATTATTATTATCATTATTATTATTATTATTATTATTATTATTATTATTATTATTATTATTATTATTATTATTATTATTATTATTATTATTATTATTATTATTATTTTATTATTATTATTATTATTATTATTATTATTATTATTATTATTATTATTATTATTATTATTATTATTATTATTGTTAAGATCAAAAAGTGGGGGACTACGATCTTAACACAGTTCGTTTTATCTGACTCCAATAAAATTATAATATAAAATTATATTCAAAATATAAACTAATCAAAATATAAAAAGGTCGGTCGCAGTCCTATACAAATAAATAAGGCAAAGACAAATTATTTACCTATACAATTTATTTGGCGTTAACAATAAATTTACAACGTATATGTGTGTAGTTTAATAGAATATACAGATAACTGGATCAAATGATCCCTGCCAAATGGCCCGCAAGAAGTCGATGGTCACTATGCAGACGCAACGACTTATCCTATACGACAGAGGGTAAGTAAGATTTGATTTTGGGGCACCCCGAGTATCCGAAAGCGGTCAACTACTTTGGACACTACTTGATTTTAATTTAATTAAATTACTTATAAGCCGGATTAAGGAATCCGCTTTTAAATGTTATTTTCTTTTTAATTAAATAAATGAAACGTACCAAAAATATTCCTCTGGATAAAGTGTATCCAAAATTCACGACTAGGTTTTCCCAAACTTTTCTTTTAATTTTCTTTTCAAACTGGTATGATCAGAAGAGATTTGGCAATTTTCGAAATAGGTTGTTTATGAATTTTCAAAATTGAATTTCTTTTAAAATCAGCTTTTCTTCGGGTACAATATTTTGCAATTTTCTTTTGTCTCTGCAATTTTCCACTCTGGCCGTGGTTTAAATAGTTCCTTTCGTTCAAATAACACTTGAATCCGTGAAGTAATCTGTTTTCTATCTTGAGTGTTTCTGATTTCAATTAGGCAGATGTTTCCCTGTAATTTTCTCGCACTGATTTCTGAATAATCGATATTTCCTTTTTCTTAAAAACGATCTTCAATTGATTTAAACTAATCTGGTCCACTTTTAGGTTTCTAATCGTATCGGTTAGATTTTCTCCGTTTTTTCTGTATTCGACTCAATTAATAATTTTTTCTGTTATCGGCCCCTATACTAAAAAATAGTCCTCTATTTATATTAATTAACAATTAATGAAATTACCAATTTTAGACCCGCGTCATCGGAAATCCAAGTTTGGTAATTTTCCGATGACGCATTTCCATTTTTAGCAATTTTCAATTGCTTAATTCTAAATTTAGTAATTGTTTTCTTGACGTCACTAAACGTCATCACAATATATTTATTTTTTTTTTTTAAAAAAACGTCACTGTTTAGTGACGTCAGAATGACTCAACTATATTTTTAAGGCTAAGAGCCTGTACTTAACATTATTATTATTATTATTATTATTATTATTATTTAATCACCATTACCCTTATCATTATCGTTATTATTATTAAGATTTTGTAGGGATCCGTCCTTATTCCTCAGCGTTAAAATTTTTTTATTGATATACAACATTAGCCGTAGTCCATCTGTATTTTTCGGTTTTCGATAAAGTATTTTTGTAAATTCAAAAATTTTAGCAGCGTTCCGCCCTTATTTTACGCATTCCATTTTTGCGTTACTATTTTTGTTAAGTATTTGAATTAATTCGGAAAATTTGAGCAGCGTCCCGCCCATATTTTCCGCCTCAACTCAAATTAATTTTTTTAATTCTTATTTAAAGACATTATTTTTCATGATTTTGGTCGTTCGGATTAATCTTTTTCCGATGGCTATTCATTTTAACTGTTGCAACGATTTCGCAAATTTCCCCACTACCCATTCCTCTCTTTGTCCTTAAGATCTATGTATGTTCATTTCATAATTAATGAGTGCCCACTGGACTACTCGGTGTTAGAGATTTTGAGCCGATTGTTATTCAAAAGTTTTGTCGATTTTGCAGGAAATGGATGATGACGGAGCAGCCAAAGGGCTACTCATTTACCCTCCAATTTCCCCTATGTACGGATAATATTGACGTTCCGATCCCTGCGTTCCGCACGCCGGGTCTTCACGGGCACAGATCATCGGCGGTATTTCACGCACTTACACGAATCTGAATACTGTATATGATTTTATTAACTTGTGATGTGTCTTTGGCTGTGGGCCACCAAAAATAAAATAATAGAAAAAATAAATTACCAAATGAATTAGGCAAAAATTTCGACGCATAAACTGTATATTTAGCATTCATATAAACAAATTTTAAATCGGGCATCGATGTACATAAACCAAAATAACATAACTGTAGATTAATAACCTGAAAATATTGCTACAAAACATAACTGTAGATTAATAACCTGAAAATATTGCTACAAAACATAACTGTAGATTAATAACCTGAAAATATTGCTACAAAACATAACTGTAGATTAATAACCTGAAAATATTGATAACTGTAGATTAATGATCTGAAAATATCTAAAAAAATCACACAACAAAGTAAGATTTGTAAAAAATGTGCATCTTAAATTTGGTTGAAATTAATACTACAAAGTAGTAGTTGAAAATTTGGGAAAACACATCAGTATTTATACCTATAATTTGGCCTTAACCTTGCGTGTTAGTTTTATTGCGATTAAACAAAATTCGACTTTGAAATTATTTGTGTTATCTAAATTAAATTTTTATTTATTTCTTAATTTAAATTAGTAATTTATTTTTAACATTTTTTAAAAAAATTTATTCAACCAAAAAATATTTTATTTTTATTCATTTAATTCATTAATTTTTACTTTTATATAAATGGTCATTTTACGGTCGAATTTTCTTGTTATTATGTTATTTTTTATGTAAATTTCGTGCGGTTCTTGATGCATTTTGTATTTATTTTATTTTACTTTTATGTTTTTGATTTTATATTTATTTATATTCTCTCAGATTTTAAAGTGTTTAAAGTTGGTGTTGTCTATTGTATTTTAAGTTATCTTGGTGCTGGGTTTTCGTGCTGTATTACTGATGCATTTAAACAATTCTCAAGGCTATTTGTGTGCTGGCCCAACAATATATATTTATTGTTACTTAAATGATATTTAAAGGATTCGATAAGTGTTAATTCATAGAGGCAGTATGAGGAGGTTGCACCGTCTGAATGAGAAGTTTGCGCGAGAATTATGAATACAAATGGTGACATTAACGATATAAGGGGACCTAAAATCAAAAGCGAGCACAGGTCTTCTATCGACAGCTCGTTGGACCCATAGATCGTTCGGTCAATTACAGCATTAGCAATAGCGCTCACTTTCTGCGGACGATCTACCCACTCGAACACAGTTCCAACGTTGCCTAGCAACGGATGCTGAGTGACAAGCGAAAGATTATTTATATGGGGTTGTCTGGGTAACAACCATATAATTTAAATATCGCTACCCAGTAACCCATCAGCTGGCTACAATAGTAAATAATTTATATAAATGCTTTATATACCACGATGGTCCGTGTGTGTATTTTGATGCGTTAAAACAAGGAATTTAAATTTTAAATTTTTAAAATTATTTTTTCTATTTTTTCTATTTTATTATTTATTTTTCAAGTTTTATGTATCAAACTTGATTTAAATTTTTAAGTTATTTTCTTTTTCTTTTTAATTTTACATTTTTCTTACTCAATTTAATATTTTAGTTTTACCGCTCAACAGTATATAGACATTATCGTGCTAAGCAAACAAAATTAAGGGCTTAGATAAGTTTTTTCCCAACACTTTAATATTTTCACAATCGGTCTTAATACCATTTTTATTTACAATATAGCATCCTTTGTTGAAAATGCAGACTAATTTTAATAGAAATAAAAATATATTTTTTAAAAAATGAATTATCAAAGTATATTTAATTTTATTAATATATAATTTTTATTCATTCAGAGGTGCCAGGTAAGGATTTAAATAATAAAAAAATTAAATTTTTAAATAAATAATCTGGAAGAAAGTTAAACTTTAAAAGTGAAATTAAAAGTTTAATAATTATGAGATTTCAAAATGAAAGTTTGTTTTAATATGTAATTTATCTCGAGTTAAATAACTAGTTTATTTAAATTTTTAATAAAATTATTAACTTGCCATGGAAATGCTTTATAAATGGGATCAAAAAGTTAATTTATTAATATATAAATATATGATAATAAAATTTAACTAATATATTATCTAGTATCGCAAACAAAATTTAAAAGATCTGGAAAATTGTATTTCATTTTTCATCATTTCTTTGGAGAGTAATAAATTGTTTTTATTTAGTGAAAAATGAGAGAAAAAAGTTAAAATCTCAAGTTAATCAAGATTATTTTATGCTAAAGCGCATTGCCGAGCTTGATGCTAATATTGCTGACCTCGAAGGCACTATATTATGCTGTAAAAAGTTCCCTTTGAAAAAACCAAACCCTAAATTCACTGAAGAACATTATTCGGATTTTTTCGAGAAGTCTGGGAAAATCATCAGTAAGAAGTTATAATTAGTTGCAAACGCAGTGATACCGAGGGCGCTGGGGTCGGGGTGGAGAGGGTGGTGCCATTCTGGAACCCCCAAACTGATGGCAATGTCATCATCATTACATCATTAGCTCATGTCATAATTTCATTACATCATTATCATATTCAGATGTGACCTCCGGCACTCCGGCTGTCATCGAGGAAATCGACCAGTCTATCGAAATGTCTGATAAAAATGATAAAAATTCAAGAATTTCCGGAATAGATGAAATTGAAATCGAAAAATGGTTTCCGGTTTATCACAGCGGATATTACGCAATCATCGGCTATGAGGCTTCATCTGACCGCTTTTTCATGAGCGAGCCGATAATCGGTATAAGGGGAAACGGGAGACAAATTCACTCCATGAAAAATGTTTACAAATTAGTAGGAGATTTCTCTATAATGACTTATGAACAGTTTGACTGGAATCTCGCTGGGCGCTTTATGGAAGGCTTCATTTACTGTGCCAATGGACTTTTTAAATTCGGGCTTTCGGGAGATTGGGTTTGGAAAATTAACTGCTTCACTCAATTTACTACTCAATTTCACGTTATGTGAGGATCAATTGTTTTAATTTGTGTTAATTAGTTTTAATTAGTTTTAATTAGTTTTAATTTGTTTTTAATTAGTTTTAATTAGTTTTAATTAGTTTTAATTTGTTTTAATTTGTTTTAATTTGTTTTAATTAGTTTTAATTAGTTTTAATTAGTTTTAATTAGTTTTAATTAGTTTTAATTAGTTTTAATTAGTTTTAATTAGTTTTAATTTGTTTTAATTAGTTTTAATTAGTTTTAATTAGTTTTAATTTGTTTTAATTAGTTTTAATTAGTTTTAATTTGTTTTAATTTGTTTTAATTTGTTTTAATTTGTTTTAATTTGTTTTAATTAGTTTTAATTTGTTTTCACTATTTTGTTTATTCAATTTTGTTTTTTCAATTCAGTAATGAGAAATATAAGATAAAGAATTTAAATGAGACGTTCGAGGAGATAGAGAAACCCGTAGCTAACTATAGCCTTTCCATTCCTTCCGATTTGATGGGGAACATCCAGGAATCAGTTGAAATTACATTTGAATTAATTCAGGTTCCATCTAGATATAGACTGTATTTAAATATTCATTTGTTTTAATAGGCTGGTGAGCCCTGGCGCGCGCGTTTCAACCAGTTGATGAAGAACTATTTAAAAAAGGTATTTTCTCAACAGAAATGTTTATAAAGCTCCGTTATTATAATGATTTTATCATTTTAGGAAGTGAAAGTGAACCTGGGGAAGAAATCAGAGTAAGCTGTGGATAATTATCAGTGAGATAATTTGAGACAATATTTGCAGGTCAACATTTGGTATGGCAGTTAGTGAGGACCATCTTAAGCGGCTCTACATGTGGTCTCCATGGAAACTCGATGACGAAACCTTCCTTATCAAGGGCCAGCTGCTAGATGAACAGCAGCAGCAACTGAAGGAATTCGGAGCTAAAATCATTCATGTAGATAGAAGCGGTCGCATCATTGTCACAGATTCAGGATTTGTCAGGCTGATTGGACCGATATGTCGGCTGGATTATGAGAAAGGCTTCAACATTTATCACATCAAATGCATGATGGAGGATGTCATCTCGGCTTTCAGTTACGGGTTTCCTGATTATTGGCAGGACTTCCTAGCGGTCATCCAGGTAGTATTGAGCACGGACATCAGTAAGAAGTTATAATTAGTTGCAAACGCAGTGACACGAGGGCACTGGGGTCGGAGTGGAGAGGGTGGTGCCATTCTGGAACCCCCAAACTGATGGCAATATCATCATCATTACATCATTAGCTCATGTCATAATATCATTACATAATTATCATATTCAGATGTGACCTCCGGCGCTCCGGCTTTCATTGAGGAAATTGACCAGTCCATCGAGACCGGAAACGCCGAGCAGATATCAGATGAGCATCAGCAGCTTGACATTGAGATGTCGACGGCCAATGAGAATGCAGCCACCGCCGCCGCGGACTGCTCATTCCTAATGGACCAATCGGATTTATTCTCACAAGGCAAATCCATATATTCATTCAATCGGGATAATATTTCAATTTTATCCCACATTAGGAACTGTGAGAATCATTCACCGATGGTTTCCCATCTGGATTGACGGCGTATGCAAGCTGGTAGGGCAAATCCAAAATTCGAGCAATCAGTCGCATAAGACAGCAATTACCGGCGCAGTACTCAGCTATTGCCATTCTGAGAAACTATTCACAACACTCGATTGCAGCTATATATTCACTGACGGCATCGACATTGAGTTCATGGGGAAATATGTCAAATTCCTCCAGGAGAAGCCTTTGGAGTTATTGGGAAAGTTTGACGGCGACAATTGGCTGAAATTTGCTATTAAGCTTTCTTTGCTGAGTCGGAATGGATTCTTTGCATGTAGCAGGTTAGTATTATTATTATTAATTGGCTTATTATTGATCGTATTATTGTTATTGGTTGACTTATTATTGATCGTATTATTGTTATTGGTTGATTTTATTATTGATCGTATTATTGTTATTGGTTGACTTATTATTGATCGTATTATTGTTATTGGTTGACTTATTATTGATCGTATTATTGTTATTGGTTGACTTATTATTGATCGTATTATTGTTATTGGTTGACTTATTATTGATCGTATTATTGTTATTGGTTGACTTATTATTGATCGTATTATTGTTATTGGTTGACTTATTATTGATCGTATTATTGTTATTGGTTGATTTTATTATTGATCGTATTATTGTTATTGGTTGACTTATTATTGATCGTATTATTGTTATTGGTTGACTTATTATTGATCGTATTATTGTTATTGAATTATTATTATTATTGATCATATTATTATTATTGAATTATTATTATTATTAATTATTATTATGTATATCGCAGTGAATCATTCAAAAAGTCCTTGCAAACTAATCCAAATTCAGTTTTGTTGAAAGTGTTGTGTAAAACTCCCGTGAAAAAGATTTACAGCGGAACGCCTAAAGTTGAGCAGCCCCCTCATTACCTCAGTGTTTGCAAAGAGTTAGAGACGATTGCAAATCTTATCGGAGTAAGACTTAATGAAGGGAAATGGAAAATTTACTCAAATTAGAAAAATGGAAACTGGTTACATGGATTTGAAAAGCTCCTCCAGAAGTACGGGCAAAACGTTATTCTAAATGAGGTGAATCGAGCTCGTCATCTGCGGCTTCATAACCTATCTATATTTATAGAAACTGAAATCTATTATGGATTCAAACCTTTCGAAGCCCGTTGATCTTGACACGACAATTTCTCTTGACGATTTCAATGGAGGAGAAAAGTTTAGCTCGACTTTGGTGAATTTCGAATCCAAGCTTGTGCTATGGAGTGTGACGGTGAATACGAATGGCCAGTTGTGCATTAGCGGCTTTCAGCTGACAGATTCTAATAAGTTATTCAACGAAATCAAGCCAACTCCAATCTCCTCCGTGACAAATAATCGCCGAGCAGTAATTGCCAATAAATGCTGCTATGAGCTCGTTGGCCCAATGTACACGTTATCCCTCCGACTCGCATATCCTGAGGCGGTAAATATGGAATACCTATGGCCCTTTCAAACCTATTTTACCTCTTGCCTCCCATCAAACTGGAAAGCATTTATATTGGCCATTGACACGTTATGCAAATGTTCCCCTTTAAGGTAGCTGATATGGCCCGTAATTTTGCCCCTTGATATACATATATAACACGAGTATCATTCAGGAAGGAATCGTGTGAGGCGGCCGATGTAAATGATTATTCAACAAGAAGCCCTTCATTTATATCAGAGAGTTCTTTCATTTCCAGCAATTCCATACCAAATGAAAGCAAAGTCTCCCCGTTTCGGGTACCGAAACCTAAAGTGCTCAAAACAACCCTGAAAAAGTCAAAACAAGAGATCAGTAATTCAGAGATGGTGCAAGCTATGTCACTGGTAAGCATTCAGGCAACCGTTGCTGCGCCCGACAGCAGCATTGATCCGCCCGGCGGTGCTAGCACTGATCTAGTCAACAGGAGGAAACGGAAGATTATAACCAATGAAATCACAGATACAATAACTACTCGGGTAAAATGGATTTGATTAATGCTGATTAACCGTGACCTTGAACCTTTTAGACAGCATTGCCGACGAAGCAAATGAAAATATCAGACAAACGAAATCGTAGCTTTCCGCGTCATGGGCATCAGGGACGAGGAGCAAAAGCTATAAAGGAGTCCAATAGAGCTCATCATTCGGCTGATCAAGTTGTCGGCTCAAGTCGGGATAAAAGTGAAGTGAGTTTTCCAGTGAGATTGATTGACTGAGATTCACTGATCCGTTAAGGAAGACCAATTGTTGCAGAATTCGAGTAGATGGTTTCGGACGAACGAGAAAATGTACAACTCTTTTGAATATTTGGAAACATTTGAGAGTCGAAATGTTGTAACAAAAACCAGATCAGGCCGGGTAAGCAAGCCACCTCTTGATCCTCGTTATAGCGTGGAATACGTGGAGCGGGGTGGCAGGTTATCAATTAAATCACATTTTCAAGAAATTGTAAGCTATCTGATAGGCTGACCAATGATATTGATTATAATATTTCAGACATTGATGGAAAACTTTCAGAAAGATTAATTAGAATTTCTTTCGGCATTTTGCAGACTTTTATTGAATAATATTTTCTATATTTCTTATTTTTTGGTGATTTAAAATATAATAATAATAAAAATGATGGAATTGGCTATTTTATTTTCGAAATAATTATTATTATGATTTATATTATTGATTATTCATAATTCTTTTACTTTGAATTTTATATTTTTATTCTGGTCGAAAGACGCAGCTCTTGTTCCGCCGGTCGCCGGTGTACAATTAGAGAACCTGATGGAAACGTCGGTCATAGTAGGCACCATTAAATATGGACAGTCAGACAACAGTGAAGAGGAAAATGGGTTTGTCTATTGTATTGAAAACTTTAAGTTTTGCCGGAAAGTTAATCGTAAAAAAATCGGATAGAAAAGGAATAAGTAGCAACGTAAAGCTGATAACATTTTCATATAGTCGAAAGATGTAGCATGGCGGAGAATAACTAGAGATCTCGTAGCGGATTGTAATTGTTGTGATATTAAATATTCGTCGATGGATAAATCTCTCGATCCGACTCCTCTTGTTCAATAATCAATAAGACAACATCCCACAAAGAAATCTTTATTCACAGGATACAATTATTTTGATAAGTTAATTGCAATCTGATTAGATTTTTTATTCGTTTCTCACGTTCACTTCGCTCCCGAAATAATCACTTTTTCTCTTCGACCATCTGACAATCTATTTCGTTGTCTGTTCCTTTTATAACTCAATGTAGTTAGTTCATAAATCGTACGTTTTTCTTACTATGGGTTGCGGGATGGTGAAGGTATGAACCCTAGGGAAGAGAGTACGAATGAAGTATGTGGCTATAGATGAGTAGAAATTAATTAATATCCACCCGTACACCAACAAAAGTCAAAATAAATTAATCCACATAATGCACCAAAAGCAGCAAGAATTAAGATAAAAATAACGAAAAAAGTTGACCAAAACCGGCAATTTATAAAATTAAATATATATTTTGTGTTTTTCTAAAATTTTATCGTGTTTAATTGGTGTACAGAGTTAGAATTAAGTTGGGGAAAGGTTTTCGTGCTATTTAGCTATTAGCTATGTGCCATCGATATTAGTTTTTCTCTAAGAGTCTGGAGTGTCAGGCCTGGTTCCAAAGACAATTTCTTGGTTCTCAATGAAAAGTGATGTTTGATTGTACAATGTTTCATTTCTGCTGGGCTGTAACATTACCAATTTCTTCTTTGTATCCGTATATCGTGCGTCCAAAAAGTATATGTTAACGTTATTGTCTGTTATATTTTGAAGTCTTATTAAGATTTACTTTGCAAGACTATCTCACAGGACAAATTTTTGGGCCCTTTTGACTAAAATTTCTTCCTGATTTATACTAAATTTTCCTAACTTAAAAAATGTTTTTATTTAGTTAGTCTTCGGAAATAAATAAATTATTTATTTAATTTAATTGGTTTACAAAAAGGAAATTATTTCTTCAGAAATAAAGGAATTATTTACTTAATGAAACTATTTATTTATTTTCCATTTTTTAGAGAAAATGGTTTTTGAGAAATAATATTTATACATTTTATTTTATGTTAAAGATAAAAAGGATTTTATTTATATATTTATTATATTTAAATTTACATTCCCCTTCTTTACTGATTGTGGAATTAAGTCATGTAATATATTTTATATACATACACAAAACTAAAAAACTTATAAAAATAATTACAAAAAATAAGACAATTGTTAAATTGACTTATTATTGATCGTATTATTGTTATTGGTTGACTTATTATTGATCGTATTATTGTTATTGGTTGGCTTATTATTCATCGTATTATTGTTATTGGTTGGCTTATTATTCATCGTATTATTGTTATTGGTTGACTTATTATTGATCGTATTATTGTTATTGGTTGGCTTATTATTGATCGTATTATTGTTATTGGTTGGCTTATTATTGATCGTATTATTGTTATTGGTTGGCTTATTATTGATCGTATTATTGTTATTGGTTGGCTTATTATTGATCGTATTATTGTTATTGGTTGGCTTATTATTGATCGTATTATTGTTATTGGTTGACTTATTATTATTATTATTATTATGATGTATCTTCATAAGATTTACCCTTACAACTAAAATTAATTTAATATTTCAGATATTTCTGTCGAAAAAAAGCAAAACCTGAAATCAGTAAAAAGCATAAATTTATAAATTATATTGTGTACATAATCTAAGATTTTTTTCAAAATATGTATAAAAAATATAATTATTTAATGCAAATAATAAATTTTATAACTTCAAAAATAATTTAACTCACATTTTTTGAATAATATCCGAAAAAATACATTTTTTTGGATATTAGTTATTGTTACTTAATTTCCTAAATATTATTTATAATAATATTTATGAAATAGTTGATCAAAGTTATAATTAAGAGCTTGAATTATGATCATATTTCCTTATGAAATCATAATTCAACTCTTAAATATTAACTTTAAGTTATATAAAAAATAACAAAGTTATATAATAAATAAGTTATTTAAAAAATGGCTGAAATGCATTTATTTTTTCACAAAATAAATTCCGACAAGTTGACTTAAGTATCAACTTGAATTTTATCGGAATTTATCTCAATGGGGCTTGGTGTATTGAGAACTAATTGCAAAATAGAACAATGTCAAAGTGCAAATCAATATCAATAATTATTAGACCTTGAAACCAGCCAATCAAATCAAAGATTTTCTTGAATTTCAATGAATGCAAAATTAAAATATCTCATTGTCTTTATCATCAGTTTTGTCATCGTTTTGCTTCTCTTGTTCAACTCAGATGCGCTGGGACATTCCAATAAATTGCTGATAAAGACTCTGAGTGAGACCTCTAAACGACCAAAGCTGGAAGAGTTCCCAACCGTCACTAGGATCATCCACCAGTCATGGAAAAACAACGGACCGTTACCATCCGCGTTCAGCAGGTTCGTACCGTCCTGGAAGA
>CM039682.1:45684642-45712142 GCA_022537955.1 Schmidtea mediterranea
ACTTTAAATTTCTTTATTTAAAATTAGTTAAACGAGTAATGAAGAAGCTATGTTTACAGATATTTATATGTTATACCGCATTGGGACTAGCGAAATAAGTGATTGACTAAATATTTAAAAAATTGGGTCGAGGGTGACTCTTATGTGTTCTTCCTTTTTTACAAAATCATTACCTTTGCTTTTTATGCTTTTTCAGAACACTTTAGATACTGACAGATGAAAATGTAGCATCGACACCAATAGCCAAGTGGTGGGTTACTGGGTTTCGCTATTTGTTAAAATCATCTTATTGTTACCCCGGTAACGCCATACAAATATTACCTTGACTACCACTCAACACCCGTTGCTAGGCAACGTTGGAAATGTGTTCGAGCGGGTGGATTGTCCGCAAAAAGTGAGCACTATTACTAATACTGTAATTGCTCGGACAACTCTTGGGTTCAACGAGCCGTCGTTAGAAGACACTTGCTCGATTTTCGATGAATGGTCCCTCTATGTCACGAGTTTAGTATTGGAGTGTAATAATAAATAACAGGGATTCTATCATGATTCTTGGACTACCATATACATAAGTCTAATGCACTCATACAACAAGACATGTATTAATTACAAACTACAGCGCCGTCGAGCTTAGTTTAGGCTTTTTTAACAATCGAGCGGCTCGGCGCCTGGCTCTTTCTTTACGTCCTGGACGATAGCTAGTAGTTGCTGTTGCCACTGGGGTTGAGGCCGATGCTGGAGTGGTCACCGACTCCCGGTAAGCTAACTGAGCCGGTGCAAAAACGAGAGGGTAAGTAACGGCCGCTCCTTCCTGACTGGCCGACAGGGCAACCTCCAGTCCTCGTATTTGCGTTCGCAGACTTTTATTTATCTGCTTTTCCTCTGCCCATCCATTTTGAGAAGCTGTGAGTCTCTGGTGTAGCGGTTTTATCTTGGCTGGATCCACCAAGGTGGCTCGAGTTTGGTGTAATTCTCGAGTCAGTTGGATGATCTGATCATACAGGGTCTTGTTATTTTGCTGTGCCAGGGCCAGTTCCGTTCGTAACAATTGCAGTGAATCCATTTCTGGAATTAATGACATCAAAAGGGTAACTATTATCACAGAATTAATAAGTATAACGGGAATTAAACAAAAACTTCCTTGACAAATTATTATAACACCAAACAGAACAAAATTGATTGCTAACCGAAGTAATTATTTATTTTAATAACAAAGAAAATATCAATAAAACTAGGTCAATTCAAGATAACAGCATCAGATGTCAGTGAATCCTCTCGCTACCCATTCCTCCGGGGAGCAGTTGGAAAAGATCATTACCGTTTTAAAAAATGGTTTCAAAATTGGTTTTTGGTTCAAAAATGGTTAAATTTTATGTGAAAATGCATCGGTATTTATGCCTATTTTCTGTCCCTAACCTCGCGTGTTATTTTTGATTTAGTAAAACAAAATTCGACCTTGTTATTTTCTAGTGTATTCTAATCTTTATTTTTATTATTTTTTCATTTATTTTGATAATTTTTTATTTGAAATTTTTATTGAATTATTTCTAATTCAAATTCTTTGATTTAAATTATATTTTCATTAAATTTTATTGATTTATCAAATTTCGGTCGAATTTGTTGGGTTTTCATGTTATGTTTGTGTTTGTATCGTGCGGATCTTGTTGCATTTTGTTATTATTTTAATTTATTTTTATGTTTATTTATTTTATATGTAATTATCTTTTTTCTCATATTTGATAAGGTTTAGTTGATGTTTTAATAGGTTTGAGTTTAAATTTGCATGTTATATTTGCATGTGTGTTACCGATTCATTTAGACATTTTTCAAGGCCGTTCGTGTTCTGGCCCAACACAAGACTTCATGATGTTAATCGCCACTTCATAATAAAAAACCATAGACATATTCCAGTCAACATTCTTCATTCCTTAATATTTTTCCTTTTGATTTTCTTTTGAATTTTTAATATTTATTTGACTCACATAGGTTCATCATCATTTTAATATAAACCGTTTTTATAAATTTATAAATTATCTGCGATTATATCCTCTTCAATTGAGATCACTATACTAAAGTTATGTATTTTTAACATATCAAAATTCTTCAAAAAATATTTTATGTTACTAAAATATATCATCTTTGTCAAGATCAAACCCAGAAATTTAACGAATTATTTGCTAAATTCTGATTTACCGATGCTGAATTTGAGAGCAGCATCTTTAACATTCTGTACTATGGTCTCAAAAAGTTTTGTGTTCCTCGAAACAGAATTATCTGCGTTTCCATGAGTATGCTATAAATATATTTTTGAAAAGTATAGGAAGCATTCCGTAGGCATCATGTTGCAAGGGAATAGTCCAAATGGAGTGATAAATAAAATATGAAAACAATCAAACCGAGTTTGAGATTTATTGAGTACTTTAAAGAAATTAGAAACAGTGAGAATATTCAAATTGACAAACTGCTTATAAAAAATTTAATTTAAAAAAATATTTTATTAAAAATTTAATTAATTATATATATATATGTATAAATAAAGTGCTTCAGTTATTATACAATACAGTACTGTAAAAAGTGATAAAAATATATTATTTACCAATAAAATTGAAATAGTTTCAGTTGAACGATTTCAATTAAATGATTTCTTAACATTTATAAATGCGTAAAAAGCATTATTTATGACAACTTTTATGAGATTTTTGATAATAAAATTTTAAGTAAATTCCAACTCACAATTGATCAATTAAAACAAGCGCAAAGTTTTCTCGTTTTTAACTAATATTATAAGCGTTTCTTTAAGTATTTTCTTCATCTTGAAATTACATCATAATTTATGAGGTTTTAATTTTTCGGTAGTATCTATTTTACTTTACCTTAATGTCTTTCCTTGATTTTTTGTTTACTTTTGATCTGTTTTCTTTTACTATTACATGTATTTTCATTCATGCCATTTATCACAAATTTGTGTTTCACAGGAAAAATGTTTTTATCAATAGTTATAATGAAAATAAATGAAATATAGATCAATATATTTATTACAAAATATTTCGGCACTACCTTTTCTAGCGGCCGAATTTATTAAATTTGAGATTAAAATTTATGTTTAGCAAAAAATTAAATTATTCTGAAATAATAAAAAAGAAAATCTTTACAGAAATTAAATGTTAGTTTGTGCAATTTAACAAATTTCAATAAACAAATCATTTAGTTTCAATTCATACAGCATCAATGATTTCGATAACAGCTGCAGAGGGGGGAGATGAGGAATCCCTCTTGTTAATAGAAAAATGTTTCGATGGGGAAATTTGATTGACATTGCTTGATGCTGATGACCGAGGGGTGATTATTCTGTTGGAAATCATAGCTGTCGCATTACTGGTGCAAGGATGGGGCCCGTAACTGGCAATTTTTTCAGGCCTTTCTGGTTCTGAATTGAAAATTAAACCTTGCATGTTTTTGATCAACGCGTTTTGCAAACTTTGATTTATCTCAAATATCTGAATAATTAGATTTTCTTTTTCCTGGAAATCACAATATTTCGGAATCTGATTTTTTCGACAATTCAGCAAAATATTTTCTGCTATTTCGAGATACCTAAAAGTTTCATAAAATTGTGAAATTTTTTTATTAAAAGTATAAATCCAACTAGGCTGCATAAGCCATATAGTACATTTATACTAGTGTGAGCATATAGGAAAGAATTTTTTGTTTTCATTGGTGGGTGTTTATTTAGGATAAATTATTATTATTATTATTATTGTTATTATTTCTATCCCCCCACATATGCCACAGACAATCTCAATCGCAGACAAACATACGAAATCGGTTTAAAGCTTCTGATGCTGCATTAGTCTGGAAATTTTTCAAAAAAACTTAGCGTTTAATTTCAAATCCTCGGAGATTTAGTTAATATCTCATTCTATTGTATTGGTATTCTCTATATATTTACAGAAATTTTTAAATTGAAAATTCTAATACAAAAATCTACAAAATACAAGAAATACAAAATTTAAATAATAAAATAAAAAGCCATCCAGAATACTATTAAAATGATTTTTGTACATTTTGTTTAAAAAATAAGAAAAACTTTAAAATAAAATATAATAACTATTAAAACAATATTTTTATCATTATGATAGAAGCAAAAAAATATTATTATTATTATTATTATTATTAATATTATTATTATTATTAATAATATATTTATTTAAATTAAAATTAATATTATATCTGGTTACCACAAAATCATTACATTTGTTTCTGATAATAAATAAATGATTTTGTTTCAATAATTATATTTCTATAACCTTTTAACAGAAAGTTGATTTGAACGGTTTAGTTTGGAAACTTCATTAAATCCGTTGATATTATGCTGTTGGATAAACTGCTTTTGTTCCTCCATTTCTGCGGAAGCGAAGTTGGTATTCGATTTCGCTGCCGTATCGCATATTTGCTTCATAAGCCGCAGTCGTTCTAGTTCTAGTTCAACAGTTTTCTGGTCAGCAAGAAGCAGCCGTTGAAATGTTGCGTCAGAATTGTAATTGAGTGTCGGAGAGGTTTTCAGTTGCTAGAAAAGATATATGATAAAAAATCAAATTTAGCAATAAGTTGGTAATGAGTGCATAATTCATCAGTGGCAATGATTCAACGGGTCTCGTGATATTATGCAATAGTAATAACGCCATGCCAGTGAATAATATATGGAAGCCACGTAACATTACTTCTGATAAAGGTTTATGCCAACTAATTGCAGCATTACGCCTGATTATTGAAGATGGTTTTATGGTTTCTTGCTGGATAAATGAAACGAAGATTGTGAAGGAAATTAGGATCCTAGAGCTCAATTAAAATATCACAATATATGAAACATTGTGGAGAATGAGGAAAACATGATAAAAATAGAAAATTCAAATATATAGATGTCAAGTAATAAAAGAGTTGATTATAGAGAATATACACACAGAGTTTTAGGCCCCTCAGAATTCAAAAAGGTTTTTGAAATTTATTGAAAAAACTTTAATATGGATAACAAAATACAAATAATTCAAGCAGCAATACAAAGCTGTGAACGGCTCAAAAACTTTAAAAGCTGTGAGGCGTTTTGTAATTTGTATTTAAATAATGGTATGATGTTGGGCATGTTTGATTGTATGTTGAAATCCTTACTTATTCATTAATTATTATTTTAGAAACTCCTCAAACAAATTAACGATATAATTTGTTTTAATAATATTTGGGTTTTGATAATAAACGTGTTTTAGTTATGGATTCTATTAATACCCGTAGCTCTGTGGCTAATATGGCGACCACGCTTGCAAATTTTATCAAGCCACCAGAAACATATGACATGGATTCAGACGTGGAAGATTTTATCTTAGAAACGGAACGATTCTTCGAGATGACAAATATTGTCGATGAATACAGAAGCAAATTCGTCAAAGCTTTTCTATCAATCAATTCAACGAAGAAATATGAGTTGACTAATGAAACTCTGCATTATACAGAAAGATTAAGAAACGCTTTTTCTAAGAACAGAAGTCTTATCGATGATCTCAACGAAGCGCTAAATTATCGTCAAGGAAATGAGGCTGCCGAAGAATTCTGCTCAAAAATTGAGAAACTTGCAAAAAATATTTTGAAGCATAAACTTGATGAAGAAGAACTAAAGAAATTTTTGCTATTCAATTCGCTTGAAGATAAAGAAGTTAAAAAAGATCTCAAAATGCAAGATTTAAAATCATTTGATGAAATGAAAGAAAGATTAAAGAGACACGATCAAGTTTCAAAAGAAATTAATGTATTTCATGCTGATGTAGCGTCAATGAATAAAACACAACGCTATGCTGATGCTGTTAAGAAGAGCTTACCAAGATATAATTATGATAACAGATCAATTCGAGAACGAGAAGCTAATCCCAGATTCAAAGATGAATATACAAGAGAACCTCAACATAATCCAAGATTCAAAGGCGATCTTACCAGAGAACATCGATATGCTATTTCAAATGGATGGAGACCTATGAATAGGAGTAAGCCTTATAATACCAGGGAATTTCATTCGCGAGATCATGTCCGAACAAATCAAATTTTGCGATGTTGGGCGTGCCACGAAGAAGGTCATAGAAGATCTGAATGCTCCAATATTCAATGTGCCCATTGTAAAAGATCTGGACATTTCAAACATCAGTGCCATGAGTTATTTCCAGGCAGAAGTCGAAAATTCCATAAATCAGTGGCTGCATTCGGTGACGAGGATCCAGAGGCTGATTTTGAGTACCCAAATGGGAATGCTCCACCACACGAGGAGGTGATCGGAGCAATAAATTAAAGGTAATTAATGATATGAGTAAGGGTTGTATGATTTTGAATGATTGTGATAGTTTGAATGATTGTGATAGTTTGAATGATAACTGTTGTGATGGTATTTTTGATTATAGAAATTATATTAATATATACATTAATAAATTTTGTATGGATGAAGTTTTTAAAGACCCACCCCTAACGTCTAATGAACTAAATGTTCTTAATCGTGATAAACGGAATGATATAATAGTATACGATAAAATGCAGGGAAGGCCCAGTGTTACCGTAATGATTAATAATGTAAAATTAGTATGCCTATTAGATACTGGAGCTAAAATAAGTGTGATTGATTATAATATTTTTAAAAAACTTGGAAACTTGAATATGACTACAAGTAATTTAAAATTAAGATGTGCGAATGATAGCCCGATTGAAATTTGCGGTAAAACTTTACTAAATGTAAAAGTTGATAAAATTTCTGATATTAAAAAAGTAGAATTCGTTGTAGCCAAAGATATAAACCCAAAGTTAATAGGAGGTATAGATTTTCTCGAAAGATTTGGAATGCAATTGCAAATAGAAAACCGTACAGACGAAATAAATACAATTATGGAAAATTCATTTAAGAACCATATAAGTGAAGATAAGATTATAAATAATTTAATTTCCACGTTTGACGGTATTTTTATGAAACATAAATGGGATGTTGGAAAAACCGAACTATTAAAGCATGAAATACTTACTAAAGGTAGTCCGATTGTAATAAACCCAAGACGACAACCTATACATTTAATAGAAAAAATTGAAGAAAATATTCAAGAAATGTTGAAATATGGCATTATATCAGAATGTACATCTCCTTGGAATTCTCCACTAGTATGTGTTAAAAAGAAAAACAGTAGTGATATAAGAATATGCTTGGACTACCGTGCATTAAATAATATAACCGAAAGACCGATTTTTCCCATTCCAAATACTGATGAATTATTAGATATTCTTGACGGAGCAAAGTTTTTCTCGACAATTGATTTAGGCAATGCTTATTATCAAGTAGAACTCGATGATGCATCAAAATTGAAAACAGCATTTTCGACAAAAAGCAAGCAATATTACTTTAACAGAATGCCATTTGGAATAGCAGCCGCACCAGCTACATTTCAAAGACTTATGAATTTGGTTCTTGGAGAATTAAATTGGAATGGAACAATTGTATATCTGGATGATATCCTTATATTTTCAAAGACATTGAATGAACATTATAGTACCATTGAAAAGGTTTTTCAAAAGATTAAATTAGCAAATCTTAAAATAAGTCCAGCAAAATGTCAATTCAAAAGGAAAGAAGTAAAATTTTTGGGTCATATCATTGGTGAAGATGGAATACGTACGGATGAAAGCAAGATTGAAACTATTAAAAATTTTGAAAGACCTAAATGCGTAAAAAGTTTGAGAGGATTTTTAGGCTTGGCAAATTACTATCGCAAATTTATAGAAAATTACACCAAAGATTCCAAAGTATTAGAAGCGTTATGTGGAAGTAAACAAAGAAGCTTATGTGGACTGATGAGTGTGAAACTTCATTTAAAAATTTAAAACTGAAATTGACGTCTACACCTGTATTGAAGTTCCCAGATTTTTCTAAGCCATTCATTTTGGATACAGATGCAAGTTTTGACCGCATTGGTGCTGTTCTGTCTCAAAAAGATGGAGGTAAAGAAAGAGTAATCGCATATGGATCCCGAGCTATGAATAAACACGAGTTGGGTTATTGTATAACAAGAAAGGAATTACTATCTATATTTTATTTTACTGGTCATTTTAAGCATTATCTATATGGTAAAAAGTTTATTTTGAGGACGGATCACAAAGCCATTACATTTATGATGAAGACAAAGAAAGCTATTACCCCACAATTTCAAACTTGGATTAACCATCTTAGTGGTCTGGACATGGAGATTCAATACAGAAAAGGTGATAACCACAATAATGCCGACGCTTTATCTAGAAAAGAATGTGAAACATGTGTTCAATGTCAAATGATTCATGAAAATCCTAAAATGGGTAAATTAAAAACAAGATTGTTGACACTGATGACTGATAATATTGAAAATATATGGCAAAAGAACTCGAAAGAAATTGAAAATATAAAAGAAAATATTAGTTTGATGCCAGATAAAACATTTTATAAATATGTCAACGGAGTGATTATGACAAATAATAATAAAATTTGGATTCCAGAAGAAAACAAGTCTGAATTCATCATAGAATATCATAAAAAGCTCTGTCACGCGGGTGCTAATAAAGTAAAAATGTATGTATCAAACAATTTTGATATGAAAGATTTGGAGCAATCTATTCGTAATGTTGTACAATCCTGTGAAAACTGTCAGAAAAGAAAGGTTGATACAACTAAAACAAAAGAAGAAATAATTTGCAAAAGTGATTCGAAATTATTTGAAACAATATATGTAGATTTTTGTGGTCCATTACAACTTGCAATGAAAGGAGAAAGATATATTCTTGGGATTATAGATCATCATAGTAAGTTTATTTCTTTACATGCAGTGAAATCACAAGATGAAAAAACAGTGGTAAGATTACTGAAAGAAGAGTGGATAATGAAGTATGGAGCACCAAGGATAATAAACTGTGACAGAGGTAAATCATTTGAATCAAAGCTAATGAAAGATTTTGCAGAATTCCACAATATTGAAATTAATTATTCAAGTCCATATCATCACTCAGCAAATGGACAGATTGAGAGACAATTCCGTACAATCAGAGATGCAATACAGATAACACTCAAAGATAAAAGACATAAATCATGGGTAGATATTCTTCCCGAAGTTCAGTTTATGTTGAATTCAACTTTTCAAAAAACTATTAGGAAGACTCCAGCTGAAATGGTGTTTGGGAAAAAGATTTATAGTGAATGGTTCTCAGAGATTGTGGAAGAAGAAAAAATCAATCAGCCGACAAATCGCGAATTTCAAATTGGAGATTGCGTATTGATCAAAGTAAATGTTCGAAATAAAGGTGATAACAGATACATGGGTCCAGGTGTGATTACTAAAAAGATTCATGATCGAAGTTATGAAATAAAATTGGAAAATGGAAGTTCCGTCACGAGAAATATTGAGTGGTTAAAGGTTTTCAAAAAGGGGGGGATGTGAGGCGTTTTGTAATTTGTATTTAAATAATGGTATGATGTTGGGCATGTTTGATTGTATGTTGAAATCCTTACTTATTCATTAATTATTATTTTAGAAACTCCTCAAACAAATTAACGATATAATTTGTTTTAATAATATTTGGGTTTTGATAATAAACGTGTTTTAGTTCTGGATTCTATTAATACCCGTATTATAGGTTTTTCTGTAGTTGGATTATTCGAAAGAATATTTGTTGGTTTGTATAGGGGGACTGCAGGCGATAATATATGGAGAACGATTCAACTTGGCAATTACAGATAAATTTAGCAATTTATTCGCATTTAAATCAGCGTCAAAAAAGATAGGAACACGAAAGTAGAAAACAGTTCTAAATCGTTGAATTTTTTGACTCGTAATTTATTAATTGTAACATTGAACTTATGTTAAATCGAACTGTACAAAGCATTTCTGGTGTAGTCCAGGTTAACTAATTTATTGAAGAAAAATTAACAAATGTCGTATCCGACGAAAAATCTAATACAAGATGGAATAGAAAAGAGGACAAATCGAATGTAGAAGAAAAAATAAAGCTAGATGAAGAAATAACATATTAGAAATTGTAAAGTGGGTGGCTTGATTCTTGTTAGGAAAGACATGCAATAAAGAAAATGGCCGAAATGAAAGGCCGTTTAAAATGATTGGAAAGAGTAAAAATCATAAATATACATTAGAGCATATATACGGAAAATATGAATGACTGAGAACATTTTTTATTCTATTTTTTTTTTTCGATAGTTTTTACATTCTTTTTAATTTATTTATACAGAAACTAAAAATATTATTTACCAAATTGAATCAATTGAAAATAGGGAAAAACGGGCTATGTTGGTATAAAGGCTCATCTGTGAAGCTGAATTGGTACAAAACACTTGAAAAGTTAATGCCAAAAACTTTAAGTTAAAAATCAAAAACATATAAATAGTTTATGATAGAAATAAAGATAATAGTAAATGAAAAAAGGTTATTGTAAAAGGTCAATGTAATGATATTTAAATAGCAAAAAATTAATTTCTACCTAAAAATGTTAAAAATTAAAAAAAAATTATAATAATAATTTCAAAAAATAACATTTAATTGATTGAATGATGAAAGAGCTTGATTAATATTTGAAAATGTTAGAAATTTAAAAATATAAAATATTTATTGAATGATTGTGTATGAATATTCCCTTTTCAACTGTTAACTCATCCTTGCTGAAATAGCCATTAAATATTAAAATAATTACTGTAGAAAACACTTTTATTTAAATGATATGGAATTTTAGATAAATAATTTCAATATGGACGTAATTAATTTACGGAATGAAAATATAATAGCAATATAGAGCTACAAAGAAATTTCTCACGTGTCTCGAAATTTTGTCGGACGTCACTTTCATTTTGATCTTATTATCAACATGTTCATTCGAAGTTCCCAGGTTGACATTTGTAAAAGACTGGGAAAAGTCACGATTTGAGTCCTGGATTTTGAAGGAAGGTAGTGAGATAGATGTATTCATTGAATATTTATTTCCATTCAGTCGAGATGCAGTATTTGTTGTAATTGTTTCCGTAGATCCGTTATCAATTGCTTCGGTACGGGTTAACAAATCATTATAGAAAGTGTGATTTGGCATTTCGTCAATGCTGCTTGACCTGAAGTTCCTGCTCAGTGCAATTAATTGCGCCCCATCACAATAATAACCATCTAGAGGATCTGAATTAGGTACCACTTCTATTTTTCGCCTAAACTGCTTGCATTTTTTCACTGATTGCTTAAAAACTGAAGGTGACAAAGGAAGTTTGTCATATATATTTATTTCATCCTCATTTGAAATTTTACAATTAGAACGGTTCAAAGTTTCATATCCTGATGAATCGCTGCTGATCCCATGAACCCTTTCAATTTTTGGTTTCTTTTTGTCGTTGATATTAGATATCTTGTGATAATAAGTTGATTCGCTTACCATTTCTTTCCATTCTTTGTCAACCTGAATCAGAATTATTATTTATTATTATTATTATTATTGTTGTTATTATTATTATTATTATTATTATTATTATTATTATTATTATTATTATTATTATTATTATTATTATATAATAAATTATACCTGTTCACGATATATGCTATCAGAATGAGGAATATGTGAATAATTTTTATGATCCTGGATCATAGACTGAGTCATGAGGTGATTTCCAGATGTCGAATCTCTGTCAATATATGTATGTATCGGTGAAGTTTCTGTAGAAAAAGAAAGATTCATAGATTTAATTTTTTTTGGCTGATTAATTTGTGCATTATGGTGGCACTGGTCCATGTCTGGGTTTCTTGTAGGCGTCCCGCAGATCTCATTACAATCATTTTGTACTACTTCCACACCTTGCTGACCATTGGTATCATGATATGAATGACTGTAGCTTACGCCAACCGGTTCAGTGATATCAGGTTTGGCCGACAGTCTCTCATTGATATCGGCGATGATATTTATCAGCATCTCAATGTTGCCCGTATATTTCTAGAAATTAAAAACATTTTATTATGATATTTATAACAACTAAATTCTAAAAATCAAGAATTCAACACATTAACAAAACCATCTGACAAGCCGGCAGCACTTTATTCAAAGATTAGTTGTGCACTTTAAAGTTTAGATTAAAGTTATCATAATTTTCATAACTTTAATAAATACTGAAAAATTTAAAATATGTATTTGGTGTTATTTATTAGACAGAATGGGAAAATGCTGCGATTAAATAAAATAAGCCATTTCTTAATATAAAAAATTTAAATGCTACACAAGTTTTAAGCTCAAATATGTTTATGACTGCGGCTCTTAAACTTTATTATTTTGAAATTTTTTGTTGATTCGACTCTGGTTAAAAAAGTTTCCGGACCTCTGCTCTAGCTGGTGACAATTTCATTAGAAATTTTTTCCAAGTCCGATGAGATAGATTATAGGATTCCAATTCAACAATAAATTTTCATATTTAATTTAGCTGCATTTCGGTGCAAATGGAATTCCGGCAGCAGGAAGGATTATATGTATACGGCAGAGCTTACGAATGGCGCAAATGAACCTTCATTATACATTTACTGACACTTGTTCGATTCAGATTTCGGGCCCACAACGGGCAGTAAAATGCGTTTTTCAGGGGGTTGGAAATAATATTTTTATAAGGTTCAAGATAAATGGAGCACATTTAACAGTTTAAAGGCCGTTCACACATGAAAATCATCAGCAACTACTCTTACTTGTACAGGGATCACCTGTAGGTATTCTTCGAATTGCCGATGAAGTTTAGCTAAACAGAGTGATATATCGATGGAATCCAAAGACAATGTGCTGCTCAAATTTTCCCAATATCCTCCGTTTTCTTTGGAAGCATCAACAGAACTTGGTTCATTCCATTTTGACCTAGAGTAGTCGTCATCGGTTGATGATGATATTTCTTTCAGGAAAGATTGCATGGTGGTGAACTTATTTTCAATGAAAGTATTCATAAACAGCATGTAGGATTCCTTAGATCCCGTGAGGTCTGAGAAATTGGCCAAGCTTTGTATACATTTAGCAACCTGAATGTATAGAAATGGCAGAGACATTAAAAAATTGTAATAAAAATAAATAACGGCTTACAAGAGTAAATGTTCTTAAAACTTTTGGATTATCTGGGTATTCTGGTAGAAGTCCAAATAATGATGGAGTCAAAATAGCTGGACAAATGAATCTAAGGAAAATACAGGAAGAAACAATGCGTTCATAAAGATTAGATTGCGAATTATCCATTTGATTGGCGGTCCGGTCCATTTGTTCAAGTCTTTTCCTCAGTGATACAAACACAGATTTCAGCTCCCTGAAATTATAAAATACATTAAACGGTGGAAAACTCAAAAACTGTAATTTATGATTTATAATAATTCACAAAAGAGAAAAATTGTCTGATATTCACGAAAACGGAATATTCAAACTAATTCATATTAAAAGGAGCATTAAAATTACTTTACATGGCAAACATTGGGAAATAAATGGCAAAGACTACCCACCCCAAAAACCATCCATTAATTGCGTACAAAATATCAAATTACAGGACATCATAAATATTCGCATCATAAAACTTTATTTAGTGTTACAATATCAAGAGTTTATGTTGTGCGTCTTTACTTCAAATAAACTTGTAAGTTTACCTTGGAAAATAAATAGAACTACTCAAGATTTTGGCCCAAATCATATCAACATTCATCATTAGACTTTCTTGTCTCTGCAAGAGCATTGGGTGAAAATGACTGGATTTATCGCCATTCTGCAAGGATTGACATTCATTCAAAGAAGAATTACTGAAAAATTCGCATTTTGACCTTTGTGGATCAACTTCGCAGTCCTCATCTCCTTGAGATATTCTGTTAACAAAATCTGACAAAATCAGGCTTAAATACTAGAAAAAATATAACAAGAATCTTTTTTATACAAATTACTTTTTCTCCTATCAATTTCAAATATACTTCAATTGCTTTAGAAGCTATAGTATTTCCTCTCAAAATCATGTTTTCGTTATCTAATAATAATAATAATAATAATAATAATAATAATAATAATAATAATAATAATAATAATAATAATAATAATAATAATAATAATAATAATAATAATAATAATAATAATAATAATATCATTAATAACAATAATAAAAATATTAATAATATTAATAATAATTATAACAATAATAAAAATATTAATAATAATAATAATAATAATAATAATAATAATAATAATAATAATAATAATAATAATATCAATAATATTAATAATAATAATAATATTATTAATATTACTAATAATTATAATAATAATAATAATAATAATAATAATAATAATAATAATAATAATAATAATAATAATAATAATAATAATAATAATACCTGATTTTTTGATTTCTTGAAATAAGAGGTCACTGAGGAATTCAGCCGCAATACCTTGTTTATGCAAAACATTTATGAGACTAATCGCTAAGTCTTCTTTATTTTTAACTTTTAAGTGAGCGTCCATTTCTTGAAGCAATTGAACGGCATGCTGTTTGAGAAATTCTAAGAGATGTGAATATTTATTGATTGGCAGCACATCGATATTCTGATATCGAGCTTTGATCCTGATCATTGGCAAGTGATCACTATTGCTTAGCGACGCGGTTGACTGACTGAGATTCGTAGAATGCATTGATTGGAGGGTGGATGTAGGAGTTGAATCGGTTGAAGAAATGATAGAATGTGACATATTTGAGTGGACAATTTCTGTACCGCTTGAATTATAACTGCATGACGCTGGATACCACCTTTCAACATTGTTTCGAGCTGAAATATCTTTGGTTTCGATATTTACCTGACCTGAAAACAAACAAATATATTTGAGATCGCCCACTGACTCAATGTTTTGGCTATTATTAATTAATTAAGGTGATAGCCATGGAATAATCGGATGATTATTTCACTAAATATTTCAGCCTTTGTGAGTTAAATAATTCAATTAAAACGCATACTAAGGCTACAAAGTCCGTAGACTGGAATATAAATAATAACATTAGTGGAAACAAATTCTTTATTATAAACTAGGAAGAGATGTAGGAGGACTGACCAAAAATCACTATGTGCAAGATCTGGCCAATGTTCTTAAATAGTTAAACTGCAAAACCGAAATTTTGATATGACATATGGAAAAAACCGTTGTTAAGACATAAATATATGTTTTATTTTCGTGTATTGTGTAGTAAAGCTCTGACTTCATTGATAAAGATAGTATAGTACTTTAAGAAGATGTTACCGTTGGAAAAAGTTGACCTCCAACACTGATTTAACACACCAAAATACTCTCAACTTCACGCATTAACACTATGAAGTTCTGAACAAAATGGCTTCTCTTCAGGTAAAATTCACTGTTGTCTTCTAAATTATTTTTAGATTCTATAGTGAAATATGTAGAGGCTCAAATTTGTTTCATCCTCCGTCTTGATATTTGCCAGATGAAAAATTTTTTTTACAAGGGATTATTTTATTATTTACGTATTTGATATGATAATTTATGCTGCTACCAAGGAATCACCGTTTTATAATAATAATAATAATAACAATAATAACAATAATAATAATAATAATAATAATAATAATAATAATAATAATAATAATAATAATAATAATAATAATAATAATAATAATAATAATAATAATAATAATAATAATAATAATAATAATAATAATAATAATAAATTACAAATTAGATGCTGTTGCGACTTTTTCTTTTTGGCTCTGTTGTCACTGGAAGCCTTCCAGAGCAGAATGGTGACTGTGTTCACTTGTTCCAAATGGCTGAATCAAATATTTATCATGGTTTCTAATCGCCTAGATTGGCAAATATTTATTTGTTACAATGAATTCGGAAAGAATTATCATTTCAGCAGAAATCTTATTATTTTAAATAAAAATTTAAAAGTTTTATCATGATACTTCATACCAAAAACGGATAAATGAAAGGAATTTACTCCTACCATATACATACATTTATTTGATATGCATGATAAGATTCATCTTTAGCACGGAAAAATTAGCCCTCTGTAAAAATCAAATCTCCCCCAGAATCTTGAAGTTTTACAAGGGCAACAATTAAAACGTGGCTTTTTAGTGAAAGATTTTCATTCGAGTATTTTTAATGGGACCCAAAATCTAACTATCAAAATTTAGTTTACATAAAACAAATGATAAGAGGTCTTCTACAAAATTATTTTTACAACTCTTAAAATTAATTAATCTCAATAAATTATTCATATTCATGTACTTATTTAATCTAAATTAATTAATAATTTGAATGTAGATATCCATCGTCCTGTAAGTTTAGTTAATGGTTGGTTGAATTTCCAATACGAAACTAATTCATTTAGACCAGTGGGTCGAAACCAGGGGTGCTCGCACCCCCTGGGGGCGAGTTTACAATTTTACAAATTCATTGTAATTAGTAGGTACTTATGCATTAAGTAACTCCCAGGTTTGAATCCAAAAAAATACAAAATACTAACTTAATTGGATTTTTTTGGTCCAGAACTGGTCTAACCCTATACCTAACATTGTTTTATTTTATTTAATTGATTATTTTAGAATCTAAATTTTAGATAATAGTTAAGATTTGTAAAAAATTGTTTTGCACATAATATTAATAAAAAATATATTGTGCGTTGTTTTTTTCAATTTATATAATTCCTTATTTTTGGTAAGGGGTGCGAGAATTTTGTTTGAACACTTTATGGGTGCTATTAGCTAAAAAGTTTAAGAACAACTGATTTAGACAAATCAAAAATCATTACCACACTTAAGCAATACAAATATTCTGTTCAAAAATCACTCAAAACATTTTTACTTATAGAAAATACTGAGGCCGTAAATTTCTTGTAATAGAGAGTTATAACCAAAAATTATAATATCTTTTATACCATTCGACCAAAATAATCTTGAAACTACAAATCATCTGCACAAAATACTGAGAATTAAATCTCGCACTAAAAAACCCATGTTCCAATTATTGTCCTCTGCAGCACGTTTAAGATTCTGGACGAGAGGGAGAGGGGTCGCCCCAGACGTCTAACTTCTCAATACTGATTGATTTCGCCTCCAATATTTCATTAGGATTAAACAATTTTCAAAGTTGACTATTTATTTTGTCGAATATTTGTCAGATGATTTTATAATTTCTCTCATCGAAAATAATTTACATGCATAAACTTGATACCAGTTCGACAAACGCCAGAGCAATTCAAAACACAGGGTTAATATAGGTTATGAAGTCATAGTAAAGCTTCGGAAAAGATAAAAATCGCTAAGGAACGTATTATCACTACGCAATATAAAATTTTCAATAAGAAAGTAAAAGAGCTAATGCAAGGGACCTTGACCGACAGATACCTCCCGAACTCAGGAGTATAGATATATAACAATATTTATATTGTAAATATAATTTATATTGTAAATTATATTTTTGAAATCGAAATTTTACAAAATTCTCTTGTTTTAAGCTCGGTGCAATCAATTGCTGAAGTAAAATATTATTGTTACAGTTAAAAAGTAATTTATTGTTAAAAAAGGAAATATAGTAAAGGTGATGTGAAATTTGGATTTTCCTCCTTATTGGATCGTGAAAAACCAAAAGCCACAATTAGCAACAAATGTTAAGTAACTCACAAATTTAGAATCAAGGAAACTTTCGGCACAGCCTTTAGCAAATTTTCTGATGTGTTTTTTATCAAGGACATGGATCTCTTATCTTCTAATACTTTGAGATAAATATACTATTTTCGATTAATATTGAAATAAAAAACAAATAAAAATAATAATAGTAATAGAAATAATAAAACACTCACCATAAATTGAATTCCTCGCCCCAGAAAAGTAAGTCTGTCATTGTCTTAGTTGTAGTTTTTGCGTGCAAAGTTTCATCAAGATAAATCTCACAGAAATATCTGAAATGTAATAAATTTATATATCATGACTGAGATAAATCTAACAATTAATTTGTTTTTAATACAAATACGTATATTAAATTTATAATATGTTGATTTACAGTAAGTTCAGATCGCTCAGAATATGAAAATGCATGATTAAATTCTTCAAGTTTTATTTGACAGTTTTTGTTTCAGTAATTGATTTTGGTAAAATCTTTTGAATATTTTAAATGAATAAAAATATCCTTAATAATGACATATTAATACAAATATTAATTTATATAAATCATGCTTATGAAAATGAATAATTGGCTCGCTCGCTTTTTGTCTGTCCATGATATATATGATATGTTATTATATTGGACAGGAAATTTCTTGTAGATGTGCTGAAATTCACATTGAGCCCCATAATCAGAAGGTTTTAAATTATTACGGTAGTTGTGCCAATTTTTCTTGAGAAACTGATGTTCTTGTCAAGGTTTAGTAAATGGGTGAAAAGTTTGGTAAAAGTTCAATTATGGAAACGGTGATAATATAAGGCCTAATATTCCTGAACGTAATGTCAAATTAGACAAATCAAACATAAAAGATCTTTTTCTTTGAATCCAAACTTAAGATTAGTAAGTGTGGAAGCTTAGCGGCTCCATTGTCCTTGAATCCCGTATAATGCCTGTGACAACTTTACTGAAATGTGAGGAAGCAATTGAAAATCTTTGTGAACTTGATTATTATTATTAGGAGCTCAGTTTATGGAAATAATGTTGCCAAATCATTCAAGATCAAAGCCATTAAAGTTGACGTCAAGTCAAAGAAACTAGACCTTGGTATTATGAATTGGAAAGAGTAGTTCATACTGAAGAGCGCATCCGACATATTTATATTTAATTAAGGTTCCACCTTATACCTTAGTGTTATCGAGCAAACTCGACACAAATCTCAGTAATATCTGTAAATTCTGATCGCGATCGGATCAATTCACTTACAGAGTTGTAGTAAATAGTAAACATTATGATAAAGTCATGAATGTAAATATTTGATTAATAATATTGCAAACTTTGTTTGTGAATTCAGTGGAATAAGCAATTTGCGGTTATTTATTCTGAGGAAACTCCAACAAATTATTACTGCATTTATTTACGCATTCATAAAATTACGTAATAAATGTCGATCACAAATTAAGCATCAAATTATTACACAATCGGACGTACCTTTTCTTTAAAGGGACATTTTTGGCCTCCTGGATCCATAAGTTTAGGGATATTTCCTGCCTGCGTTCATTCTGTAGGTTTGGCCTGACAACTCGAGTCAATCTAAAGCACGAAAGTTATGAAATGATGAAATTATTGTTGGTAAGAAATATGTCGGCAAGATCATAGATTGGCAACAACCATTGACAATGTCGACATATATATAAATATATGAACGGATCAATTATCGGACATGGCACTGTGCACCACATATCAATGTTGACGACGACGATCTGATCCACATTTCACTCAGTTGAATTGTGCCAATCAATACGAACGCAATTTTACACTCGTGTACAGAGTGCTACGACATTTATCGACGAACAATTAGATAGTAATATTGTCTACTGTTGTTGGTGAATATATCAGATTTAATATTGCAATGCTATTTCGTCAGATTTGAAGTGAAATTATATATAAATAGTCAGGGCTAACATGAATTTCCGACAAAGAATTTCAAATAAAAACAGTTTTGTCGACCTCCCATGATAGAAAGTGATGCCGACTTTTATATAGTTCTACATTGTTGGACATTTTCTTGTTGTTATCAATCTGGCTGAGCGTTCTGACATGAGCACATTTGCGCGTCCTGAATTGGAATGTAGTAAATGCTCAGTGGGGGGAGGAGGGGGGGGGGCGTTGGCACCTACCGCCCATTGGAGCTGTTTGCATTATAATTAATCAAATGTATCTAATCACCGGTTTAGTGAAAAATTGAATTATTCGATGAGAATCGGTGTGCTACTGATAGTTATAACATAGCGCACATTTCCAAATCCTTATTCATAAATTATCAACTAACAGGACAATATTTAACAAAGAAATATTTCGCCCGGCATTTTATTAGCCTGAATTGGCCGGTTTCTGTGAATTTGGACTTTTATTTCTATTTATTGCCATGCTTAATCGCCATTATCAGTTCTAATAGCCCGATTAAGCCTTGAATCACCTGATAAATAATAGATCCGCGTCCCTGCCCAAGAACCTTACAAATGACATTTCTAAGCCATTTAACAAAAACGATGCTAAAGTTCCGCCAGAAACCCTTTCTGAGGTGTCGAATTAAAATGATTATCAAATTTAATTAGATGGTGGTGAAACTAATATTAATTATACTTAAAATAACTTACGTTGCATTTGTATACTCCTTTTTATGGAATTTCGACTTTTGAACAGATTTTTCTCTTTTTAAAGACCAATAAATAGACTTTGGAACACTAATTTTTCCCTGGGAAAATGATCTTCGAGAATTATTAAAGTTCGATTTATTTTCTTCAGTAACCGAATGTTGCTTTGGCAATTTATCGGTGGAAGACGGCTTGATACAATCCAATGCAAAAGACATGATATGGAGAATTGGAATCAAATCAATTATAATTAGAAACTTGAATTACAGTTCCGTAAAATACAGTGACAATACAGACGGTAGAAAGTGATTATAGAGTAGAAAATACAGGCATATCGATACTGCATGACTTCTGTAACTGCGTTTGTGTGTGTGATATGCTTTCGTCGCACACGTACAGAAGGATTGAACACCCAGGCACACATATCTGCTGTACCGATGATCGCACACATACGAAAGGATTGAACACCCCGGCACACTTGCAGTCTGTACTGGCGCACAACGAACATCCAAATAAAGTTGTATTGGTTAATGACAGTCATGTGTATTTCTTTAGGATATTTTCTATCAAAGCCTGTATACTTGTAATGTAAACAATCGATTTATTGCATACGCTCTAGGTTGACACGGTACACAATTTTATACAATTTACTCACCGGACTCATTCAGCCGTGTGTGTGAGTACTCAGTCACGGCTTGGTGACAATTCTGTCGCCACATGCTGTGCGCATTTGTCTGTGTGCATTTGCCTGTGTGAATTTGTGTGCATCTCTATGTAATTGCTGGGTTTGGTAGCGAGATATCAATTAGCTCGAGCCGTTTCATCATGATAAAGCAATGATTAGTATACATTAAATATTAAACAATGATTAATAAACTCTAGGAATATTAACGGAAATCAAATTTAACATATTGTCAAATGTTTCAAAAATGTGAATGGAAAATCAAAACTTTAAAATTAGAAAACATTCCAAATAACGAAATGCTTACACGCTCATCCATTTTTTTCTTTCAGATTCGCTGGAGCATGAGAATACGTAGGCCAATAAATGATTTTGCTGTTCCGCTGATGCAAATAACGATAGCCGAGATGAATTGCAACTTGGGCATTGTTCCTGCAATTTCTTGGTTCCGATAATCTGACACGTATGGCCAAGTGAACGCGTTCCCGTTGGCAGTAATAATTCGTACTGATTTCCAGAACTGCAGTTCCTGTAAATGCTCGGTGATAACGACACTATCTATAAATTTAATAAATTATTTGCCACTACTCATATTAGTAAGTAGGTTTACTTTTACACAATGATGAATATTTTTTGACAGAAGACTCGGATGTATCAGAACGAATTTAGTCTCTTCACCAAGTTTCAACAGGGGTCTTGGTCTTACATTTGACTTTGGGATCTTGTGAAAGAGAATTTTAGAATGGCCTTGAATGGCAGTTTCGCGTATCGGAATAGGAACGACCTCATTTAGAGCTTCTAAGTATTTCTTTTCATTTACAATTCTTAAAAAAAATATTTTGACTTTAGTAATAATTCTGACGTTTAATCAAAAATCGTGAGCAATGCGTGTACATTTTGCTAGAACGAGTCAAGTGTCGAAACTCTGGCAAAATCTGCTTATTTTTACACCATTTTGGTAACAAAACCCTTCAATGAAACATTTATGCCATTTTATTCATTTATTATTTGATAGATTATCAAAGAGCAATTTACCTTTAGAAATTTTAGAAATTAAGAGCATAATTAGTACTTGATAAAGGTCGGATTATCTAATTTGTTGATGGATTTGTTTCTGCTGCCATGGATACCTTTCTGAATGAAGGCCTAGGATTAAAATAAATAAGATATCAGAATTTTTTTTTAATTACTAGAAATCGTTGGCTACTGGATGCTTGCGGCTTGCTGATATCCAATAAGGATGACCGAGATGAAGCCATAGTCATCGTGAACCGCCTGTTTGAATTTGATTTTGAATATTTGCCACCCACACTAGGGCAGTCATCGTTAATGTATGCCTCCTCTATTTGATCCAGGCAGGAATCTTTGTATACAATTATTATGTGCCCCGTTTTTAATAATAATAATAATAAATATTATAATAATAACAATAAAAATAATAATGATAATAATAATATTAAAATTATTATTATTATTATTATTATTATTATTATTATTAGTTATAATGAAATATGATTCCCAAGCAATTCTAGTAAACAAATAATCATATACCATATTGTGATCGATATCCAACTGGATCAGATCTCCTGAATAGTGAAAATCTCTGGCCCGCAAACATAAATTGAAAAAAAAAATAATTGATCCAACTCAAAACGTGCGCATAATTTTAACTGTGATATATTTCTGATTGAAAATTTATAGCGAAATCTATTTTATGTTTCTGATGCTAAGTGCGCACGCACCAAACGCATTGATGAGTCAGCAAGTCTATGAGAACCGATCAATATTCTCCATAAATCAATCAATTTAGATCAGTTAGTCAAAAATGTCTATAATTTTGCTTTATTGACTGAGTACCAGCTGAACAAATTTAAATAGCTTCCAATGCTTATTTATATTAGGCCCCTTGAGCATCAGAATTCCGCTAACAAAAATTCATTTAATTTATATATTTTTTCTGTAAGATCCTGACATTTAAGCATTTTAGTTTTCTAGCCTAAAATGATGTCGACGGTCCTTCGAATTGAGGCCGTTGAGAAAAACACATTTTTAATCTATGTTGACATAAATTCTTTTTTCCTCACTGGTTAACCAAATTTGGTTGTTTATTCCATTTGAATATTTATTTCTACAAATTTCGATTTTTTGTTCAAATGAATTAGATAATCAATATTCTGGTTGATCCTATCGGTATTTAGGCACAATTTTTGATGCTTCTATGTCCATTTGGTGGGGGCCTGAGCCATTTATCCATATGCTAATAGGTTCGACTTAAATTGCTGGACAGAAAGGAAATATATTATGATTATAATTTTGCAATCACATAAAGAATTTTTTTATATTGATTGACTATGAAACAAATGTTTTATTAATATTAACAAATTTTCGGCACAGCCTTTTGCAAGTGATATTGATTATTATTATTATTATTATTATTATTGTTATTATTATTACTATTATTATTATTATTATTATTATTGTTATTATTATTATTATTATTATTATTATTATTATTATTATTATTATTATTATTATTATTATTATTATTATTATTATTATTATTATTATTATTATTATTATTATTATTATTATTATTATTATTATTATTATTATTATTATTATTATTATTATTGGCAAATAATATATTTAATTTTAGAGAGAAATACAAGTCACCGAAATATCATTATTGATGTCATTGCATGTCAATGTCTATCTGTGCTTATTGCAATAGCACTTACAATATATGTTTTCTGTTACGGGAGTCACAATGTTTGTAAACCGAACATGCCGAAGAAAACCTTTACACTAAATATTGAAACAATCCACAATAAGCAAATAAATATAATATTATTGAGGTAGGCAATGTCAAGTCAGTGTATTTGGAAATATATAATGAATATAACTTTTATATATAATTATTTCATTAAATAATAATCTCATCCACAGTATGCGATGGTTGAAATGAATGACAGAAATGTTATAAAATGTAAATATTGTTTCAATCCAGCGGTATGAGACACGAGATCCCTTGATCTCTAATGTATATATTACATTATTATGTGAAACTTGATGCCAGTTATGATGAGTAGAAATTCTTTCCTCATTTGGTTGCAATAATTCATAACCAAATTTCATTTCTCTCGCCTTGTTTGCATCGGATGTATGTAAATAAAAGTTACTTAAACATAAACTTTTTTATCCAATGCTTGTCTACTCATCTAGCCTTGCCAAATCTTGTCTAACATTCCAGTTACTCTGATATGAGTGGCATCGCTAAGGCGTTTCAATCGGCACGAATTCTTTCGGACAATTGAAACCTTATTTGGAATCTTTACATTTAAATTTAAGTGCCTAACGAAAATTTCCCGGGTGGCAGTCAGGATTAATCAAATAGCTACAAGTAGGGTCGACTCCTTCACAAGTTTCTATACCTATAAATTTCCTAGATAATCCTAAACCATATCATTACTAAAGTTTTGAAATTGTGGCTTTTTAATAAGCTTAGTCAATAATATGTTTAGCCGTTCATTTTAGACAATTTAGACAAAAATTCTATATTCACAATGAGATTGGAAACCTGAATATTAAAACTAAATATTCAAATATCAACTAACCATGGGAAGCTGTTTTTGACAAATTGAATCCAGAGGGCTTGGAATACGTTCGTTGCTGGGATTTCATTTCTTGATGAAACTTTTGCTATTCAAGTGCTCCAATCGATTATACAGTAAAATAATAAGGTAAATATGTATTAAAAAATATTGGAACACCCATTCATTTGCAGGTTATAATAGGAAGTGGGAATAATGACTGCTGCCAATCAAAAGAGTGGCACACCTACTAGAATAGTATTGTCACACGCAGACACACTCACACGCACACATCGAAACATCCCGGCTGTGAAATTGAAAGTGTTCCAACAAGTATGGGACAACAATGGCACTGCATATTACTGTCAGTTGATTATTGCAATAATTTCTTTTATTAAACATTTTGACAATTGCGATGATTTGTGAACATAAATTCCTGGATGATATTCTAACATTTGTGTTGACCAGCTGAGAAATTGCTAGAAATAATGAGAGAGAAGTTTTTGCATAAATATATTATTAATAGTGAGCCAACACGTGCATTGACGACGACGAGGACGACGGCATAATTTGTAATTGCCATTCGATTGAATGTGTGAAAACATTGTGCAATTTATTGTTTATATCGATTGGAATTATTGTTGAATATTTAGAAAATGTTAAAATGAAATTTTTGCCTTACTTTGCCATATTTTATATAAATTTATTATTTTAATTCAATTTGCTCGGGAATTTTTTCAAGAAATTTCTACAGCAGGTTTGACAGTGAAATCGGTTTTCTTAATGTCAATTTACAAAAACATTTAAAACCGTATTTAAAATGAATCCAAAGAGAAAATATATTAGTTTGGAAGTGCAAATAAAATAAAGAAAATAAAATGGGGAGAGGATGAAAGATATGGTAGAATTTTTAAAACTCAAATTAAATACTTTGCCAACAATTTATAAGAAACGATTAAACATCAGATCCAACCTTGATGAAAATCCGCAACAAAAAGAATTCAAAGGGATAAGAAATGGAAATTACAATGATCTTGAATAATATGTAATAACATTTTCTAATCAAGACAGAAGTCATAACCTTTGCATAAATAGAGCTCTGATACAGGAAAATGCAAAGCAGTACTATTGATAATTCTTGTGCCAGTTCAGGTTGGCTCAAGAGGTTAAAAATAAAAATGGTTTGAGGAGGAAATGACTAGATGAGAATATTGCGGAAGTTGACAAAAATGTCTCAAATGAATGTAAACGTGTAAACCTTACTCTATAATGAAAATGATATTTGCAATGCAGATGAAGCTGCTTTGTTTTACAAATGTCTGTCGGACAAGATAACGGAGTTTAAAAATAATAAATACAGTACGCAGCCCATCTCACTAATGGTTGAAAAATCAAAAGTTTCAAATAAAAAAATAGAAATTTCGTTTAAAAAACAGAAATTGTTTTTTAATAAATTTCTTATTGATTGTTTTACTGATTCTCAATCAACTTCTCAAAATGGAAGTAGCTAGGGTGCATTTCCCCCAAATAAATTATAGATAATCAAATATAAATTAGGGATGAAATATTTTGATAAAACCTTTATTTTAATTTTATGAGTATTGTGTTAGAATAAAAAAAACAATGTATATTTTTAGTTAACTCTTTTTAAATCCAAGACAGTACAACTATGCTCGTACTAGCTTTCCCGTAGTTTGTCGGTCTTTTCATTATTTCTTTGATTGTTTTTGAAGTAATTCATTATTACTGGATTCAGAAAATTTAAATTTAAACTAATGAGGAGTACTCGAATACAATCAGCTCTATGGGAAGGTCAAACACTGGGGAAAATTTCAACATGGCCATTCTCATAATGCTAGCCAATCAATATCCTAAGACAAAATTGAATTTAGATATGATTCCGATTAGGCTTGCCGAACTAAACGGCTTAGCTATGTCTCACGAGCCACTCCACAGCATGAGCAATCATCACCAGACACATTCCACAAAAAGCATAAACAAGGAATCCTCACGGAGCAGCTGTGAGGATAAAAATTGCGCAAATAACACTGAATTTACACACAAAACTGTACCTGTGTTCCACGGCCAGAAATAATCGGTATTCGTATCGAAACCCCAAATGGTGCATGAAAATAAATATTTCATCAACTTTCAAATAAAATAAAAAGACTAAGAGATAAAAGACAAATACCTAATAAAATATTAGAGTAAAAATCAAAAGAACAAGGAAGCTACGAATAATAAAAAATTGTCCATCACAAGATAATATAAATAAAATCAATAATGAAATAGACCAGTGATCACGATATGGATTAATTGTGTGTGTGTGCGGGCGGACGAGGAGCGCGCGCGAATGCCATTGGTCAGCGGGGTTTTACACCGCTTCCTCGGTTGTCAATAGCAACGGATTTATGTACTCGAATCCTTCGAATTCCGATTGGTCAATCTTACTGATTTTGCTCCTGCAACAATATGACGGCGTGTATCAATTCCCATGGCAATCGATAGAATTATAATCAATACTTGTCATCCGGAGTAAACATCACCGGCTCATCTGTAAATAACGGATCAAAATTAGTCAAATCGCGATCGTGAGTCAATTCCGGTCGGAAAGGAGGCTGGATTTTCTTGTCAACTAAATCGTCCCAATTCAATCCGCGGAAAAATGCGTGATTCTGGAAATCATCGAAATTGGAGCTGGGCTTGCACGCGAGCCGTTGAGTAGGATCCTTAATGATTATGATTATTGCACTTGCAATTGCAGCATACCTTGTTCAGCAGTCCTTTCAAAATGCTGCTGGCTTTCGGGGAAATGCTTCTGGGTATTCTGATCGGTTTCGTTAGGATCACTAGCAATGAGGTGAATAATAATATTAATAATTATTG
>CM039682.1:45717142-45737142 GCA_022537955.1 Schmidtea mediterranea
TGATTGGTAGTGACTGCAATGTGATTGGTAGTGACTGCAATGTGATTGGTAGTGAGTGCAATGTGATTGGTAGTGACTGCAATGTGATTGGTAGTAGTGACTGCAATGTGATTGGTAGTGACTGCAATGTGATTGGTGGAAGTGACAGCTGAGTGACTGCAATGTGATTGGTAGTGACTGCAATGTGATTGGTAGTGACTGCAATGTGATTGGTAGTGACTGCAATGTGATTGGTAGTGACTGCAATGTGATTGGTAGTGAGTGCAATGTGATTGGTAGTGACTGCAATGTGATTGGTAGTGACTGCAATGTGATTGGTAGTGACTGCAATGTGATTGGTAGTGACTGCAATGTGATTGGAAGTGACAGCTGAGTGACTGCAATGTGATTGGTAGTGACTGCAATGTGATTGGAATTTGCCTTAGCCAACAAAAGTCACGCTAGAACACCTCAACAGAAATCTAAAGCCCTCAAATTAACTACAAGATGATAACTAAATCGTCCGAGAAAATAACAATGTCCTGACAGCCACTACTCTGACTCCTGGATTTTATCCGGTTGCCTTTATCTTGAGAAACGATTAAACAAACGATAGTTACAGATGCTAGGGCAACGCTCTCATAAACTAGCCGAAAGGCCGCAATTTTGTATTAAAATAAACTTTTATTTAATTTCTTTGTACCGGTGCCAGCCAATGAAAATGCCAAATCAATAATTTGCTATCGAATGCGCACCCTGAGACCGGTACATCAGTAATAGCCAATTTCTGAGAATAAAAGCTCAACTAGCGCGCTGGCACTGACAGGGAGGGATCGCAATCAATAAAACAAATAATATTAGACTCACGTCGCTATCTGTGATAAACTCCTTCTTGATGACCTTCATCGCATAGATCTTCTTGGTTGGCTTGTACTCGACCTGGAACACCTTGGCATAGCTGCCCCGTCCAACTACGCATAGCAGATTGAAATCGCCCAGCCCAATCTTGCCTTTGCGGTCCCCGGTTCCTCCTTCGGTGTCAACGGGCGGCTAAATGAGAGAGTAACGGATAATGGAGCACAACAGACACAAATTGCAGCAATAATAAGGAGATACATGCAGATAGCTAATTGTAACCGGAACCAGAAGCGGGCGACGCGTGCCTCCCAGCCGCCACTCATGCCATATCACACACACACACACGCAACACCAAACAACAACAATATAACAAAACAGTACAACATTCAATGCATCACCTACACTGGACAATAATGATAATCCACCGCTGCCGTTGCTACTGGCGTTGCCAGAGGCGGTATTGGCACGGACGGCAACAGCAACCCGATGATCCGAGGCACGCAAATCGTGCTTTATGTCCTTCACCTGGCCGAGCTCCTCAAATCCGTCAACCGGATAATCAATATTCGACTAGCAATTCACAAATCAATTGGCAATATCAGCAATATGTGAGCACCGTAAATCATAATTGCAATAATAATAATGATAATAATAATAATAATAATAATAATAATAATAATAATAATAATAATAATAATAATCATAATAATAATAATAATGATAATAATAATAATCATAATAATAATAATAATAATAATGATAATAATAAAAATAATAATAATAATAATGATAATAATAATAATAAAAATAATAATAATAATAATAATAATAATGATAATAATAAAAATAATAATAATAATAATAATGATAATAATAATGATAATAATAATAATAATAATAATAATAATAATAATAATAATAATGATAATAATAATGATAATAATAATGATAATGGATCAAGATGCCATGTGGAAATGTAACTGGCATATCGACAAGGCAATCAATTGCTGAGCACGAGCACAGCAACCGATAGAAAGATAACTATGACAACAGGGCAGATTAATATCAGCTGATCAGCACTAGTGCCAAATCGACAGTTTGGTGGGCGATTGCAGCTGCCAAAGGCAATTAGCATTTCCACATGGCCATTCCAATGATCAGCAGCAGCATTGGAGCCATAAATATTTACCTCGACATAATATCCGGGATTCTCGATGCCTGCTGAAATTATGAAATATAGTTTATATAATAATATAGTCAAAATGAATCTCGAGCACTCGCAAGCGGCCTGCTCTCCTCCTGTCGTCGCCATGACAACAGATGGAGAGGAGGCCCGGCAGGGTGCGATATCAACAACAAGTCAGAGTGAAAATCACCTCCGTTCTCCGCGGTGCGCTGGATTGCCATGTTTGACTTGATCTGGCTCTGGTAATTGGGCAAATTGAAATCCTCACCGCACTTGTGCTTGACGAGTTGTTGGCATCGCTTGTGGAGCAACAGGCGGCAAGTACCACAGCGCAGTCCCTGCTGGCCCAAACCCCAGATTCGATCCTTGCAGTAGAAGCATTCGGCGTACTGAATGTCGAGCGTTGTAATCAATGCTGTTATCAAATGTGATTATATCGCTCAACGCGGCTCATTCACATTGCCATGACAACCACGAGCTGGCAGTGAATGCGCCGTGCTGGCGGCGCTTCTCAGCAATTATCCATCAAACAGTGACTAACACGGCTACCCCTCCCTTTCGCCCCCCCCCTGCATTGGATATTGCTCAATATGACTGACTGGAATGCTACTAGCAGGTGATTTGAGCGTTATGCGCTAGTGCGCTCCCGATTGTCATCAAGCAATAGCTGACTTCACCACATGCGACGGGTGAACAATGAGAAATGCCGCTCACCCATTAAAAGCCACCGATCAATAGCTAATCGAACAAAAAATAGGATATCAATGAATAAACCTTGTTGAAACGCTTAGCAGAAAATTTATGTCCATATAAATGATAGAATTTCTTCCATCGCTTTGCTCCTCTTCGATAAACTTTTACTAAATGATGAAGTCGCACAAAGCGAGCCACATTATCAGATTATATGGATAAATAATCAATCTTACGGTCTTCTCCTTGGCACGGCATTCCGGGACTTGTAGGCAGGCTTGGGAACACTAAATATATGAATTACTCACAATATATACATTACAAACAGCAGATAAGCCTTTACTATCGTAACTTTTACAAACAAAAACACATGCACTTAATTTATTTATAATTTTATTAATTAAGGATCTTCTAAAAATCAACTATAGAATTAAACAATTGAATAAATAACTCAAAAATAAGAACTAAATAAATTACCATGCATCATAATCTCAGCATCTTTATTAGTTTCATATAATCGTATAGCTTCATCAAGTTCCATTTGAGTAGTAATAGTACACGGATCACCTTCATCATCGATCCACTTCATAGTAAAATTGCTTACATCAGGTAAATCACAAATTTGATGAATTTCGTATCTTAATTGATCATAAGTAATACTAGCATTAATCTGAGTTATAGTGGCTTCTCTATATTATTATAAAATATTAATTTCATCTCGTAATAATTAAACACATACGACATATAAATTATTTTTAATTTGATTAAAGCAGATTCATGCATTTTCATTCTGAAATAAAGAAAAGTAATGAAATAACTGGAATTATCATTGAAATTGCCATCATTTGATACAAATTATGAAAATTTGATATATACATAAATTAATAAATTTAAAATATTATATGAATATATTCAAGGAAACCTTTTTTAATTTATGATAGCAAACTTTTAATTAAATTATTTAAACAATACAAAAAAATTTATTTTGGTTTACTCGGGTAAATAGTTTGTTTTCGAATGAGCTAAAATTTTTAGTATATATTAACAAAAATAATTTTTTAAAGATTAATAATTTTAATAAAGTTAGTATTAAAATTTACAAATGGTTATTAACATCAAAAAACTACTAATATTAGAAGTTTAAAACCCTAAAAACCTCGATAATATGAAGTTTTTTACTTTAATTTAATTTTCTAACTTAGGACTGACTTGGTGCTATTTTTATGAAAGGCACTGAAAGACGTCTGATGTTTTTAACTAAATGATTAAAAAGTTATGTCAACTTTGATAACGCTTATATATTTATGTGTTAATACAAATTCATTTAAACAAATCGTGTTTAGTGTTGACAGAGGACAGTGGAAAATTATAATGAGGTAAAGGGAGATTTTTTGCGCAGTTTAATTAGTCGAAACTTCATTTAAGTAAAAAACAAATTAATATTTTACACCAACCGGGCATATTGCTAGACTTCGAAAGTTTTATTTTTTTACTTTTCACATTTAATTTATTGTCATATTCATGTTGCACTTGAGAAATTTTCACCGTTTTTAATTAAATTTGTTTTATTCTTTCTTAATTCATTAATATTTTATCTTATTTGGTGATTAAAGAGGTTTTTAACTCAATATTGGTGCCTTTGCATGCATGTGTTATCGTCTTAATAAAACAAACTATGGAAGTCACCTGTCTTGAACAAAAGCAACACTGTCAATTATTAAAACTACTCGCGTGTTTTGTTCAAAATGGAATTATAAATGATTTGTTATATTTATTGTAAAAACGTTTTATATTTCACAAGAACTCAGTAATTAACCAAATAAAGATTAACAATGCATGGGTTTTCATCAAATACTATGTGGTTATTCACATTTCAATGTTAAATATCACAATTTTCCTTATGCGCAAAAGATATCATTAACTTAAACCTTCTAGTACCCCAATCGGTTTTAAAGTCACGAGCCGCGCTTGTTGATAGTGATAAAACACACGCAGCTCCTCAAATAGCTAGAAATTAATCTTATCACATTTTTGACACATTAAATAGTAATGCTTTACTTTTATTAATCCACATTTGTACTACGATGCGATGTCTCAAGCCATTTAGTAACGAATGGACGATTTTATCGTATTTTTGAATAGTGCCAAAGCATGACAACTGTAACCGCAACGGCACTAATTCATACACATATTAAAAAGCATTGGTGATTTAATGCAACTGATAAATGAAGAGGAAACTATAAAAAGCGATTGCAATTGAATGACGACATTGTCACGGATAATACTTGTCCCACCAAGCCATAGAACCAGAATAATAATAACACTCAATATTGCTAGGAATGTGATCAGGAGATAATAATAAGGATCAGAGCACAAAGGATATTAGAAAGCAATCAGAAATTAGTAAAACATTCCCCAGGTACACAAAAATCTGATCTGAAACCAATCGACATCGTGATACATTGAGCACAATAATAATAATAATAATCAATATCACAAGCATAACCGAATGAGTATTCATTGCATGTAATATAATCAATCATTCAGGAACCTTTCCAACGAATCAGATCTGTCGGATCTGCAAGAAATAGACGTTTTCTGTACTGAGCTCACGACGACTCGATCATCTATTTCCTTCATCGGTTTCGATGAGGTGCTAGAAATTTGAGGAATAGCTTTCGAATTGTTCTCTTTCGGGGATGAATCTCGCGATCTCATTTTAGATTTCCTTTTCTTTTTATTTGACTGCTGATCTTTGTTCTGAAAATAGGAAACAGGTGAAATGATAAATAAAATTTGTAGGTTTCCATGTGGTCAGTAGTTGACCAGCTTGAAATTTATGGTGCAGCGCGTGCGGGAAATCGGCACCGTACATCTGCAAGCGATAAGCATGGCAATCATTAGGATACGCATTGATAAACCAGCGGGACAACCCTAACCCAAATTAACGATTGGTATAGACGATTTAGTGACTTCTCCAATGGGAACAATGAGAGGAACGCTATCCCGTATCTAGACAACCTTAATTCTATAAATCCCTTAACCCCCCATCGATTTTCACGGGTTAGGTACCGTCCGCACGATAGCGTGGCACATTCAAATATCAATAATGCGTGCTATAATGCGATCATTCGGAGATCAGCAACGGCAGATCAAAAGTAGGAATAGAAATATTTTATTATCAGATTTGTTAAACCGCTCATGGAGGAGTTCTGATTTTTACTTTCTATTTTCCACTATTTTTATTTTTTGTTTTAATGATGAGCTTTTTTCATTTTACTTTAGCTTTATGCCACTTGTAGAGAATTAAATTCTGCCTGTGCATCGTTACACTGCAAAATTGATCAGATCACTCTAACTAAGTCAGGAAAATGTAGCAGTTTTACGGATTGGGTTTCTGATAGCAAATCGATAATAAATATAATGCTCTACCGCTGACTCCTTGTGGTGCTTTTTCTTTTTCTTTTTTGTTGTACTGGCGCAAGAATTGATCAGATCAACCTCGTTACTCGGTTCCACTCCCAATTCTAAATAACATCTCTAATTTCTGCCAGATAAATATCTCTTTACCTTTTCTAGATGTGATTTGTTCAAGGAAATCAATATCGGACGAGTTGAGCTCAATATGAGATTTTGTTGATGGTGCTAGATCATGGCTGACCAGAACTGAATCTGATTTAGTCAAGTGTCGGGGCGACTCAATAATTGATTTCGGTACAACAAATGTTTTCTTATGAGCATCTACATTAACGAGAAAATTAATAGCCAGTCTATATGGTTTTGCAATATTCATAATAATGACAATAATAATAATTGTTAGATACTGTGAAAACATTTTCGTTTAAGTCAAAATTTGTATTCATTAAAAGTTCAAAATTTATTCAAATCAAAATTATATTTTTCACATTTCTGAGTATTTTAACAAAATTAATAACGGTATTTGTTTTTATTTTTAAATTCATTCAAAATATAAATTTAAATAATTTAAAATTCTATAAATTTATAATAACGTTCTTATTTTTATTTAATATAATAAAATTAATTTAAATATTTTAAAACTGAATTTTATGTCCGTTGATAATTATGCATAAATATCCTAGCAATAATAATAATAATAAAATATTATTGAAACATGTTCAGAATCGATTGTCTTATTTTCAAAAAAACACGGAACTGTTTGGAAAATAAAGGTAGAATAATCCTATATGTTTCAGTTGCTCACTCATTATGTTTCTATCTTATTTTCCATTAGAAGCAGGGTCCCCCAACTTAGGCCCGCGAGATAGTTTTTTATGGCCCACTAAAATACATATGCTGAACTCAGGAATATTTTTGATGTAGCTCTTTTCTTTTAAACCTTGGAGACCTCTGCATTAGATACAAATTTCATTATTTCCAGTTGAATACAAATTTTAAATTATATTTCATATCTATAAATAATATAAACAATCTTTAAATCTATAAATTTGTCAGTATCAACTATTGATTTGTAATTAATATTATTTGCAATTTTATTAAGATTCAGATAAGTGTAGAAATATATTTATATCTACAAATCATTGTATGTTCCCATAATCTGTATCCCCATTAGGACTGACAACCGGGGAGAAATGGCCATAGCTACACTGCCTGTCTGGCAAGGCATTCACGGCATAACCTTGGAAATACGAAAGAAGAAATGGTGGGACAAACGCGGTAAATTGTGACATTGATGCCTAAGTTATGACAATAACAATAAACTTACTGCTAGATGATTGGGCGCCAGTTGTTGCTGTCACTCGATAGGTTGAGTTATTGTCCCCGACATTTTCATCAGACGAGCTGGTAGCATTGTCATATTCAGATGCAACATTGCAATTGTCAACATTTGTAACATCATTGATATCGATATCATCCTGGAATGACGACACCATCGGATTTTGTCTCTTCAGATCCCCTTTGCCACCATCATCACCATGGTCATCGTCATCGTCATCCTCCTCATCATTACCAGATGATGAAAACAAGGCATTCCTATGAACCGAAACCGCTCAACAATCGCCTTACATCAAAATAATCTTTTACACATTCCCTACAGGCACAAAATTCGAAGGTCGACCAGAACTCAAATCGTCGAGAAAAGAGGAAAGTTCTGGCTGATCTTCGGGCACAAATTCTTCTATATTCTTCTTATCTATATATGAAGACAATTTGATCAATGAAAGATTTTCAATCTGACTTGTAATATTATTGAAATTATTCGGTTCAGAAGCAATAGAAATTGGAACTTCATCACTCCTTGCTTTGATATCATTGCATGGGACCGGCAGAGGATACAATCCAAGCTTTTCCATGCCTGGGATAGGCCGAGCTTGAGGAGGATGAAATACATTGCGCTCAGCTGGCACATGCTCAGCCAGTGGCTTGCTTAGCAATTGGGCTGAATGCAAATGCCAAATTTCATATTAATAATAATAATAAATTCCATTATTCGATAGTGAAAATCATCATTACACCCCCCGCCACACCATGATACAAATTAAGTGAAGTAAAACCAAATGAAAATGCTACCGAACATCCCTATAACACCCAATTTAGTCAAGCGCACAAATCAGTAATTAATAGAATGAAAACTGCATATAAATTGGATTCAATGCAATTTGAAAATGAATAAGCAACAAATAAACATTAAAAACATTTGATGTTGCTTATCTTCATGTATTTCTCGTGCTGTTACTGTTGATACGCTGTACAAGTTCAGCAATTGATGCTTGCAGGAGATTCTGCCATGTTATTAACCGTTGTCCACATGAATGGTGCGTGTTTGCCGGTTTCCCATTGCATTAAATCCACCTGGAAATGTTTACGCGCTTCCGCTAAATAGCCAATTGGATGCTGCTCATATATCATCAGGTTTCATATTGCATTAAATATGCTTTCATTTCCCATTGCGTACGCATCAAGTTTATTTATATCTTATTTTACACGAACTGTTTGCTCAATTTATTTCATGTTGACAATAAATCTGATATTTTTATTATGTTCAATTTTTGGATTTGTGTTGATCCGTTGGCAAAATGAAAACAAATGGAATATCATCAAATAGCAGATAATAAAGGTGACCAAAAGAATTAGGAATTTCATTTTCTTTGTGTTGTGAAATTGTTTGATTGAATTAATGGACAGGCGATGCATGCGCGTGTGTGCATTGAGGCTAGCTTTTCCAGGAGGACTGCAGACACTCATTGCAATTCAGGGATTCTCTTTACTGCTGACTTTATTTTCATTTCTTTCGTGCGCTATCGATAAATATTTTTTACAATAACGGTTATACACCAAGAGTCAACCTTGGATTTTTTAAATGTTTAAAATTTTCTTTGTTTAACTTGGAATGTTGTTTATCTCAGTTAAACCTTTAATTTAATCACAATTTATTCATGAATTTTGTGATTTTTTATATGAATTTTGGAATTATTCAAAAAAGGTAAGTCATTTATTTATTAATTTATATACCAAAAATTTTCAGTTTACCAAAATTCCCTTCGTTCTTTAGACATTTTGGAAAAGATTTCTTGATGCAATGGTGATTTTATTCATAAAAATCAATCCATCTTTCATAACTTCTATAATTCTTTTTATTGGTATTTGATATTCTGTGATGATTTTCATAATTTAATTAAATTTTAAATATAAACTTACACATTCCGATGGATTTTTCTGTACCAGACAGTTAATGTCGTGGAAGTATCAGTAGATATTAACGTAATAAAAATAATAACATATTTTGGTTGTTGCATGTACGCAATTGAAAGCGACGTTGAAGCACTGGAAATAGCATTGACCAAGGTACAACTTATTGACCAAGATGCAACTTATTGACCAAGGTGCAACTTATTGATCAAGGTACAACTTATTGAACAAGGTGCAACTTATTGACCAAGGTGCAACTTATTGATCAAGGTACAACTTATTGAACAAGGTGCAACTTATTGACCAAGGTGCAACTTATTGATCAAGGTACAACTTATTGACCAAGGCGCTATTTATTGACTAAGGTGCAACTTATTGACCAAGGTACAATTTATTGTCCAATTTACTAGTATTTTTATTATAGAAATTTTCTGAACCAAAATTGTGTGCAAGTATGTTTTTCTTCTCTTATGAAATTTGTCTGCCCTCTTATAATATAAGCTGATACCGAATGAGACAGCTCTTACCGACATTCTAAATGTGCCATGAGACACACACATTTATTATTGGTTAGATTTTTGATTGACTATATAAAATCCACAATGCTGTCTCATTAGCTCCAATTTAATGCGCTTTGGTGTAATTAATAGTGTTGGGCTATAAGCCATAATTTAAACAAAAATGAAAAAATTGTGTAAATTAACACAAAATAATTAATGAGGTTTGGAAATTATCAATAAGGCTGCTGTAACATAAGCACGTACCGCAAGCAGAAATCAAAAATAAAATAAAACATTAAATAAAACATTAAATAAAACAAAATAAAAACATAACAAAATTAAATAAAACAAATATTAATTAAAATCATTGAAAAGCCTACAGATGTAGAAAGAAACACAAAACTAAAATATAAAACCGCCAAAACCTTGAAAAAGAAGGTTTAGAAAATACATAGGCGGAAGTGGCGACCAAAAATTTAAATATCAAAGGGTAAAAAGAGAAACGATCAAAAAGAATGGTTAAACAATAAAAAATAAAAATTTACGAAATATTGAGAAAATAATATCAAAAAATAAGGAGAAAAATAAAATATTTAAAATAAAATTAAAGCAATAAAAGCCCCCGAAAAATATCCGAAAAAGGCTCAAAATACTCTGATTGGTCGCACCCAGGCATGAAATCAGTATATATACAGCAGTAATTTTCATAATTTTTAGACATTGATAGACATTTTGTTGACACAAAATTTTTAGAGACTTAGATAGAAATTTTGTAGACACAAAATTTTTAGACATTGACAATTGTGTAGTCAATGTTTATGGCAATGTATGACAATTTTTCAAATTTGGATGCTTGACTGATTGTAAGTATTGTTTTTTATAGAATTATATTTTTCTAAGTTAATGTTTTATTTAATTTAACTTATTCTGGATGGCCGCAATGTCTTTTGGCATCGCTCGGCAGGTTCCCCTTAACTTATTTATGTTCATTTTATATACATGTCAGTTGTGGAGAATGGCAGGGCAACATTCAATTCCGGCCGTTAAATTGGCAGGACGTTGACATATTGCTTTGTCACAATCCACCCTTCGGTGTTTGCTTAGTCTGGTCAGGCCTTGTTGCACTGATCACGGGGTAGGACACCGTCGTAATTCACCGTGGCGGCCATTGCGATGTTGGTCGGAACGGTAAGAGGGTAAACTGCGGGAAGATAGCCATAATTAAGGGGATAACATTTATGTAAATGTTTAAGTAGGAAAATTGAATTTTTAATTTATTTCCTGCCGATTATTATATTGTCAAGGGTACGACTAGTGATAGAAATTTAAGTCAACGAAAGTATAAAGTAGGTTTAGATCACGTTCATTGTTTGATAATCATCGTGGTGGAAAATTAAAATAAAAGGATACATTTTGGCATAGATCTGTGAGATGATAATATAGAGATTTACGAATGGTGGTAACTGTGGCGACCATAGGAAAGCAAATATGAGTTGTTAGACTAAAATAATGCATTCATTTCAATTTACCATAGGCTAACGTTTGTATGAAACAAGGAATTTTCCATAAAATAAGGGCGGAAAGCTGCCCAAATTTTTGAAAAATATTTTAATAAATAAACAGTAATGATGACAAATTGATATAGGAATTGTAGAAATAGATGAGTATGGGCAAGCGTATAGATAGAAAGAGACGTAAGACCTTCCATCGGCAGTCAGGAACCCGACAGTGAAAATATCATGAGGAGTAGTTCTAGAAATGGAGCTCACCAGCTCATGAATTTTCAGCCGCTATATACAGTACCAACATGAGCTTGCTCATGGGTATATAGTGGTAGGATTAAAATTGTGGGGTGTCTGGGTGAGACAGCATAGACCCTAGGAAAAGAAGGTATTTTGATAGAGGGAAATAGGTTTGAATAAGCTTTGCACAGATTTAAACAAATTAATAACACCCAGTACACCAGCAATAGTTGTAACTCTATATTGATTATTATTATCAGGAAGGCCTAAATATCTGATCAGTTAGTAATCAACAGATAATACTTACAACTTCCGACTGGAGTTGATGGAGAATTGATCTGTGATGAAGGACTAGATGTTATTGTAAGTGATGAAGGTTTTTGTGCCTGGGAAATATTGATTTTTGGGTGCTTGAGAGTGGAAATGAAGCTGAAACAGATCAATGAAATGCTAATTACGTGGGATTTCTACTGACTTATCATACAAACTATCTGAATCAGACTCTAGATCTTCTAATTCCTGAGAAGCCAGGCACATTTCAGCTTCATTTGTCGCTAGCTGCTTCAATAACGTATCTCTCTGCAGCTGCAGGAAAGGAATGTTAAAAAATTTATGAATATAGATCAGGCCGTATCCGTTCTTCATTGATGATTCCCAGTATTTAATAAGACCGCTTTTATAGCTAATCAATTCATAATAGTAATAAATAATCCATTTTGTCATTGGATTTACCTGGGCATTGACTCGACCAATGACTGGATCTGATCCTCAGTAATGGTTCGATGTGATCCCATATCTCTATGATTAGCCAATACCAGCACTGGGATATTGTCAGGCACGCCTTGCAACTCTCGCTCCACGTAGTTGAGAGTCCTAAACAGATAGACTATAATTGATTATGGCTGTTTATGCAATCATCACAACACATGCATTTGGCATTGCAGTCGATTACGCAATCATTCAGCCAATGAAAGCACAATCTACATAAATCAATATTACACGAGTAAACGGCTGGCTGTTTGCCTGGCCCAATAAATATGAATGCAATTTGTAACAATAATAATTATCCTCCCGCCACAATTTCTCGGCAGATAGTACAGCACCGATGAATGGCTGCATCAGCTATAGCAACAGAGCATAAAGTCTACATTTTATATAATGACATACCGATCTGAATATTGTTGCATAACAATTCATAATATTGATATTATTCTATATTTTATCAAGTATATTGCATAACTGCAGTCATCCAATGAAATGCAGATGCCAAAGATGTAACAGCAATAACATCAATCAGACAATCCCATCAAGCTGCCAATCACATCAATCAGCCAATCACATCAATCAGCCAATCATATCAAACAGCCAATCACATAAGCAGCATATCACATCAATCAGCCAATCACATCAATCAGCCAATCACATCAATCAGACAATCCCATCAAGCTGCCAATCACATCAATCAGCCAATCACATCAATCAGCCAATCATATCAAACAGCCAATCACATCAATCAGCATATCACATAAGCAGCATATCACATCAATCACACCAAGCAGCCAATCACATCAATCAGCCAATCATATCAAACAGCCAATCACATAAGCAGCATATCACATCAATCAGCCAATCACATCAATCAGCCAATCACATCAAGCAGCCAATCACATCAAGCAGCCAATCACATCAAGCTGATAATTGCGTGTAACAAACAGCAAGCCCATTAAATCATAAATGAGAAACATAAATAACATTACCAGGATTTTGTGATGTCTAGCACGATGATGACCGCATTGGCACCTTTGTAAACATCGAGGAATTCCGCATCGAGACAGATTGATCCTGGATTGTCCTGCATGACAATGAGATGTGTGATAAGTCTGCGCATAGAATGGCAATGAGATGACATGATATATATATATATATATATATATATATATATTTGCCTATCTGGTCCATTGACTCACAACATAGAGTAGCGCACGAACCAATCAGATATCGGCATGAAGCATGACGCACCAATAGTAATGCAATGAATGATGAGGGAACCGGGATGGTCACCAACACACCGGAACGGAGCACCAATAACCAATCGGATTGCGACAACTGCCTGCAACCCAGCCACCAACCATCATACCCATCATACAGTCTACCCCACCGCGCATGCGCCACCAGCATAATAACAGATAACTAACCTCTCCATTGTCGTTTTCCAATTTCAAGCCGCTCGACTTTTTTTTCCTGCCTTTGTCGACGACATCCCAGACCTCGACCTTGACGATGTCATCATTTGACTTGTAATTCCAGTGGACGCATGCGACCTAAATGCGTGACATAGATAAAGGGCGAGTAAGTATAACAGGTATATAGGTGGATTAGCTGGACATGGTTTTGTGGCACTGACACAGCAGGCTGTCCCATCTGCTCATAATTCCTCCAGCGGACAGGGTGGCATAAACGGTTGAGACTAGCAAATAACTGGATCGCGCCTGTCAGTGGAAGGCCGTCACAGTACCCCCCCCCCTATCCCCATCCCCATTACAACGCTGCAGCAGGCAACCCAGGGACTAGTCAGTGGTTACTAGGAAATGCCAGACAACAGAAAAAGTTACAAGGATCGAGATGACAAACAACAGTTCAATTTGGTGGCGGTCACATTGCAAATGATGTCTGCACTGCTGACAAAGAGCTCATATTACTCATCACATCGTTGCATAAACAAATTCATTTCAACCGATTGTCATTTTCCTTCAATTCAAGAGAACTGCTGGATCGGCATTCCATAGCGTATCGACAACCTAAAGGCAATCACCACATATTTATTCTATTCAGTTACAATCACTGCAGGGGCCATGATAAATCAGATGCAAACACACGTGAGCTAGACAGACAAGAATAATTTATTGCAATATCAAACCTCAATAACAAAAATAAAAGCTAAGCACCTCAATTTCATCAGTTGGAATGTACTGCTCAGAGAAATCTAATCCTTTTAACCGAGCTAACAAAGCAGATTTTCCAACATTCCTGTCTCCCCGAATCACTATTTTCACTTTAAATTTATTGAATTATATTAATTTAGCTACAAAAAAATTGTATTCCTACTATTATATTGAACTCCGCGTGAAAATCGCTTTTGCAAATTAAATCCAATGGATTTTATGTTAGAATTATTAACATGTGCTTTAAAAACTTGCGGTTGAACATTGTTGATATCTTCTTTTTCACCGAAAAAACGTTTAAAAATCGACATTTAATTTAAAATTTCAATCTTAAAAAATAAGAATTCTCTAAAATTCAATAACATCTGTTTCAAAACTATAATTATACATAAACAATAATATTTTAAAATATATGAATTATATCATTAATACAAAAACTATTTAATTAACAATTAATATTATAAAATTCGATTAGAAAAGTTTAGGCATATACATAAATTTAAATTTAAGGATAATATTTAATAAATAAATTTATTCAATCAAACAAATTACAATCCTTAACTCCAAAAAATATATAGTTGAAACTAATTTAAGAACAATTATATAGACTAAAAAAGCAAATGATTAAAAATAAATATTGATATTACAATCAAAAAATTGTTTTTCATTTAAAATAAAAGTTGGAAAGCAAAAATTACAATTCTTCAATAAACAATTTTATTTATTATAACAATTAATTCTAGAACTTATTGTAAGTAATAAAGCAGAATAAAAATTAATTTTCAGAGGAAAATTAAATTTCCACTCTAATTGTATTATACTACAACTCGCACCAATTTTTTCGACCCGAAAGCAATGTTTTGGAATTTTTGCTAACAATTAATTCATAAAATAAGATTTATATGGTACTAAATAGTGTTGGTCTAAACAAAGGGCAAAGAGAATTTGTTTAAATAAATAGTTTTATAGTACAAAATTAACTCAAATCTTATGCATTACATCAATTAAACGCCATAAAATTTAAGAAAAACACAAAGTAAATATAAATGAAATAAACCCAAAAATAGAATAAATTAATGTATAAAATATAATAAGTTTAGGCAAGGAATTTATACAAAAAATAATATAATTATAAGAAATTTTGACCGAAAATCAACAATTTGTAAAAATAAGAAAGCAAATGAATAAAACGAATTAAAATAAAATATTTTTGATTGAACCAATTCAATTAAAAAACCTGTCGATTAAAATAAAGCAAATAAATAAAATTAGATTTAGATAACACATATTTTCAAGGTCAAATTTTGTTTTATCCCAATTAAAAATCAAGCAAACTTAGGGTCAAATTATATGGATACACTCCTCTGTTTTCACAAATTTTCAGTTTTACTTAGTGATAAAAATTTGTCGAATAATAATTATAAATCAAAATCAATTAAAAATTCTAAAAAAGTAAAAATCAATATTTTAGAGGTAGAAAATTTGTAACCGATGACAAATGTGATTTTGAAGATCAAGAAAAGTAATTCAAAATTTAGGTTTATACTAGAGTTAGAAATCTAAAAACAAATTAATTAAATTATTTTTTTTGAAATCTCATAAATGAAGAAAAACTCAGCTGAATGTCAGCTTAATTGGTTATGGCGATAAATGATTCGCCAAATGTGCGAAAGTCCTGAGAGGAAAATTAATGTGGGAAAATAGCATTAAATCTCAAGCAAAAAAAACAAATCAGTTAAATATTTGATGTTAGCAAGAGAAAAATAATTTTTATTATTATCCGAAAGAGATTTGATTGAGATTTCAAAGAAGTGATTGTGTATTTAATCAGGATAATTTTTTTGAATGTTTACACTTGCTTCATAAATTTTGCGAAACCAAGTGTAGCCTATTGTGTTTGAAATAAAATTTATTTTGTTGTGACTCTATAGTATTAATTATAATAGAACACTAGAAATCGAGAGCTAATTCCTATCAACGAATCGTAAAAAATCCAAACGATTACCCTTAATTTGTTTTTAATTGTTAACATTTATAATTATTGTGTATGAATACCTGAATGTTTGATTGATTATCTAGATTATATGGATCCTTGGAATAAGTCATTGCTTATTATTTACCCAGATGATGTATTTGCTTCAGACATACATGCAGTATATATTTTCATGTATAAAATATTTAGACATATTGTTATTTTAATCTTCTTACAGGTAATATTAGTTTTTAAAACTTAATAACTGTCAGCTTCATTATTATAAAACTATTATCAAAGCTTTCTATGTTTTGTTTTTATATTTTATATTATGATCTTACTCGTTCTGATTCCAAACTAATTTTAAATGTGCGCGATTTTAAAACGGATAGTGAAGTTATCATGTACATCACTAAGTCTCGAAGTTTAGGGATCGTTTGAACAGAAAATTTGTTGTGCAACCTCACTATGTATAAAAATATTATAATTGAAGGCTACAACACCAGGAGTAGAACAAACACAAAAACTACACATTAGGAATGATAACTGCATTAACCCTTTAATCGGACATCCATAAATAAAAATAAAAACTTTCTAGTAGAAAGTTTCTCTATGTTACTATAGTTATGTTTATTTTTCAAAAAACAAATTACATGTAAATAATTAATATATTAAAATGATATTTTTTCTTTCTAAACTTATGAATTTGAAATAAAAAACGTTTAGATTTTTAAGTTTTATCTTTTGCTCGAAATCGAGCTTTGCTTCTGTCAATTAGAATTCTTTCCATTCCCTCATTCCAGGACAATGAAATTTATCAAGGGCTACTCAATAGAGTTGACTATGAATTTTAAAAGTAAATATTGGACTATGCAATATTTTTGTAATGTCATTGAATGATTAAAGCAAACTGGGAAAATGTTTGCCAAATTAATCACAAATGCAAATGAATGGAAGATGGCCTGCCAGAACTGAGTCCACAGGAAATGCCTGTCAAAAACGGAGGAATCTATTCCAATCACAAATTGAATTCTTAAAAATATTTATGTGATTACGAGAAAATAATAAATATTTATTAAAAATATTTTCATCAATAAATTATTTATTCATTTTCACCATTATTGTAATTTTTATTTTTAATTTTCTTAATAAACAAAAACCTTGTTTTGTGACCTTGAATCGTTTCTGGAAAATTTGACGGTAAGCCAAACTTCATTCAACAAATCATCTTTCGCATATAACCCGATACAATTTCCGAGAAGTTGGTTTGAAGTGACCCATATTAAAAAGGTTTTCAGCTAAAAACCTCATGATGAATTAGCACCCAGGAGTATATTCAGTCTCTCTTTAGGTTTCTTATATCCAGATGCAGAAATATAATATATAGATTCTTTCGGTCTCATCAAAATTAAAATTTAATTCTGAAGGCTTTATAATTTTTCAATTATCTCTTACAAAGTTTTGGGATATTCCTTTTCTGTACCTGATTCTCTTGATACTGACTGATTTGCTTCTCATCTTTACTATAACGGTTTTTAAATTTTCAAACCAATGAAGTTAAAATAAATTAATGTTTTACAGCATTTGTAATTTACCTGGAGCAATGACCACGACCTTCAAATGTGGAGTTGACAAAAAAACGGAAAACGTAAGTTTAAAAATAATGATATTATAGAATTTCAGAAGTTGAAAAATTCTGACGACCTTAATAAATTTTATAAAATTAATGGAATTTTTCAAAGCCTTAATAAATTTCAAAAAATTTGGATCGTTCAGAAGGAAATACAGGTGGCAGCCAAAACGAACTTCCGAGGAACTGAGAAATAGTTTATTAGAATATCGAAACGTTTTGGTAATAAATGAATTATCTTATAATAAATTTTACTTATAACTTTATCTGACTTACATTAAATCAAAAAATAAATTCAATAATTGAAATAAATTGACAAAAATTCCTAAAAACTTGGAGAAAATTAATTATAAATAAATTAAATATAAATGTTAATAAAAAGTATTATTTGAGAGTTTGAATAATGATCTCATAATTTTACGAGATCATAATCCAAGCCTTAAAATTTACTTTATTAAAAAATTTAGTTACCAGTCACTTAAAAAATGGCTAATATATAATAACTGCAGTCAGATGTTCATTCAAACTTTTATTATAGAAGTTTTTAATAACCTGGAACAGGTGTATATTGTTAAGTTATTAGTGGTTAATCGGTAAAATAATCCGGTTCCTTATGTTCACTTTATAAATCAATGAAGAATAACCCAAAACAATAGATTTATTTGAATCGAATACACTAAATAGTCACATTTCTATCAAAGCGGTAAGGTAGGTTTATTTTAGTTAATAATTTCACACACTTTTATACCTTTTACTCGTATGACCTTTAATTATCTTCCAACTCTGTTGATCGTATTTTTCTTAGATCACTGAACTGAGAGCTAATTGTTTTTGTCTAAGCTTTTATACAAACTTTTGCAACCAAAATAATTAAATCATCAAATTAAAAAAAGGTTACATGCCATATCCTGCAAAAAACAAACCAATTAACATGGTGACTTCTTGCTTCTCTGCTTGTTCTTCTAATTGATCATGAAAATTTATTTTGATTTGGAGGAAGGATTTTTTTCGTTATTTCTACTATTACCACTCGGGTTCTCCACATGTTTTGTATTTTCCTTATAGCTACTAAATTATTTATTTATTTTTAATTAATTTGCATTTTTTGAGTATCCTTTTCTGAGCCCCAATAGCTTTTATTTTACCGTATTCTTATTTGTCTCATCGTGTGCTATCCAATGCATGCCAATTGCTCTTTGGACAGGTTAATTGGTAATTTTTGATTTCAATATTGTATTGTATCAAACGGAAATATACAGAAAAGCAACTTATACAGGTCTGTATACTACTCCTGAAAGCTTTTGTGAATTTAAATATAAGCAAAATATGGTGAGAGGATTAGTATTTCGTACATGGTCTTTATCTTCCACTTTTGTTAACTCATCAAAATGTGTGGACTCTTTGGTTGCATTGATTCTGAAAAATGGATATCCTAAATCTTTTCTTGAGCGTATGCAAAAGAGACTGTGGATAAGTGCGTGTTGAATTCTCATGATTGATTTACTGATTTGCCTGAAGGGATATTGTTATTGACTTTGAAATAAGTAAGTTGGCAAGTTTGGAAAGTAAAGAAAATCGATTTAAACACATCAAACCAAAATGTATATTTTTATTGCCGTATTTCAGGGGTTTCAGAGAATATAAGCATAATATCCTCAAACATGTATATAAAACCCAGATATGTTTCAACGTCTTGCAAAGTTAGTAGAATTTTCACTAATAAGTATCCAACTACAGTTGGTCTTTGTTCTAAGCTTGTTTATCATTTTTCATGTAATGGATGTAATGCCACTTACATTGAAAAGACTGCCCGTTATATGGGCACTCGCGTT
>CM039682.1:45742142-45757142 GCA_022537955.1 Schmidtea mediterranea
AAGCAATAATAGGAAATTCGCATCAGGTTTCCATAAAATTTGACACATCTGGAAATGTATTATCTCCTTCAGATAGGGGGGGGGATAATATCATTCTCACATCGCTGATTTTCCATTAGTTATATCAGTGAAATGTTCCCGTTTCATTTTGATACCGATTAAATTAGGTTGAAATGAATAGTAATTATTATTATCATTGTTATTATTGTTGTCATCGCTATAATTTTGCCCCATTCTATCCCAGTTTCTCCCCTCCTCGGTGAATTCCCACTGAAACCAATTACCAGCTGTCACATCACAAGACACCCTTTGATGGAAATTATACCGATTAATTATTATCAGTTGATTTTTATACGACTTTAGGAAACACTTTCCGTCATCAACTAAAACTTTGTGGAAGCCAGAGATTCATAGGCTGATCCTTACAACTTTAAAGCTACTTTTGTCTACAAGCATTCATGCTTATGAACGCCTTTCACTTTCCACCATTTTTCTATGAAGGTTTGATTCAATTGCTAGTAAGTAACAGGGTTAGGGTAAGGGAGTCACCGGATATCATATAATATGTAAACAAATTAGAAAACTAAAAATTTGGATAGGAAAAAAATCGACAAAATTTTTGAGTCGGAAAATTTCCTCAGAAATATTTCTTTACCGGTTGCTTAATATGGCCACTAAGTCTCTCGTAAACCTTTTGTGACACCTTCAACCGTGTAAATCGTTTTTTTTTCGATTTATTTAATACAACATAACAATCTTAATCGGAATCTTGTGAGAGCATATTGTGACCCCCTCACCAATTGTCAGTGATATTTATGGTGTAAAATACGGATAAATCTTGTTGTTTATCTATTTGATATCAGATAGCCATTTCCATCATTATAATTAATAAGATTGTTTATTTGCCCATCAGATGACTTGGTCAGGTAAATAGAAAACATAATAATACAAAATGACAGTTATTAATATTTCACCAGCCCTCATCATGACAGGGACCGAATAATTATGAATGGATTCTTTATTGGAAACTTTGAGATCTTCACTAAGTCGATTTACAAAATATGAAAAGATATATTATTATTATTATTATTATTATTATTGTTATTATTATTATTATTATTATTATTATTATTATTTTATTATTATTATTATTATTATTATTATTATTATTTTATTATTATTATTATTATTATTATTTTATTATTATTATTATTATTATTATTATTATTTTATTATTATTATTATTATTTATTTATTTATTTATTATTATTAATATTATTATTATTTTTATTATTATTATTATTATTATTATTATTATTATTATTATTATTATTATTATTATTATATATGTTTTTTATTATCCTCATCATCAATGTATTTATGATAATTATTAATAAATTTATGAACATAAATTCCTATAAATGATTTAGTAATTGTATTATTTTACGAAGGCCACAAGATATTTTTCTAAACTTACTGTTATTTGTTGAAATAATAAGGTTATTCAATTAAATGGGCCTGGTGGCATTTGGTCACATTCGGTCATTTGCATTATATATTATCAACACTTCTATTTTTCTATACTAATCGAGTTATAATCAGTCAAGATAATTAAATTTATCAACATCATCATTATGCTATATTATTATTAATGATCACATATAATGATGCTGAGGATAATAATAAAAATAACAGATATAACAAATTTAATAATAATAATAAAAATAAAAATAATAATAATAAATAATAATAATAATAATAATAATAATTAATAATAATAAAAATAATAATAATAATAATAATTAATAATAATAATAACAATAATAATAATAATTAATAATAATAATAATAATAATAATAATAATAATAATAATAATTAATAATAATAATAATAATAATAATAATAATAATTAATAATAATAATAACAATAATAATAATAATAAATAATAATAATAATAATAATAATAATAATAATAATAATAATAATAATAATAACAGTAATGAAAAATGAAGGTCCCAAATAACTCCAATATGTATCCATCATTAAAATGGAGTGAAGGAATTGGAGAACATTGACAAACCTTTCATGAAACTATCATATAATTAGAGGGGAAAAACAAATTTATTACTGTATAAGTTGTTGTTTATAAATTATTTGTGTCAACATTCAGTTTCCAGATTTGTGGGCAGATTTGAATTGAGGAGAAATGGAAAGAAAATACTATTTACTTTTCCAATAACTTAAACAAAAGGAAATGGCATTTAAAAATTTTTCCTTATTGTTTATGAATATTTCTTGGTGGAATGGAAGCCTTAAATACTTGGCAACATATTCTGTTTAAATATTGCTCATTTTCTCAATGTAATATTGCTATTGTCAATGAAATGGAATTATTTCCATTTATTTTATTCGTTTAAACAAATGTCAACATATGCTCTTAGTCCTTCTTCAGACAATTATTTTCATATACTTCTTCAGCAACCGCTGATGAAGATGGCGATGATAATACTAATTATAATAATAATAATAACTTACTAATAATAAAAATAAAAGAAAACACCAATCAACAAATATATATATTCTATTACAATATATTTTGACGGCATTACTTTCATCGTCAGGTACTCTTGAATTTAAAACTATATTGATTTAAAATGCTTTATACAAAAAAATTTCTTTATTTAAATTTTAAAATTAATTCCACTAAGAATATTAAACTCTGATTTAAAAATTCCAATTAATTTAAAAATTTTAACTTAATAATATATAATAATAATAATAATAATAATAATAATAATAATAATAATAATAATAATGATAATAATAATAATAATAATAATAATAAAGTAAATAAATGACAAGAAAAGCCTTTGCTGTATTAATTAAATTCGAAAATTTTCGATTATAAGATAATTCTTTTCAAATAAGATACCAATAAGTATTATTATTATTTATTATTATTATTATTATTATTATTATTATTATTATTATTATTATTATTATTATTAAAACTAGCTCTCTTCAAACTGTGTTCCGCGGATTCCTAGTGTGAATCAATATTATTTAATCTGACCATTTCTAATAAATAAATTATTGTTTAATTTCTGATTAACCCTTTCTCACTATTTTTATGCATATTATGACTGTTAGTAATTTTGTTTTATTCTTATCAATTTTATTTGTTATCAAGTATTTTGAGACAAACGTTTGAGAATGTTTATGTTACTGAAATTTGCAGATCTTCATAACCACCCTTTCTACAACCCCATTTTCGTGTATATCTGTATACATTTTTCATTACAAACTCATAGATCTGTGTTCACATTGACAGTACATCCATTTAATCGTATCAGTGGCACACCAATTTTTAACCGAATGTTCCGTAAAATAATTTTTTATCAAAAAGTGTTCCGCTTGATGACAACGTTTGGCAAACTCTGATTTAGACCGTGGAGCAACAAACTAATAAAAATAATGAAATTATTATATTTGCGTTCTAACATCTCGCACAGGTGAAGAAAAAAAAATTCGCATGATTTAATAAATGACCATATTGTATCTTTTGATAAAAGATCTTATGATCAATTAGCGATATTGTTGTTAATAATATTAAAATTTCACTATAATATAAAACAAAAGACGAAGTTGGAGTCACCCGGGGTGTTTCGGATATATGTAGGACAGCTGATATAGCTAGTTGGTGAAATGTGCGATTGACGTACGTGAAATATCCGCGAAAATCAAGCTGTGATTTTATTAAACATCCCAATATCATGTCAAATAACCAACATCTCAAAATTCGCATGATTTAATAAATGGCCATATTGTATCTTTTGATAAATTTACCGATGCCAATTATATCATTTTATTAATAATTAGTTCCAAACCATTCTAATAAACATTTATTTTATAATAATTATACAACAAAATTCAGAAATTCAGTTGAATGTGTTTAGCATTATCGCATTTTACATAAACAGAAACGAGTTGGTAGATAATGGGAGTGGGGGAGGGTTCCGGGGGAGGACATAGTACTTACACTAAGCGCTTGGTAGTCACAGCTTCTAAGTTCATATATTCATATCAATCTTTAATGCCAACAAATGTTTATAATAAGTATTTATGATAAATTTATAATAAATTATTAATAATAGCAATTAATTCTTTTACTTACCAAATAAGAAAAAAATTGAACTTTTAGAAACCATTTTTAGAACAGAACTGAACAAATAATGAGCTTGCTTGACAACTGTGATCACTTTTATATCTCGATATCACTTATATAATTCCCATTTGTTTATTTCTGATTGGATCATATTTCTCAACGCTTATTGGCTAACTTTTCCCATCTCTCATTCGATAATTTTAGAAATACATATTTTTTAGACCAAACAATTAGTAATAATGCCGAATTCACCAACCGCCACAAATGCCAGGTTATTGCAGTCGAATGTCAAAATAGGGATGAATAGAGAAACTAAGCATGCTAACACTTCTTTTCTTTGGCAAATTCGGTTCCTTGCATATTTAACCTACCTATTCTTTGCCGAAACGTAAAAGTTTTGGGATTAACCATTTATAATCCCATTAAATACTTCTGAACCACAGCTTCCTTAAGTGCTGATAGATTTAGTAAAAATAACAACGAGACATAGTATCAATTCATATCCAGTACACGATTGTTTCATACAGCTACCGAGCATAATTGCCCCCATGAAATTGTTGAATACCGCAGTTTACATATGTCGTACTTTTTATCTATGACAAAGGATTCTGGTAATACAGGAATATGGAAATATTTCAATAGCGTGACTACAGTTTTACAGTTTTCCCACCGAAAAATTATTTAGGTTTAATATTAAGTGAAAATTCCCTAATTTATGACCATAAAGGCATGCAAATTGATAAATTACATGTAGTGTTTTTTAGTCAACGCATGCTCATTACCTATATTGGGTTCCTACCAGGATCAAACAGAGTGACTTCCTTTCGCATTATATCCGCTAATGTAGACCCAACACTGATGATTCCAATTTTTATTAAAAAGTTGAGCCGTTGCCAATTAACTATTTACTTGTTCAATGATAATCCGATATGAAATATTATCAAATTCCTTCATATGGAATCTCGAATTTAATTTCAAGAATTTCCTGAGTCTCAACCAAAATGTTCATCGAAATGGGCTCCTAAGAAGGATGGGAACGATTCATCTTACCGAATGCAAAGTAAAAATATTAACTCAATGCAAATGAAAAATAAAATCCGAAAATAATTGTAAAAATAATTACTGATGGGAATAATGGATAATGATGGATTCTCATCTGGTGAACAGACGCGATAATAATAATAATAGTAATATAATATTATCATTATAATTACTGTTGTCATGTTCATCATTATTACATTAGATCAGATTTCTCATCAGAAATTTGTGAAGAATTTAACTCATAAACCCGAACAATTATCCATGATTCTCATCTGAGACTTTATTGACAGCAAAAACGATACGGAATGTTTTCCTTTCCATATAGGAAAACATTTCCCTGATTATTCGACACGGGGTCAATTTGGTTAATATTGCTACTGAAAAAAAGATGATATTTGTCAGTAGTAGTGAACATTCAGCAACACATTTTACTCTTATTTTATTGCTGAAGTAATTTTATACCGCCAGATAAATGTTTTTGTTTTCCAACCTTTTACAATTTGCTTTTAATAGGCTGCAAATAAATGATTTTTTTCCACAACCATTTGTTTCTTATCTTAATATCTAAATACGTAATTCTGGGAGTACCGCCTGTACAAATGATGGTAATGTTCCCACTTGCTTTGCATACAAATTAGTTATTTATAACAATAAGTAGATAAATTAAATAAAATAATAATAAATATTATTATTAATAACTTATAAAAAGAATTAGATGTTTTACTTTCTATACGGCTAGAACATAAAAATATTTAATTAATGTAAAATTGAAATTCAGAGAACGACAGTCATATTTGACTGGTTACGCAAGTTATTATAATATTAAGTGGTCAATATAGAATTTTGGTCATGGAATAGTCATGGAATGAGTGACACATTTAGGGAGAGAAAATAAACATGGTGCAAATCAAGAAAATATTCACACTAGTTCATCCGTTCATTCAAAAACATCATTTTACTGTAAATAATGTGTTGGAATCATCAAAGTTATAGAAAAAATGACTAAAAAATTTCATTCAGCATTCGACCTCTGAGTGCCCGAATAACACTTGACGGGCAACGATTAGAACTCAATGCGCCGCTGTTAGTCAGGATTTCGTTTTGAATACAGTAGAAAATTCTCTAATAGATCTTATAAAAAATAAAATAAGAAGTCTATTCAATGATGAAAATCTACCTAAAAATTTATTAATATCATTTTTTAAAAATAAATTTGAAAAAACTCTTAATATTATTTTAATGAAGCATAATTAATTTTTATTTTTTAATTTTCATTTATGTTCCTTTTCCTTTTGTTGAATTTTACTGATATTTGTTGTATTTAAATAAAATTTATGTTAAACAAAGTAAAAAAATTCAAAAATACATATTATTTAACCCACATATTTATAACTTATCTTTTGCAACTAACCTACTTTTTGATTGGATTTTTTTTAAAAATGTCCCTTTACATCAGGGCTGACCAATCTGCTGCTCATTGCAAGAAAATTTGTGGTTCACAAAACAGTTTATAAATATTTTTAAAATATAATAGAAAACAGAGAAAATTTTAAATTAAAGCATGGCATATATATGTGTGTGTGCGTGTAACTGAATGTCGTTTTCAGTTTAAATCAAAATGTTACTTTATATTCCGTTCATTTAACTTATCCTAAATCAATGTCAGTACTCTTTATTTTAACTTCGATATGGATTTCAGAGAAACAATTTTCTCATTAATGCATCTTCTATATTTTTTTATAAATTAAAAATGTATTGTCATGTAGAATAATAACGGAATGAATTAAATTTTATTTATTAAAATTGTTTTGTGGATTTTTTGCGGGTCATGCAATTTTATACGTTTTATTTTTGGCACTTCAATTGATTTAGGTTAGTCAGGCCTGCTTTACCTCATAAACTGACATTTTGCAAGCTTCTTTCACTCAAATCCTTATGGTTAGTTCCGCTTTAAAGGATAGAGCAAGCCCTACACGGTGCTTATGATAGTAGTAATAATGATGATGAATTGACTAAGTGACACACCAAAAACACTATTTCTAAGTCATTTAAAATCCCTAATACAACATCTTTAGGGGTTGTTCAAATACTGTTACTTAATTTTTACTTATTCATAATTGTAATAAAATATCTGTAAACAGAAACCTAAAGCAACAAATTATATGCGGAATTAAGTTTTATGAATTCCATTATATCAATGAAAAATCTGTTTGAGATATTATTTTTTCGTGTTGCCAGGAAAAACCGGTATTAATAATAAATATTTAAACTCATTTCTGGCTTTGAGAATGTCATAAGTTAAGAGCTCCACTAATTTCGAAGGGTTTAGAAATATTTTGGCTCTCTGATAGAAGCAATAATTCGAATACGATAGATTGAACCAACTTTGAGATCAGCAAATACCTGTCTTTGGCATGTCAATTGTGTTTAGTAAATTGTCCGACTAGTTCTGGGTTTTCTTCACTACTTATTTCTCAATAAGTTCTATCTAACTCAAATTTTTTTCATGCTTATATTATATACTTAAATAAGCAATGTCACAGAAATACCTAATTATTTATCAAATCAAATTGTTTGATAAGACTGGTAAGTTTGTAATAATAATAATTATAATAATAATAATAAAAATAACAATAATAATAATAATAAAAATAATAATAATAATAATAATAAAAATAATAATAATAATAAAAATAATAATAATAATAATAATAAAAATAATAATAATAAAAATAATAATAATAATAATAATAATAATAATAATAATAAAAATAATAATAATAATAATAAAAATAATAATAATAATAATAATAACAATAATAATAATAATAATAATAATAATAAATAATAATAATAATAATAAAAATAATAATAATAATAATAATAATAATAATAATAATAATAATAATAATAATAATAATAATAATAATAATAATAATAATAATAATAATAATAATAATAAGTGTTATGAGAGTATTGCGACCCTACCGAAAGTAATACTGAAGAATTCGAATTTACATAAGTACTTCTAACAGTTGCAGAACGATGACAGTCGACTCAACCTCCCAATCATCGAATATATTAATAAGAAGTTCCTAAACAACAAAATTTACCTGTATAAAAAAATAATAAAACGGAGTAAGCAGTCCTAAATGATTGGTGGAATTTATTCCATATTCGCATGTAAACTGCTGAAAAAAATAAGGACGGCAACGACAAAGACAACGACGACAAAGACAACGAAATCTGTAATTATCCTAAGCGAGAATGCCTATAAATACAATCACAGTGGGTATATCATCTAATATGGTTCGTTCTAATGCAAATTAAGCTATAAGTGGCTCATGTGGGAGAATTTGTCGTTTCGGATAAAAGTGATGATTGAGAGGATATTTCATGAGATTGTTGACCGAGCTCGTGTAGACATCCGCATAAACACTGATACGTTGGCAGAAATACGAAGGGTTGTGATAGGTGCGGAACAAGCTGCCGAAATAAGGATTAAATTGTTTTTTTGTTCGTTGACGCAATCGGCATCGCAACTCTGACCAATATTCATATCTGGCTCGAGCATCACTTGCCTTGACGTGCTTGAAAATAATAAATATACAAATCAAATCATTATCATAAATCAATATAATAGTTGCACAATGTGCCAGCCAAAATTCAAATTATTCAGTTATCATTAGCAGGCCAACCCGTCACAGAAATGTTCGGGCCGAGAAAGACAAATCATGACGCGCATTCCGTATTAAAAATCAAGAAATTTAAAATTAAACATATAACGAATATATTTAATTGTATTAAGGAACAGCAATAAAATATTATAAAAATGTAAAATAAAAAAAATTTATAAAATATTGAAAGGAACTCTGCGAGTTTTATGTTGTAGAAATTCATCAATAACTCAAGAGAAGTCGACTGCTAGGAATCCTAAATCATTCAAATCCTTATTTCCGAAATGAACAAATAAATGAGCGTTCTGGTTGAGAACCGTTACTGCTACGTTAAAAAATGATCTTTAGGAACATTTCATTTATATTAATTGATAAATTCATTGGATAGAGATGATTTTATAAATAGCCTTTAAATGTAATATTTCCTTTGATATTTTCTATATCTTATTCTTAGTGTAAAACCCCAATGCAGACTACTACTGGTGACCTAGTAACGTTGCGTAAGTCAAGCCATTAGTAACGGTGACTGGGTTGCCGATAGCGAGTACAAATTGGGCAGGGCATTAGGAGCACAGTCGAGGAGGGCACTAGCTGCACTTATCAGGCTGAGCACTAGGAGCACAGTCGGGCAGGGCACTAGGAGCACATATCGAGCATGGCATTAGGAGCACATATGGGGCATGGCACTAGCTGCACTTATCATGCTGGGCACTAGGAGCACATATCGGGGATGGAATTAGGAGCACAGTCGGGCAGGGCATTAGGAGCACAGTCGAGGAGGGCACTAGCTGCACTTATCAGGCTAAGCACTAGGAGCACATATCGGACATGGCATTAGGAGCACAGTCGGGCAGGGCACTAGAAGTGCGATTGGGTAGCGCACTAATCGGGCAAAGGTAGTGTTTATCAAAAACGGAAACTTTATACATTTTAGCATATTTTGATTGATAATTTCAGCATCACAGTTTGCAAAATATAATTAAAATGCTGGAAAATGTTGTCGATGTTCTGTTTATTATGAACCATATAGGGAATCTAGACCAGGAGTAGCCAACCCAAATGAGCTTGCGGGCCACACATATCCTAATATTACATTTTGTCACACTATTTACTATCATTCTTACATGTAAAGTTTATAGATTAAAGTTGTAAGTAAACAGTATGTATTTTCCACGACTTAACCATCTGACGTTACTGAACCATGCAACGTCACCATATTCAGAATTAAATTCTTTCATTAGTACCGGTTTGACTGGCGGCGTCGCTAGCAGGATAGAGAAAGCATATTCACACAGTGAGTCACCAAATATACAATTTATTTTATTTTCTGGTTACGAAAGATGCGTGAGGGGCCTTGCTCGGTTGTCATTAACGCTGAGATATCCTTATATATGTATTCTGGAGGTCGCGTACGCCACTATGAGGTCAGTGATTAATGTGTAAGATTTTGTCTATTTATGTGCGTTTACAATATTTATAAAGAAAGAACGTAAATAAAGAGTTGGGATCAATTCCCCGGGAAATGGTGATCTCTCCTCATTCTGTGATCGGGACTGATTACTAGTTCAAATGACCACTATTGGTGCACAATATACACTTTTGATACCTGACCAATAGAAGGTATTCAGAATGTCCGTTATAACCAATGGCGTTTATATATTTTGTTTCCACGATTCAATTAAATTTTATTGATTAAATAATTAGTCAATCTCCATCAATTTATTATTCAATTAATTTATAAATTAATTAATCAATTGACTTATTCATCAATTTATCAATGATATATACCAATAAATAGTGGGCAATCTCTACCTGGAATTGATAAATTAATTTCTCCACGAGCAGGAGAGCCTTTAATGACTGCTGGTAGCCGACCGTGTTCAGGACAGCAATTTCCTCACTAATCTCCCGAATAATTGCTCCTGTAGTCCATCCTTGGGTGGTGGCAACATCCTAAGCACATTTTTCAATAAACTGAAGCATTATTTTTATTGTTTCCTCTGATTTCTCGCACTATTGAAATTTAGTAGGACGAGCTGTATAAATTTGGGTGCACAATTTCTCAATGTCGGTGTCATAAGCAGTGTTATCAATGTCAGATGACAAATCCAGGGTTTTCCTCGGTTTGCCTTGGCAATGGCTAGCATAAAGCGGAAATTTCCCATTTAGCTCCATTATCATCATTACATATATATATATATATATATATCGGCAAGATCAAAGAGATTCGACAAAAATTATAATGCGTATCATTATATATAATCATGAATTTGCTCAGTTAGATGAAGTAAGAGATAAAGAAAACCTTCGATATGCTCAACAAATGTAATACATATTTGCATCACGGTAACAGATAATATTTCCCCGCGTGTCAAGACTGCCTTAGAATGAAGGAGCGTAGAAATCAGAAGAGAAAGAAATAAAATTCATGGAAATATTCGGCACTTGCTAAGTTGAATATATTTACCTTGAGACGACTCGAATAGATAAAATACAGTTCTTTTACATATATGTGATTGGCTTAATATCTGAGCTTAAACTAACCCGAATTCGTGGGGGGGCTTGACCTATAATATGTCACGGGATGATATCCTCCTGATTTTTATTGGCTGATATTAACTATATAGTTGAAGGCGATAATGGCGATCGGACATGAGGTGGTTATGTTACGGACTGATGGGGTAACCCGACAATACCAGTGGGGCTCCGGTAACGCACAAGAAATAGTAAGTCACAAACAAATGCTTACTGCTAGATCTGCATAGATATGATCTCCAAAGTAAAATATTTCTTTGGCATTCCATCCGGTATATTTCATGAAATCGGATAAATTTCCCTGAAATAAACTTGATAAGAAATCTGGGCAAATCTAATGAGAAATATGAATGAAATATACTTCTCGAGTCTCATGACTGACTACTGCACTGTCACACTTAATCAGGATGAAATCCCGTTGCTGCCCGGACGTGATCGCAGTCGAGCCGCCGACTAGCCGGCGGCGGCGGCGGCGGCCAAACATATAATCACAGTATGATTTAGAGAGCGCTATCCGACGGGAATGGATGATGCAATCCATTAACAACACAACAGAATTGCCATTATCATCAACATAAAATTGAACTGTGAAATGCTTAACCGGCGAACTCAAAAAGTGACAATGAGAAATGAATGAGATCGGTAGTATCACATCAAGGTGCACTAAAGTGAGAGTGTAAGTAACTGGTGATGCATAGCAAGTAACAGATTATTCAGCTCACTGGCTTCTCTAGCAAGAAATAAATTACAGAGTTGTTACTCACGTATTTTACTCACGTATTCTCATTAATTTGGCAGTTCAAGTTCCATGCTAATTGCAATCACGGGAGCGAATAGATGATATATATGGCGAGCGACAAATAGGACGGCTCAAACAGACAACTGCTATTGGACTGCACAGATCATTTTACAAGAGTTTATAGTAGGATTCTGGTCCATGTGAAATGATTGGAAAGGAATATATGACTGGCAATTATGAGAGAGTTGCTTGGTAAGTGAGGCGGCGCAGCAGATCAGGACAAGGGTGACAGAGCGGCAGTCATGAAACGGTACAACATAGGATGAAATAATGCAATAATCATAACCTCCTTATAGGTCTGTGACACACTGAAATTGCGCACGCTCGACCAAGTAGATTGCCCGTTGATGATACAGCGGAACGGCCTGAGTGGAATTATGACAATATTAATGGCGTACAATTGTTGCAGAATCATTATAATTATAATTATTCCTAATCTGAGTGCTTAATAAATATTAAACGATGACGAGAATCCCCTCCCCGCTGCCAGAAATCGTGAAAGGGTTAAGAATGACAATGATACTAATTCCCAATGACAAATAGAGCCATTGGCAATTAACCCTCACTGTAACCCTTCTGTAACGCTTTGGCTGCAAAACAAAATTGCAATGAATTCTCCAGAAACAAAATGAAAATTTTTTCTTTTTAAGGAAATTTTTTTCTGAATTAGATAATACAATTCTACAGCTGAATATAACAAAATATATAAAAATTTAAATCCGACTTGAATAGCCAAAAGGAAAAACCGGCCTGTTGTTCTCGCTGTTGTTCTATAAATTACCAAAATATGGCATGGAGGGATGAAAAATGGCAAGATACAAATACGGTTGAGGAACGGATTGCGTAATGGAATTATACAATGGAAATATTTATCAATTTTAATGGATAATTAATAAGTATCTAGGGAATATGCCAGAGGAAAAGTTTTAAGGTTTCTTTATATACACCAAATTACAATGAGATACATTCTCTATTATTAATATTATTAATATTATTGATTATTATTTATAATTAATTATCATTGAATTTGCAAGGATTAATATCATATTGAGTTTGTATATTTCTATATTATAAGGTTATTGGTTTTGTCTTATATAATTGAGAGTGAATCTCAGTGCAGTTTGGCGTCATCTGAATCAATTGTCGCAATCAACAGCTACTCTCTACAATGCAGCAACAAATACTACGCCACTTGTAACCCCATCTACATTAGAGCATTCTCATCCTCAATAAGTCCGGAATTTTTCTCTTGATTTTAGGAAATTCTAGAGATCCCAATTTATTGATATTAAATATTTACCAATATCAATATTATGAAATTCAGAGGAATATAAAATGTTATTTCGAAGAACAAATATTTTAAAACCGATATTTAAAGGAAAGCGAGAAATATTAGTCTGTATATATGAAGGGAAATGTTTGATGACTCTAATTGTAAAAGACATGCGAAAATGGTATTGGTTTATCGTTCCTGGACATTGCTGTCAACTTTTTATGAATCTATTAATAGTGCATAAATATCTCCATTTAAAGTATTGCAGCGATTGGAGTTAGAGGCTTTGATAAGTGTATTAATAAGTTGGATGCCATCGATAACATCTGTCTGTCTCCCTTGAACGTTCCTTCAATTAACACAGAAACTGTTGTAATGGGGAGGGTTTAAGGAAGATATAGGCGGCTTGTGCTCGAGCACAAACACTAAATTTGATCAAATTATATATATTAATTCATCTACTATTTTTGATTCTGGCATAAATTTACCATTATATAAAGGCTTTAAAAATCTTTGAAATTTGAAAATATCAATGTTAAATTATATCTAAGTTTTGTACAGTTCTAATATTTTCAATATTAAATCTGGAACATACCTTGGTTGTATAGGTAATGGGCAATATGAGAATGAGATTTCAAGTTAATCAGCAAATAAAAAAATTAAATAAATTTATAATAATAATAGTTTAAAATCATTTTTTGAAAATATTGATTTAATAAAATTCAATAAAATGAATTTAATTAAAATTCAATAAAATGAATTTAATTAAAATTCAATGAAATGAATTTAATTAAAATTCAACGAAATGAATTTAATTAAAATTCAATGAAATGAATTTAATTAAAATTCAATGAAATGAATTTAATTAAAATTCAATGAAATGAATTTAATTAAAATTCAATGAAATGAATTTAATTAAAATTCAATAAAATAAATTTAATTAAAATTCAATAAAATGAATTTAATTAAAATTCAATAAAAATGAATTTGTGTTATTTTTAATAACGCATTTGTAATTGAATTAAAATTAAATAAAATTAATTAAAAATTAAATGCTGCAGGCACTACATAATTAAAATTCAATAAAAATGAAATTGACAGTTCAATTTAAACGAACGATATTCTGTCTGAATAAATAATATTTTCAAATAAAATGCGTTGCCTGTTTATTGGAGAAAGAAGGGTTTTTACAAAAGGAAATGTCGATAATGGAGAGAAGGTGCGATAAACAGTTGATATTTCTGGAAAAGCCATATTAATGGATGCATCATAAACTCAATACTAGAAATAGTGGCTAGAATGATAGTTAATCCTAGAACAATTAATTGAGATGCTCCCAGTCAACGCTATTAGAAACCAAGGCGGCGGATTGGGTAGAAACTGTAGTATTATTGAGCATGTGTAGAATGCAGACTAATAAGGCGGGGGTATTTGCAATTCCGCATAACATTTAGGGGATTCATAAATAATTGGGAACGTATTATTTGCGATGAATAATGTTAAGCACG
>CM039682.1:45762142-45814020 GCA_022537955.1 Schmidtea mediterranea
GCATTAACCATGCATTAACCATACATTAACAATGCATTAACCATGCATTAGCCATGCATTAGCAATACATTAGTCATGCATTAGCAATACATTAGCCATACACTAGCCATGCATTAGTAATGCATTATCAATACATTAACAATGCATTAACCATGCATTAGCCATGCATTATCAATACATTAACCATACGTTAGCAATGCATTAACCATGCATTAACCATACATTAACCATGCATTAGCCATGCATTAGCAATACATTAACCATGCATTAACCATGCATTAACCATACATTAACAATGCATTAACCATGCATTAGCCATGCATTAGCAATACATTAGTCATGCATTAGCAATGCATTATCCATGTTTAGCAATACATTAACAATGCATTAACCATGCATTAGCCATGCATTAGCAATACATTAATAATGCATTAACCATGCATTAGCCATGCATTAGCAATACATTAGCCATACACTAGCCATGCATTAGTAATGCATTATCAATACATTAACAATGCATTATCAATACATTAACAATGCATTAACCATGCATTAGCCATGCATTATCAATACATTAACCATACGTTAGCAATGCATTAACCATGCATTAACCATACATTAGTCATGCATTAGCAATGCATTAACCATGCATTAACCATACATTAACCATGCATTAACCATGCATTAACCATACATTAACAATGCAATAACCATGCATTAGCCATGCATTAGCAATACATTAGTCATGCATTAGCAATGCATTAGCCATGTTTAGCAATACATTAACAATGCATTAACCATGCATTAGCAATACATTAATAATGCATTAACCATGCATTAACCATACATTAGTCATGCATTAGCAATGCATTAACCATGCATTAACCATGCATTAGCCATGCATTAGCAATACATTATCAATACATTAATAATGCATTAACCATGCATTAGCCATGCATTAGCAATACATTAACCATACATTAGTCATGCATTAGCAATACATTATCAATACATTAATAATGCATTAACCATGCATTAGCCATGCATTAGCAATACATTAACCATACATTAGTCATGCATTAGCAATACATTAGCAATGCATTAACCATACAATTAGCAATGCATTAGCAATACATTAGCAATGCATTAGCCATGCATTAACCATACATTAACCATGCATTAGCAATACATTAATAATGCATTAACCATGCATTAGCCATGCATTAGCAATACATTATCAATACATTAATAATGCATTAACCATGCATTAGCCATGCATTAGCAATACATTAACCATACATTAGTCATGCATTAGCAATACATTAGCAATGCATTAACCATACAATTAGCAATGCATTAGCAATACATTAGCAATGCATTAGCCATGCATTAACCATACATTAACCATACATTAGTCATGCATTAGCAATACATTAGCAATGCATTAACCATACAATTAGCAATGCATTAGCAATACATTAGCAATGCATTAGCCATGCATTAACCATACATTAACCATGCATTAGCAATACATTAACCATACGTTAGCAATGCATTAACCATGCATTAGCAATGCATTAACCATACAATTAGCAATGCATTAGCAATACATTAGTAATGCATTAGCAATGCATTAGCCATGCATTAACCATACATTAGCCATGCATTAGCAATACATTAATAATGCATTAATAATGCATTAACCATGCATTAGCCATGCATTAGCAATACATTATCAATACATTAATAATGCATTAACCATGCATTAGCCATGCATTAGCAATACATTAACCATACATTAGCCATGCATTAGCAATACATTAATAATGCATTAATAATGCATTAACCATGCATTAGCCATGCATTAGCAATACATTATCAATACATTAATAATGCATTAACCATGCATTAGCCATGCATTAGCAATACATTAACCATACATTAACCATGCATTATCAATACATTAATAATGCATTAACCATGCATTAGCCATGCATTAGCAATACATTAGCCATGCATTAGCAATACATTAATAATGCATTAATAATGCATTAACCATGCATTAGCCATGCATTAGCAATACATTATCAATACATTAATAATGCATTAACCATGCATTAGCCATGCATTAGCAATACATTATCAATACATTAATAATGCATTAACCATGCATTAGCCATGCATTAGCAATACATTAACCATACATTAACCATGCATTATCAATACATTAATAATGCATTAACCATGCATTAGCCATGCATTAGCAATACATTAGCAATGCATTAACCATACAATTAGCAATGCATTAGCAATACATTAGCAATGCATTAACCATGCATTAGCAATGCATTAACCATACAATTAGCAATGCATTAGCAATACATTAGCAATGCATTAGCAATACATTAGCCATGCATTAACCATACATTAACCATGCATTAGCAATACATTAACCATACGTTAGCAATGCATTAACCATGCATTAGCAATGCATTAACCATACAATTAGCAATGCATTAGCAATACATTAGTAATGCATTAGCAATGCATTAGCCATGCATTAACCATACATTAACCATGCATTAGCAATGCATTAGCCATGCATTAACCATACATTAGCCATGCATTAGTAATGCATTAACCATACATTAGCCATGCATTAACCATGCATTAGCCATGCATTAACCATACATTAGCCATGCATTAGCCAACCGGTTGCTGCCAGAACTGTTGCCACATGTCGATCGGCGGCATCTTCATCATGGCCATTACATTACCAAATGATAACAGTGATCACCACGACTTTCCTTGCGAATAATGCCTGGGAACTGCCAGTTGTAAATACCCAACCACAAAAAAAGTCTCCACATGCAGCAGCCCATATCATTACATATCACTAGCAATATCATTACATTTGGTTTATTTTCATTTCGAATGATAATTTCACCAAATAATAAGTTCAAATAAATGTTGCTCATTTCCATGTCAATTTCAAATTGCAATTCAAATGTTAAAATTAATTAATTTTAATTCATAATTTATCAAATATTAAGGGAGGGGTGGAGGGAGGGGAGGGAGGGCACAAGCAATTCTTACCGACACATCCTGATAGAGATAGGCAGGATCGAATTCGATGCCGTTGTCAACAAACAGCTGAATGAGATGAGTTAATAGCGGATTGGACCGGAGCGATGAATACCTGAATGATGTTGCCCAGCAAGTTCATCTCGGGCACCACAAATAGATCCAGCAGTTGCGACAGTTTATCCGCCTGCAATGGCAATTCAATTACGCCAATTATCATTCAGCAAACTCACATCTGATGTCTGCTTTGTGAGCATCTGCTTGGGAATATATGTTCCATTGTAGAGCTCGAGGATTTCCGATTCCGGCACGGCTGTTTGTCCCCGGTATACCGAGTCTAGCTGGATATTATTGTACGCATCGACTTTCATGAAGAGGCCCTAGAATGAATAGCAATTCATTATCAAATACAAAACTCGATATAGCGGCAGCAGGGGAGGGCAGTGGGGGAGGGGAGGGGAGGGGAGGGGAGGGGAGGGGCAACCCAATAATGAATCCCGCAGCAGGGGGCATCTCCGTCATCGGCATTCATGCTCACAAACACGTATTGAATACCACAATCGAATTAATGGCTACAAATAGGCGCATCTGTTCAATCCCTGCTATATATGAGATGTCGGGGAGGGGTGAGGTGGGTTTTAGGGGGAGGGGGCCAATATGTGTCATGGAAATTGCAAGCAACTGTTCCCTGTGGTCAATAACGGATGCAGAGATGTTATATAGAGAATATCAACGGGTAAAGCTTTATGGAATGGCAGTCCCTACGTCACTCCTCATTGGAATGATCTCAGTATCGATGGCAACAGGCTCCATTTACCAGGCACATATCCTATCACTCCACCCCACCTTCAGTATCCTTGGATATTTCACTGCTCACTATCGATATTCTCACCTGGATAAATAATCACAGCTTACATTTCTCACGTCGTAATGTAATCCTCTAATCGCAAAATTTGGATTCATTTCTAATGATAGAATTCGTTCTGGATACTGAAATAAAGCAAATGAGAGATTAGCTACTCCATTTGCAATATTAATATCTTAACTGACCTTCTGAGTCGCTACCAGCAATTTGCGAGCCTCATCATAAATGTATTTCTCTAACTGTTTCGTGTATTGGGCTAGCGTGTAATCATAATCGAACCCGTAACAATTGATGTTGCTTAGATCTACTTCGTTATTGCAAAATATATCATCACTCGAAATGACATTATTCACTTCTAGAGCTTTCGAATTAATATTTTAGAATGAATAATGCGCTTTATCCACAACTCACATTTTATTTCTTTTTTATAAGCTTCGAAACAACTTTGCATTTCTAAATATTCCAAAGAAACAAATCGCCTTAAAATTACATTTCTAACACGGCAACAGTAAAATTTATATAAATGATTCATTTTCCTGAGAATTTGCAAATTTATCATTATAGTATCATTCATTAATGGTTCTTACCAAAAAAAATATTATTGTCTCATTAATCAAGAAAAAGAAATCAAAATATAAAATTCATAATTTTAAAATTTCAGAAATAGAATTTTTAAAATATAATAAAGGTCAAATTAATGCAATATTAATAATAAGAAATTTAAACAAATTGGAAAAAAACTATATTTCAAAACTTTTTTCAAAGAATGTGCAATGCATATCTTTGCAAATTTATTACAGTTTTAATATAAAGTAGTAAGAACTTTCATGTGGGATCCCAGGAAATAATGAGTAACCTCATTTTAACAAATAACCCAATAAGTCAAATATTCAAGGTTCTAGGATTCTATTTATGCTATAAACCAGGGGTCGGCAAACTTTTCAACGGCTTCAAGATCGACCTCTTATTTTAAAAAAACATTACAAAAATATACAGAAATATAATATTTATTAAAACAATTGATGTGATGAATGGAATTGTTTTTCATGAAACTTTTCACTTAACTTTTTGAAAAATTTGAAATTTAAAAAAAATATTTAAGAATTAAAATTTTAAATTCACAAAAAAATATTTTTATACACATAAAAAAACATCTTCAAGTACTCCGCGATCGACCGTTTGACGACCCCTGCTATAAACACAAACTACATCGTTATTAGTTCTTTTCAATCAATCCAAATCCAATCACTAAGTTTGTTTAGGAGCTTAAATGAATAAACTTTAAAGTATTCTATTTTTCGTCATGGATGATTGACTAAGGAGCAATATATAAATGAAGTTACACAATATTATCCTATTTTTGGCAACGATCCCCCTGTTATAACACTTTGAACTCCCTCTCATTAAAAAAATTAAATAGGTTCGTCTATTATTGCTGGGTAATTGATAGAAGAAATTATATTTTAACTAAAGACAAAACTACAAAAGACACTATCAAGCACACACATAAGAAAGACGTTACCACTAGGCGCCTGCCATAAGTGACGTTGAAAGTGTATTTTAGTGGTTAGATTAGCAGCAAAAAATTGAGTCTTTTTACTGAGACTACAAATGGGTTCACAAACTACCGTGTAATTTGTCTTGCTCCTCTAAATGTTGTTTGATCATTAAACTTAAATAGCATTAGAATAAAACATTTAAGAAAACATTTGGGTAATGTTAAATGAAATTTATGACATCAGAAGATCCTTCGATCAGTGTACTGGATTACTTAAAATCGATGATTTAAATTTCTTCCGTGAGAAATAACTCAATGTTTGCGTACCTCAACTGAAACTGTAGGTACAAATTGATCTGACACTTGGTCCTACGAGTTGCAATATATCCTATTTGCTTGCTTTGGTTTATACGACTTCTTCAAAACTCAGCACATGTTTCTATAGTCTGATTTTATCCATTACAACAAATATTTTTAATATTTTTTTTAATAATTTCTTATTTATTTTAGATTTTTTCTTTGATGTTAACATCAATTTACATTTTATACTAATGTAATCGATGTTACGTTTTATTTTATTTTAATAAGTTATTTTTAATATCTTTTTACTAATTCTATTGTTTTTGAATGCTCTTACCTTATTTTGATATGTAATTATTACGTTATTTTTGGTTAATTTTGGCTAACGTTATATTAGTGTGCTTAGGTATCAAAAATTTTAAAATATGAAATATGACGGTGAGAATAACAAAATGTAAGTGGTGGGTTACAGGGTTTCGACGTTTAATTATTCCATGGTTGCCCCGTAACGCCATACAAAAAGATGCTAACTGCCACTTGGCACCCGTTGCTAGGCAACGTTGGTAGTGTGTTCAAGTGGTGGACCGCCCGCAAAAATTGAGTATCATTAGCTAATACTATAGTTGCTCGGACAATCCTCGGGTTCACGAGCTGTCGATAGAAGACCTGTGCTCGCTTTTAATTATTGGTCCCCTTGCGTCTAAATTTCTATCGTCTATCCAGCTGGTTTATCGGCGTCATTTTGAGAAGACGAGATACTTAGTGGTCTTGTTTAATTCCCTACGATGTTATTTTATTTAAAAGAAAACATTATTAGTACAGTAATGCAATGAGAGATGTACAGAAAACAGTATATTTAACAATAGTCTATTTCTCTATGAAGTGTATTGATTGGAGAGTCGAGCGGCTCGGCGCTTTGCTCGCTCCTTGCGACCCGGTCGTCGACTGGAGGTTGAAGGAATTGTTGGAGTAAGGTTTTCGACAGGGGTTGGCATTGCGGATGGGGTCGGATTCGACTCACGATACGCTAATTGAGCCGGTGCAAAAACTAGAGGGTAGGTCACCGCTGCCCCCTCTTGACTAGCGGACAGCGCTACCTCTAGCCCCCTGATTTGGGTCTTCAGACTTGTCACCAATTGTCTTTCTTCAGCCCACCCCTTCTGGGCCGCGGCTAGCTTTTGATATAACGGCTTAACTCTAGTGGGGTTGACCCACGTAGCCTTGAGTTGTTGCATTTCCCGGACCAGGAGTATGAGTTGATCGTGGAGGTCCTTGTTTGCCTGTTGTGCTCGAGTTAACTCGTTTTGCAATAACTTTACGGGATCCATTTCTAAAATAGTACGAACGAATTGGATGGCTACTAATGCAAATATGAATAGTTTTATTTAAACAATTTTTTAAAATGAAAGTTATGATAATAATAGAAGAGAAAAATAGTTTGTAATACTAATATTTAAATCATCACAATAAGAATCAATCGTCAGCAAGAAATCGCTTGATCCCTTCTTCTGGCAAGTAACCAGGGATCACGATTACCGGCCTTTTCAGATTTCTAACTGGCCTTGGTGAGGGTGGGTATCTACTGGCTAATCGTCCTGCCGTCAGATCATCTTGGACGTTGGCCAGGTGGGCTGTGGCCCTTGCCACATCTTCTTCGACTTGACGTTGGAGTTGGAGGAGATCCTCCAGAAGCTCCTGGGCTTGAGTCAAGATATCCTGCGAAGGATTAGGCTCATCGAACGGCTTCCGAAACTGCCGCATGAACTCTTCGGGGTTTATCTCTTCCAGCTGATCATCTTCAGGCACGGAAGGGTATCGCTCCCGATACACCCGATCCCATGCCTGCCTCCATTGTTCTACTATATGGGCGGGTAGTTCGAGCATAGCCTCGGTTGGTCCTGAATGAAAGAGGGAAAATTATTTTTACTTGGTACGTAAATAACGTTGTTTATCAATTTGACGGAACTAGGGTATCTTAACTACAACGTATCTTAACTCTCAAAGCTTGAAGAGGGGTCGGTGGGAAGGTCATTCGTCCTTCTATCTCATTCGTTTATCAGTGATTCTCTAACATTAAAATGGATATTCGTTCGGACGTCTACTAGATGTCTTGACCTTGTATATGCCAATTAAGTGGGCGCCCGGTTAAGTTATGCTTGTATTATAAAATTTCAATCACTTAAACTAAATAGTACTGCAACGATTAAATCCGAAAGAATTCAAGAAAATTAATTTTTACGATCATTATTTACATACAAAATTAAGTTAATCAAGATCATTAAACCCGTTAGCACTTTGAAGATTAAATCCGAAGAAATTAAGAAGAAGTACAAAAAATTAAGAAGAACAATTTTACTGACTATTATTTATGAACAAAATAGAATTCAAAAAAATTTACGAAGAAATAATCTTAATGATTATTATTTACAAGCCAAAGTAATTCAATCAAGATCATTATTAAGTTTTAGAACCGGATTTATAAGCGAAATACTGGTACGCTTGATCCTGATAGATAAACACGAAGGGATTGTGAACATCCGGATAGGCCGGAAACGTACGGCATTCATGCTTTGACTAATGGAACGGATGTTTACCTTATTGTGGTTGCCGATTTGTAAGTCAGTAAATTGTCTCAATCAATAATTTACGCATCTATTTTAGGTACTTTGCAAATCATTTCATAGTCGACGTTCATGGTGACGAGTTGCAGTGGTTCGGGGATTTTGGACTAGTGATTTATCTGGTACTATCAGGGCGAGGGATCTTTTCAGTAAGGACGATAGTGTTTCAGAAGTTGCGATCGGGTCATCTGGTAATTTATGTTATTCATTACTTAGTTTTTCGCATGTTTTTTAAGGGAGTTTTCTTGATCGCCAATATGATGGATCGGTTTATTTCGATTTTGATTCGACTTCTATTGGAATTTTTTATTGAACCATTTCGTTTATCTCTTGGATATCCTATGCATCCCTTTGGATTTATGTGAACGAGTAGTGGTAATTTATTGATAATAAAATTTAAAAAAAAAAATTTGTTGTTCTAATATATTTATAGTAATTGGTATTTGAAGTAATAAGGGATTTTATCATAATTAGTTCACATCAGTTATTTTATTGTCAACATTAGTTGGGCTGGTTCAAATCCTAGTCGATAATATTCGATGTTTAGGTTGCTATAGTATTTATATTGTTCAATTAAATTTATATTATTATTAAAGAGAACTTGTCCCTCAAACCGATTAATCCAGTTTAATATTTATTCTAATTCCTGAGTTTCAATGATTGATATTCTTCTTCCAAATTTTTTTCACTGATTTTTAAATAAATTACCATGAGGTAATCCCGCAATTTTTCCAAATAAATCTTTACCCTTAACTATAGTAATTTGATGTATTGTTTTAATCTGCCTTTGGTTTTCATCGATAGTTGTTCCACGTTGGTTAAATCTCAGTTTTCTTTGATAATTAATTTAATAGAAGTTAAGCAATGTTGACTTGAATTTTTATAATTTTCTTACAATTACAACTACACATTTTACTCAATAATTAATCCAAGGGATAAAAATTTTGAATTACTCTAAATTCTCTTTGCATTGACTGAGAAGTATTTTAATTTTTATTAATAACTATATTTGGTTAGATTAATAAATTTCACCTATACTAATCCGTTTGAAAGACGAGTTCAATTTAATTGTACCAATATTTTTCATCTAAGTTATTTCAAATTATTAATACCAACGATTTGATTCCCCGCGCCATTCCCCGTCAGTAGAACTCAAGCGCATAATGTGCTCATATTATATTTAATGAGTTAAATATCATTACATTAATCATTTTTCATCGATAAATTATTTATTAATTGGATACCAAATATTTTTACATTAATCAATTGAAATCGATGAGTTATTTATTAAATGGATATTAAATATTTTTACATTAATCAATGAGAATCAATAAATTATTTATTAAATGGATATTAAATATTAATCAATGAGAATCAATAAATTATTTATTAAATGGATATTAAATATTAATCAATGAGAATCAATAAATGATCTCTATCAATTTATTGGACTTGCAAATTTAATTTTATTTGAACTAATCAACTTAGATTATAACAACGATTTCCATTTTAATTAACCCCAGTTCCAATCCCTTTTAATAAGCCTTAAGCGCATTTTGTGTTTATATTATATTTACTGAGTGCCCACTGGACTACTCGGTGTAGATGATTTTGAGCCATGTGTAGCATGAGTTAAGTCGAGTTTACAGAAACGAGGAACGAGGAAGCAATCCAATGACTTCTCCCTTATTCCTCCTTTCATCTATAAGGATAATATTGACGATCCAACTCTGCGTTCCGCACGCCGGGTCTTCACGGGCACAGATCATTGGCGATATTCCACGCGCTTACACGAATCTGAATTGTGTGTAGATTTTATTTACTTGCATTATGTTTCGGCTGTGGGCCGGAAAAATTTCGACATATTTTAAAATAAAATAAGTTATATATATATGAAACAAATTATACATAGTAATGTTTATTAATTATAAGAAAAATATAACATGTTACCCTTCCAATTCATAAAAGCAGCATACATTTACATAATAAACCAAATGCCTCTCTTCCCACGCCGACGTCCGAGCAGAGCTCTACAGAGATGCAAGACACGGGGCGTGGAAAGAGGGTTCCAAAATCAATGATTCTCACCTAAAATTTCTACAAAAAATTCAAAACAATGATCTCGAACAGATTTAAAATGTTTAAAAACGATTCAAATAGTTTGAAATATTTTTACACACGGAGTGTTTTTCCAAAAATGGTTGTTTAAACAATTTTTAAAATGGTTAACTTTAATGTGAAAATGGATCAGTATATATACCTAAATTTTTGGTGTGTAAAATTTGATGCAGTAAAACAAAATTCGACCTTGTTGTTTTCTAGCAAACTCTATTTTTTATTTTTATTATTTTTCGATTTATTTTTATAATTTTTTATTTAGAATTTTATTTGAATTATTACTAATTCAAATTTTCCGATTTAAATTTCACTTTAATGAACTTTAATTGATTTTTCCAATTTCGTCGAATTTGTTGTGTTTTCTTGCTATATTTGTGTAGGTATCGTGCGGATCTTGGTGCATTTTGTTATTATTTTAATTTATTTTTATGTTTCTTAATTTATATTTAATTCTTTTATTTCTCAGATTTTTTATGGGTTTAATTGGTGTTTTGGGGTTTATTTGAATTGCGTGTTGTGTTTGCGTGTGTGTTTCTGATCCATTTAAACATTTTTGAAGGCCGTTTACGTTCTGGCCCAACATAAGTAACCAAAAAATTAACAACTTGATGTTTGATGAAATGTCATGTAACCTCACATTTCTAAAATACTAGCTCTTCTTTCTTACAAATCGAAACAAATTTATGACAACTCTCTGATCACTAGACGCATGACATCATTTATTGATGGTTACTACGATTTGGTTGCATGGAACCTAATTTTAAGGCGGCACAGTTAATTTAGTTTTGAATTATCATGGAATTAAAGATTTTCATATAATATACAGTCAAACATCCCGAAGTCGAATTACCATAGTTCACGAGAAAAAAATTGGAGCTATAAAAGTTTGACTGTATTAAATCGGTCGGATTCCCATTGTTAAATGAATTATATAGCAGGCTAGAAAGTCCCTTTAATCTCATATATACTAATTGGACTAATGATCATAAATCTATCGTTGCTCAATGCAAGCATATCTTTCCTTTCTGCCTCACTTGCATTAGTTTGGTAGAATCACGCAGACACAAACTCTATAACGATTAAATTACTATTTATGTAACTCAAGTTTCGACACCAAAATTATAGAGAAATATTTATTTAAGAAATTATATGGATGTTCTTTATTATTCGGCAATATTATAGATACGATAAAATTGCATCAATGCCAAACAGTTCAATGAAATATAATTACAACGCCTTATTTAGAAAACATGATGATTACTGAGCGTGATTATAAAAATAATAATAAACATTGCCGAATAATAAAGAACAGGCATATAATTTCTTAAATAAATATTTCTCTATGATTTAAAATTATTATATAATAATTAAATTGGTGTAGTGATTGTTTATTTTCAAAATTAAATTAATTTCATTTTAGGAACTTTATTATACCCAAATAGTAATTGTTTGAATATTATGATTATTTTGATAATAATAAACATTTGTATAATATGAATTCTCACGTATTCATGTTTTATTCAATTTTAATGTCTTGAAATATCAACACCTGAATTTTAATACTTACTTTTCTGCTGAGTTTCAAGCCAATCATCAATATGCTCAAGCTTTGCATTCTATGGGTTGGAAACAAAGAAATTATTATGCCGATGAAAACATAATAAATATTATAACACAATTAACAAAAACATGAATATAATTTCAAAAATAATTATTTCCTTTAAGATTTAAAATTATTATGAAACAATTAAATGGGATATTCAAAAATATAGTATTTGATAACAAATTAGAAAAATTATCATTTTCACCCCTCAAGAATTTGTTATAATGCATTAAAAACTATTATCACAAATCTTTATCAAGTTAACTTTATTAAATAAATTATTTTGTTATTTAATTTGTTTCATCATTTTCTATGAAATTTCTTAAATAGTTTTCATTTTAGAATTTGATAATTAATGCTGATGACGGGTTCTATTCGGAGTCGCGAGATTTTGGAATTGTGCGAGGAATGCTCGCTAACGCAATAAGTGATGTGTCAGTGCTGGTCAACGGTATCGTTGCTGGCAACCTGATTAAATCTTCAACCAAAATTGGGGTCAGCTGCCTTTTTGACCATTTATTTCGGATTGAATTTATACCAGGTGGAATTATTTATTTATATGTAATAATTATTGTTGACTATTAAACTGATAATAGTGAAACCTAATGCCTCTTGTCTTTCAATTAACCATACGATATTTAAGGTCTTCATCTCAATTTGACAGAAGGATGCCCTTTGAGCTTAAATCCGAAGTCGTTTGTTGACAGCAGAAAAGAAATGCTGGGTAAGCATGGATTTTATCAGGCTATTTGTCAGAACGAAAGCGTCAATCTTGATGAGGTAATGATGAAATGTTTGCGTTTACAGTGTGTATTTGATCAATTCAATAGCGTTTCTGAAATTGTATAAATGAGAAGTTCAAAAATTTACTACTGACTAATGAAATAAGTAGTATTTATCATCGTTTTAACTGAAATATTTTTGAATGCCAATCTTGACAGTAGTTATTATTACAAAATATCCAAGCACTGGGGAACCTTTTACTGATCCAATTTTTCCTTTTTACCCATAGTTAATAAATCTCAAATCTTTCCTTCGCGCCAAAAAATAATCTAGTCGGGGTGAAGCCTTCTGTGCCAAATTGGATGGAATACTTTTAACACAGAAATTGTTGTTTGACGACCCTATTGGAAAATAATTTTATAGATCGCGCAATATTAAATTGAATTTAAATTCTCAATTCTCTCGACATCATCAAACCTTATTTTAATCTCTGGAGCCTCTAGAAACACTTTCACAAAACTACCTTTACAATGCTTGTGAATAAGGAGAGAACAATTTATCAAACGTTTTTAGGGCTTTCTATAAAAGTATAGCAATATTACTAAGATCCGTAAGCAATACGAACATATTTTAATTTCTCACACGTAAATAAGCATTTGAATCGAATTTAATCAGTTTCAGAAAACTAATGATCAAAATAATCGTATCATTGTTTAAGGTGGAGATGGAGATCAATTTGCAGATTCAGAGGTTTATAGCAATATTCGGTCAGAAACCAACGCATGTGGATGGACACCAACATGTCCATGTGTTACCAGGTATGCTACTGTTGATCACTTCACCCATTACTTGCTGCTCGGAAACCACATCATCTCCTTACCATCTGTAAATGATTTAATTTTCATTGATATTCATAGGAAATCATCCTATTTCCAATTTGCTGGGACGAAAATACCGCAGCAAATATGTCGTTGTCAGTCGGGAAATCTCGATATCTGGAACACCGTGTTCAATGCTTTACCAACAAGTCAAACAATTGAAGCTTTATTTCTCAACGCAACTATACAGAAAATGATAGCGCACCGCTGTCACGTCTCGGGTAGTGTGGGAATGTAATTTAATTAACTAATCAAATTTGTTAATTAAATTAATTAATATTTTTAACAATCTAATAAATAACAAATTAATTTAAGATTATGTGAGTGATGTTGTTATTTGGTGCGGTTTGTTGAAATCCTTATTTCTACATTGATAATTTTTCATCAGAGAATAATATTATTTTTGAATTAATAAAATAAAATAATCAATTTGTTTTTCTTTATGGACACAATTAATACCAAAAGCAAAAAAGTTAATAAATATACATCAATGAGGTATTCGATGCTCCTTAAGCTAATCTATCAAATTAGAAAATACCCCAATGACAGAATCAAGTCGAGGACTACCAATAGTTCTGCATATTTCTGCCTTAATTTCACGAGAAGTGGTGTGTGAGAATGATTGAAATATAAACTCATAGAAGCACATTTGCAAAATGTTTAATTATCGATGTAAACTTAGGAACATATGAAATTAAAGCTAAAGTCCCCACCGCTTTATTTCCTATAGTCACTTTTAACTGCTCTTTGTCTGATGAATGAAAATTCTTGAATTCCCCTATTGAAACAGTTTTCACATTTATGGCTATTTGACCTATTATATTATATGTACACGCTGAAAATATTTGAATTACACTATGTAGGGGTCTTCAATTTGTTTATATCCATGATTATTCACAATGAAATTGTGAATCGTTCATACAAACCTTTCATCGAAAAGCGGCTTTTGAAGACTAATAGAACCACCTCACTGCCTGTATGGGGAAAATAAACACAAAAGCAACTGCGATTGTGATCGCATAATTTCAATGATGATAATCTTTAATCATGTTTCTTACAATATTTTTCATGATCCATATGATTAGATTCACCAGGGTTGGTTTTGGTTGATGCTAGCTCTTTTTGACTGTGTACCCATAACAAAACAATGTTTCACATTCCAGTTGCTATATTTCTTTTATTTTTCATATATATCATTTTGTCTCATCTAAACACGAATCAGTAATCAGCTTTTGTGGGTTTTCCAGGACTTTTGTTGTTTGTCATTACTTGAATGAAATAAATTTTGATAACAACTATAGTAAAAGATTTTTACATAAGTTATCAATGGAAATAGATAGAATTCTGGTCTGAGATACTGCTAATAGGTTGTGTGAAGGATTGAGATGGCGAATAATTTCTGTATCTTTTTAGTCTGAAGAATATGAGCTGTAATAATCCATCCTCACAAGGTCATTTTCATTTTGCAATTTATGCCATAGTTTGAAACTAGAGATTGAGGGAAGGGGGTTGATAGCATTTAATAACGTTGTTAATAAATTGAGGTTAATATTTGGGTTATAAATTAGGTGTAAATGCTAGATTTGCTGGGATATTGCATAAATATGGGATCCAATTCACGAGAGTTCCGATAGAAGAATTTCCGAATTTTATTGCGAAAGAATCATCAAATGAGTTCTATCAACAAGTTGAGGAAAATGCCAAAAAGTCTTTGGAGTGCTTCAAAAGATTTGGTCTAAGGTTTTCCTTTATTTAATTATTTTATTTAAACTATAGCGTCCACAAATATTTGTCCCATAGAATATTTATTTTCCTTATTTGTCAACTTTTCAATGCCTATGGCCATATTGTTATTGGCAAATCATAATGAGTATGCTTATGATAGGCATTATTTCTCGTGAATTGATAATTATGATTGGTTGTTGACGCGATCTAAACGTCAAATCTATTCGATAGCAAGATGATTGATAGATTTCACATTCCTTTTGATTAACCGGCAAAGGAATTTGGGATAAAATGAAAGTTTGGGAACTGGGAGAGTCACTTAATTCTATAAAGAATTCCTATTTGAGTTTGCGTAATATTTATTTTAATATTTAACAGATATCCGAAATTTATTGGAATATCGCTGATGAATGGCAACTGGAGTGTTGAAATTGTTGGAAATTTAATTTTACAAATAAGAAACGCATCCAACGGAATTTCAGCTGAAAATGCTATTAGTAACACTGTAGAATTGATGGTGCATCCTGGCCTGCAAACTAAATCAGAAGGAGGGTGCAGTGCCAGCGGTCCTGATCCATTTTCACAATCTGTGGATCGTGTCAAGGAACTGGAAATGCTTGAAAGTCTAGAATTCAAGGATATGATACGCACGTTAGAAATTAATTTGGTGAATTTTTCATTGACTGACATTGAGGAAAATTGAATTATACTGAATATTATTAGAATAAATGAATTAAAATGATTTGTTAAAGCATTATTAAAGACTAAGTGGAAATCTTCCATGTATCACTTTATGGAAGGCCATCGAATATGAGCTACCAATAACTTCTCGACTATTCATGTTAGCACCATAGATATGCTAGAGAAAGAGCATTCAGTAAATCAGATGGTCCAGCGCTATGGCACCCCCTCCTGCCACCACAAAAATCAAACACACGCACAAACATGAACAACAAACGGCAACACAGTATTTATTATACAATACTACATAAATTGCTGAAATTAAATTGAAACCGGCGTAGAATTCATTCGAATTTCTCGAGTCTCCTGCGCTTGATCTTGTCAAAGAAGTTGTGAACGTCTTCTGTGGTGACCACCTAAACCAGCAATTATAATCAACGACAATAAGCAGTGAAAGAGCGACCTTGTCCGGACCACCATTATTCAAGAATTCTATCAATTCCCGCTTGAAATATGCGATTCCTGGAATATCAGCAAACAATAGTGAACATAAACAAGTGACCACTTACCGTCAGCCAACTTGATAGCTACAGCATGCGGCATCGTCGACATCTGCTCCTTGAACTCATCGTTGAATTTCTCCTGGTCATTGGTGTAGTAATATGCGATTGTATCATTGGCATTGTGCAGGAATCCAGTTTCATCTCGCTCCATCAGTTGCTGAATAATCATTATCAATGAGCTCGCCAATCAGGAGACAGACAGACATGCACACCGACACACACACGCACATATATATATATATATATACCTGGCAGCTGGCACACCGACACAAACTCTCCCTCCAATCACTCGGCCAGAACGCACCGCCGTTATTGCCAGACAGCGATCCGGGTTCCTCACAATTATTCCCCAATTGCTCCAATGCAGCCCTTGCTGCTTCCAAGTTGCAGTTTCCATCAGCTGCTGTGTATTTGCCAAGCACTTTGTTAACACTTGCTAGGTTATACAAGGCGAGATACTCACACCTTTCCAGGCACAATTTACATACGAATTCCTCGAAATGCTCCAATGGCTGGCTGTCAGAGCCCGATGCTGCGAGATGCTGAATGTCAACCGTCTGATCACCATCAGATATTCACATGAAATAAACCTTTAGATGATACCAATCCTCACAGATGACGCATTGAATCATTTCCTCGGTGTCCTGAATGAGATGAGAGTTATACGCATATATGGGGACAACGGATACAGAGTATCGCATAATATATGGCAGTGAATGAATGAAGATGAAGTGGACCATTATTGTGTCTGATGAGAATCCATGAGAGCTACAGTGGTGTGGAATAGAAGATGCCCCAGCTAATGCTTACTGAAATCCGAATCGAACAATAAGGCGGACAGAAAGTGGTTTGGAAAAGCTCATAAAGTAGAGCATATTAAGGACTAGCAAGCAGCTATGTGCTGCATTGGTTAAAATGAGCATGGAAGCTGATTGCCGGTGAATCCCAACCGTAAATATTGTATTGTAAATATTATATAGATTGCTCTGTGTAATGATTTACGCTGCAATGCCTTAGGGGACCAAAAACAGGCAGTTGTTTTTTAAATTGATATTTCAAATATAAATTCATGACGTAAAAAAGAAATTAAAATTAACTTGTAGAAACAGATAAGGTTAATGTAAATAAACTCACTGTGCTTTCATCATATTCTGAATTGCAAACACAATAGAGTCCAGAAAAGTTATGATTGTATTTATTTTTTATGTTGATATCATCTTTTTCCTAATAATTATGTCAGATATATTCCAATAACACGAAAATAACCTCCCATAACTGACATTTAAAGTTGTCGGGAAAATTAGAATTTCCACAATCACAGCGAAAATTTCTCTTTGTATAAAGATCTTCAAGAACATGTCCAGCGTGACAATGAACAGAACAAGGAAAACAAATTCCTGCTTGTTTGCCACTAATTTCCCTACATGTCAAGCAGTGATATAATGCCTGCCGATACGCATATCCCTGTTTTTGTACAATAATTAAAAGCTTAACAATTTATAAATGCATACTTTTGGAAAGGTACAACAGGAATCATCATTGTCACATCCGGCCAGATTTCTAGTTTCGTAATCATAAATTTCTTGAAATGAAATGGTATCTTCTTCAAGATTTTCAGATTCAGCCATAATATTAGAAATAAGATGTTCAAATTTCAAACAACAATTATTAAAACAATATTTAAAATAAAATCCTATGCAGATTAACAATTTTTATGTTATCGTGCTTGAATATATTCATACCAATTTTATTAATACTTCGAGCAGTGAAAAAAATAATTAAATTAACTATATATTATTTTATATTCAAAAACTAATATTTTGCGACAGATTATAACCAGTTCATATTATTTTTAGTTTTTTCATGGATAAAAATTTCTAAGAAATCTAACGTTGTTTTTACTAATTCAGCCATTTCACCGGAAAAGCAGATTCCACGAATACAGATCAGATTCATTTAAAATTATAATTCTTATGAAACAGTTGTTGATTCTTATTGTTCCAACTCCACGGAAAATCCAGAAACAATAAATCCCAATAAGTATGCTATTCTGAAATTAAACGTTACCATAGGATTATTGATTTTAAAAAATGCATCTCTTATTATACAATTAAAATGACCAAAATTTTATGGACTTTATTCAAATTTAACAATAAATGTTGAAAATTGAAATAATAAATTCCGTTCGCCTCAAGGAAACAACCGTGTACTTTATTATGGTATTTTTATTTGTGCGTCCCTGTTTGGTCTGTTGTGTTGTGTAATTTGTCGAATTGTTAAAACTTACAATATCGTGTGTATTCGAAATGGTAAAATTATACACCCGTCTTCGTTCGATAGCGTTTTTGTAGTGTGTTGGTGCGACACACTATACGTATTGAAAAATTTATTACTAATAATGCACCGGGTTCCACTAGCAAACCTTTTCTAAAATTAAATAAAGATTTTTAGTAAAGTGAATTTGTGATGATAAAAAATTTATTTTTCTGACCAAGTTAGAATCCTATAATAAAATTGCTATCCCACAAATTAAAATAATACAATTGAACGAGATTGTGAATTTTTCATTGATTTTACTTGTTTTATAAAGTAAATTGTAAAACGGATGTATTTTTCCGTCCAAAAATATTTTTACGCTCTTGGTGGGTTACAGGGTTTCAGATCTTGCTTATCTTCCTGGCGACCCTAGTAACGCCATACAAAATGATACTACTCCACTTGGCACCCGTTGCTAAGCAACGTTGGAAATGTGTTCAAGTGGTGGATTGTCCGCAAAAATTGAATACCATTGGCTAGTACTGTAATTGCTCGGACAAACCTCGGGTTCACGAGCTGTCGATAGAAGACCTATGCTCGCTTTGCTCTGTCCCTCATAAATAATTGTTCAAGTTTGGTGCTTAATTAGCTGTGGAAACTGAGACGTAATAGGGTTACCTATGACCGTACTGGCATGCAATTTTAAAAGAAAACGACTCCACTAAGACTAAACTACTCTATTAAATCAAATCACATGATAAATATCTATGGTTTGGCATTTTGGAGTTGGTTTGCTCGACGTCGGGCACGCTCCTTACGTCCCGGTCGACGATTGTTGGTGGCGATGGGTTGCTCTGCTGTCTTAACTGCTGGTTGCGGCATTTGAGTTGGGGCGAAGATGAGCGGGTAGGTGACCGCTTCACCCTCTCGGCATACAGCTAGTGCGACTTCTAGCCCCCTGACCTGTGTTCGCAAACTCCGATTGAGCTGGCGTTCTTCGGCCCAGCCTTTTTGAGCTGCGGTAAGTCGTTGGTATAGGACTTTGGTTCGTTTGGGATCTAAGCACGTCGCTTTGATCTGCTGCATTTCACGGGTTAGTTGTAGGACTTGACTAAGTAATTCGGCATTCGCCTGCCTCGCGTGATCTAACTCTGTCTGCAAGATCCGTAGGGAAGCCATTACTGAAATTAAAGGGATTTTTACTCGTCAATTTATAGTCAGCCTAAATATTTTAAAAATCTTTCAAACAACTCAACATTCATTTTCAGCTATATACGAAAAGAAATTCACACGGTTCTAATTTTTATTGCTATTTAATCACTATAATGTCTCGTTCGTCAGTTTATTCATCCGGGCAGAATCTTTCTAGGCTTCTTTTGAGAGCCTCCACTGTGTATGGACGCCTAGTGTCCCGAACCGGACAAGGTGGATGGGCGACGGCGATCCGCCCAGTAAGGATGTCATCCAGCACATCTGCAAGGTACATCCTTGCCTTGACTACTTGTAAGTCCACCTGCTCCTGCACCCGCTCCCAATGGGTGAGGAGCTCCTGCGCATGTGCGAAGATTTCAGCGGCTGGGTATTCTTGTCTTACTGGTTCGAGAGGGTCTCTACTCGGATCTCGTGCTTTCCGAGGAATAGAATATGGCCACTGTGACCGGGGTCTTTCTATTTCGTCGGTGGATCGTAACAGCATCCTTGAGCGTCTCTTCCCCGTTGACTGAGAGGTGATCTGACTTGTGGACATGTTCTGTAACAATTGAGATTTAAACTATGAATAATAATAGTGTGGGGAATAGGGTCTTTACTATATTAGTTAAAGAGGGTTTAGGTGGGTCAAGATTGGGTGCACTTAGCGACTAACATTGAGGTTTTCCTGGACTCGATTTATCTGCGATGAATAAACAATTTAGTGTAAAGTAGGGTCAACTATTTTGGGAAATTCATAGGATTATCATTTAAGGTAGTTTAAATCTTGATGTTTGTATGTTATTGTTAATTTTAATTTGTTTCTGGTGGAAGTGTTTTCAGGACCCTGACGGTTTTATAATTTTTGAATTTATTTCGAGTGGCTTTAGAAGTTTGAATTTATTTCGAGAGAAAAAAAAATATAAAATAAACAAATTGTTAAAATTGACTTGAGTTTAAAATAGATTTCAAACTGGTCACTCCTGTGTTTATTTTATCGACCGGACGGGCGTGCATTAACTAATTAATTCGAGACGTAAATTGAGCCGCCTAATGAATTCCATCGTCTCGGAGTTTTTACTTATTAGTATGATTATGAACATAATTGTCAGTTGTTCTTGTCGCAATATTGGGGCTACCTCTGCCTTGGATTTTATCAACATTCCTCAACTGGATCGTTTCTAATATCTTGGAATTTTGGAAAGCGATAGTGTTGTGAATAAAACGATTTTTCGTGGTGAACAGGGATTTTTGTTATTTTCAAATTTGGATCTTACGCTACTCGGATTAATTTTGATTTTATGGAAAGTCCCTGCCTAATTTCGCAATCAATCCGTCTAACACATGATTCGGATTTATTGGTCAATTTCAACTCTTGGCGCCATTACAACATAATCCTAACTTGTCGAACCCTATCTGAATAACGTTCCAATTTTAATCCTAAATTTTCGAACTGGATGGTTTTCCTTTATCTCCACTGTACCGTTGGGTTTAAATCTATTATGGATCGCCATGTCTGCTTACCTCACCGTTATGGTCTCGGTTTGTGATTAATCCTAGTAGGTATGATTTGACTTTCTATGATTGTTTATTGTATCAGAGTTAATAAATAAAATTTGATTTTTGTCTCAGTTATTTACTTCACTCACTTTATCAACAAGGTTTTATTTTCTCTAATATTTAATTTTTTCTTACAAACAAGATTTTATTCTTTATTAAACTTTGCCAATTTTTTGTTATAAACAAGGTTTTCTTTTATATCATATTAAGTCGCTTTACCGTTGAGATTCTATTTCATATTAACCATAATTTTATTAAATTCATTTTATTTCTTATTAATCATAATTTCATTAAATTTATTTTCCTAATTTCATTTTATTTCATACTAATCATAGCTTTATTTGATTTCTTTCATTTCCTATTGATCAGGGCTCTATTGAATTCGTTTTATATCTTTATTAAATTTCTCTCATTTCCTTTCAATCATAACCTTATTCGTTTTATTTCCTCCCAACTCAGTTAAATTTATCTTACTTCTATTAACCATATTCTTATTAAATTCCTTTTACTTCCATTAATCATATCTTTATTAAATCCATTTTACTTCTATTGATAATATGTTTATTAAATCCATTCCATTAACAATATCTTTATTAAATACATTTTACTTCTATTAATAATATGTTTATTAAATTCATTCTATTACTAATATCTTTATTAGATACATTTTACTTCTACTAATAATATGTTTATTAAATCCATTTTACTTCTATTAATAATATGTTTATTAAATCCATTTTACTTCTATTAATAATATCTTTATTAAATTCATTTTACTTCTATTAATAATATCTTTCTTAAATTCATTCAGAAGTGGTTATATCAGCAATTTCAATTTACGTTACCCCCGTACCCCTTTTCCTTTAATTGATCTTAAGGCATAGTATGTTTATATTATAGTTATTGAGTGCCCACTGGACTACTCGGTGTGGTGATTTTAAGCCGTTTGTATGATAATTTTAGGTCGATTTTACAGAATTGAGAAACGAGGAAGCAGCCAGAGACTTCTTCCTTATTTCTCGCTTCAGCTATAGGGATAAATATTTACGATCCGACCGCTGCGTTGCGCACGCTGAGTCTTCACGGGTGCATATCATTGGCGATCTTCCACGCACTTACATGCATTTGCACTGTGTTGATTTTACTAACTTGCATGGTGTGTCGGCTGTGGGCCGGAAAAAATTCGACATTTTAAAATGTTAATTTTATAAATTTATGAAAGCATATAAATACATGTTAATAAAATTTTATTAATCATAAAATAAGTAAATTTACCCATTATCCATTCCACAAATCATCAAACATAAAAATACGGCATAAAATAGCATAATAGCATAAATACCTCTCCTCCCACATCAACGCCGAGCAGAGCTCCATTGAGATGCAGGGTCGTGATGTGGAAAGAGGGTTCCAATATACAATGATTCTCACCTAAAAATTCGAAGTATTTGAGGTTCAAAAATGGTCTAGCAATTTAACAGAAATTGGTTAATTTTCAAAAATAGTTTTTAAGAAAAATTTCACAATTTTCGAAAAATGGTTTTAAGGTTTGACAAGTATGGTTATGGTTATTAAATGTGAAAATGGATCAGTATTTATACCTAATTGTGTGACGTGTAAAATTTGATGTAGTAAAACAAAATTCGACCTTGTTCTTTTCTAGCAAATTCTATTATTTAATTTTTATATTTCTTGATTTATTTTTATAATTTTTTATTTAAAGTTTTTTATTGAATTATTGCTAATTCAATTTTTCAATTTAAATTCCACTTTAATGAACTTTAATTGATTTTTCTAATTTCGTCGAATTTGTCGTGTTTTCTTGTTGTATTTGTGTAGGTATCGTGCGGATCTTGGTGCATTTTGTTATTATTTTATTTTATTTTTATGTTTAATATTTTATTTTTTAATTCTTTTATTTCTTAGATTTTATAGGGTTTATTTGGTGTTTTTCAGGTTTATTTTAAATTGCGTGTTGTATCTGCGTGTGTGTTTCTGATCCATTTAAACATTTATCAAGGCCGTTTACGTTCTGGCCCAACATAAAACACTCGGGGGTCCGTAAAATTGCGACCCGCAATTTCAATTGATAATACATACAATTTCGTTTTCAATATTCACATTCCTAAAAATTGTCTACTGTAAGGTGAATTATCAAGAGAAAGATGGACTTAAGGTCCGGCTACAGTACATAATCAAAAAAAATTGGATAGTTCAATATCAATGTAGATCGATATTAGTTCGAATCACTGTGAATCAGTATGAGTTAGTAAAATCAGTTCAAATCAATGTAAATCAGTTCGAGTTAGAAAAATCAGTTCAAATCAATATCAGTTACTGTAACTCAGTTGTATTTGTTTTCGAATGAATCGCTGACGGCTTGGGTTTCACTTTCGAGCTGGGTTGATCTTGAAGGGTGATTGATGGAAATCTGCGAGAGTCTTGTCATTTCGTTGGGTTTGGTAGTTTTCCGAATTTGGGTGAACATTCTTCTGACTTTTTGGATTTGGGTATTTTGCCTTTGCTTGTTGTTTGTTAGACCGAGGATAAGACAACATATTAGGAGTATTACGTTAGATGTTATACTAATTGGTAGTATAAGTTCGATTGATAGACTTGTCATTGCATGGGGTTCATTTTTCTGTTTGATTTGTTTTCCTTGCTGCTTTTTGATTGATAGGACGATCTTTTGAATTTCTTGAATTATTTTATTATTGGGATTTGCTTTGGCTTTTCTTTGAATCTGTTTGATGATATTTTCTAGGGTTTTCTTTATCTCTCGGTTCTCATTTTTTATATTGGCTATCTCTTCATTATTTTTCAATAGGGTTTGTACCATTATTTGGGTTTTCTCGATATTCTGTTTTAATTCGTCCTTGTTTTCTTTTGTGGGGCATTGCATACATTGCAGGTTTATTTGTTGACATTCCTCATTATTGGGGTTACTACAAATTTCTTTAAAATCGGCACAGGTGCTGTCCTCTCTTCTGAAGGGTTGGGATTTCTCGCATTTTTCTAACGGGTTCTCAGTATTGCATTTTCTCATTATTATCATCATTATTATCCACAGGTTTGGGTTCATAACTTCTATTTTCGAATACATACTCAATTTTATATTTATTTACAAGATTATTTTGTTTATTTACAGTGGAGTTTAGCCCTTTTTACTCTTTCTCTTTTTCTGGGGTTGAGTGTATCGCGCACTCCTCTTTAGTTTTATTTTCTGAGAATCTCATTATCAGGACTTGGGCTTTTATCAATCGCTCGGTTAGTTTTGGGAGTTCTTTTATTCGCTCTTGGTTTTCTTTGATTAGTCTTTGTTGCTTTTTTATTTTTATCTGAAGATTTATTTCTTTCGCTTGCTTTCTTTTAAGTTGACGTTTACTATTTATTCGTTTAGCTGTTTGCTTTTCCAGCTTTCGTCTCGCTTCCTGGAGCTGTTCTGTTAGCGTTTTAATCTCCTCTTGAGCTTGTTGATGGCTCTCTTTTATCTCTCTGGCTTCTTTACAACTGTCTTCTAGTTGTATTACATATCTCTGTTCGCTCTTTCTACTATCTCTCATTCGTTCTGCTTCGGTTTTCCAATAATCTTCCAGGATTACACGAGTCTTTATTTCGGCTAATTCTCGTCTTAATCGTTCATTTTCTCTCTTTTGGTTTCTGTTCTCTCCCATGCTAGATGTTAGTTTTCGTTTTATCATATTGGTTAGTTGTTTTGATTGTATTAACTGATGGTTTATCCGGGCGATTTCTGAATCTTGTTCCTCCACTAATTCTTGCCATTCTTTTCTTTCGGCTCTCCATCTTTTACTGTAATATCTCAGTGGGTCTTGCTCGATTGGTTCTACTAATTGAATTGGGCTTGGTAGGTATTCTCCGTCTTCTGGATTCATTCGGATTTCTACTTCGTTCAAATTCATGCTAAATATACATTGATTACAAATTTTGTTTTTTATCATTTTTAATATTTTTATTATCTTTTTACACTTTTTACAATTTTCCTCTTTCGATTTATACTATCGTTTCGTCCGTCTCCCCGAATCCTTCATCGGGTTCGGCGGGTACTTGATTTACAACTTCAGTTGGATATAATGGCATAAGCAGGATTGGTGGTCGGTTTTGTAACATATTTACTTCTTCACGTAAAGCGTTTGATATTTGTATCTCTTCGTCTAAGAGATAGGCAAGATATTCCGTATTTTCTGTTAACTCTTCTACTTGTATTTCTAATCGGTGCGTGTTTTCCAACGCTTTTAACTTTTCGATCTCTTTTCTCAGATTCTGTTCATTCTCCTCATATCCTTGCTTTATTGCTTTTATCTCTGCTTCTACTTGTTCTTTCAACTGCTCATTGACTTCATGTTGATGTCTCAACTGAATTTCTTTAAATACAGCAACTCCTCGGTGTCCGTTCACCTCCTGTTGGAGTTCTGTTATCCTCTCGTTTAATTGTTGGTTTTGCCGTCTTTCATCGGTTAGTTGATTTCTCGTTTCTGCTGCTCTCTTGTCCATATCGTTGGATTGTTGTTCATATTCTTTTTCGTGTCTCCTGAGCCTTCTTATTGTGCCTTGTCTGATTTTTTCCCGAAATTCTAAGTTTTGGACCTGCTCGTTTAGTTCTTCGATTGTCTCTTTCTGCACTTCGACTTGTTCCCAAAGCTCCCAATCTTCCGTATTCAGTATCCTTTTGGGTAACAGTCTTATCTCTCTCTTGGCTTCTTGAAAGTGCTCTTTCCATTTTTTCGCTTCTCTTTTTATTGCTTTTTCTTTGATCTCCGTTTTCCATTGTTGTTTTTGTTCTTTTCGGTGAGCTTCGTCCTGCTCGGTTTGCATTTCTTTTACTCTAGTTTGTTGATACTCAACTTCCTGCTCTAATTTCGCTATATAGCTAGATTGTTTTGCGTTGGCGTCTTCGAATATTTTACACTCTATTCGCCATTTTCTTGCTTGATCGGTTATCTGAGTCAGCATTCTTTCTTGTCTATCGTCTCTGGGCTCTCTAATTTTCTTTGATGGTTTTGCCCCTTGATTTCTCAGCTTGTTGACTTCCTCTTTCGCATTTTCCCATTTAGCTTTATACGCTCTTGTTCTATCTTCTTCTTCGGCTATTTGCTGAATATAATGTCTAATTCGTGCTTCCCAATTGCTTCTTGACTGTTCTCTATCTTCTGTCCATTTGGCTTTCCAATGGAGTGCTTGTCGTTTTGCCCATTCTTTGGCTTGTTCCAAATGGGTTCTTTTGGTCTTCTCTATTCGGTATTGGGTGCTAATTTGCCCAATTTCCTCCTGCATTTGTTGTATAATCTTTATCGTCTCTTCTCCTTCTTCTCGTATCTCTGCTTCTTTATCTTTTATCACTTCTCTCAGTCTTTCTATTTCACTTTGTTGATCCTGCTTCTCTTGCTCTAACATTCTGATCTCCTTTCTTTGGTTTTTGATTCTAGTTTGGTTCTGCATAAATTCCTTCATCATTTCCTCTTCTCGCTCTTGGTACGTTTTCTCTTTTCCTTCCGGGTAAATTATTTTTTGTTCTAGTTGTTTTTCCCACTTTTCTCTCATCATTTTCGTTTTTTGCGTCTCTTGTGCTAATTCCTCTTCTGCTGTTAGTAGCATTTCTTTTAATTGTAACGTTCTTTGTCTCCATAATTCTACTTCTTCACTTGTTACTTTTATTGACTCTGGTTGATCTTTGGTTGCTGATTTCGTCTCTTCAGCCTCTTTTACAATTTCTTTTGTCTCATTTGGATTCATAATTGTTTTCTAAATATTAATAATCGGTTATTCTCTCTTTTCACTCATCTCTAAATTTTATCATAATTTTACATCATCTCGTATTTTGTGGTTTTTGAGTTTTTATAATTTTTTTTGTTTTTTCGTTTATCTCTATTTACACTTTTTACACATTGTTTTCCTTTTTTAATTACTGATCAGCGAAACGGAATCCTTTGATCCGCCCGTTGATCGACTTTCTACATACTGGGCATATATTGACTTTTATCCCGCATGCCTCACATGTGACCATATGTCCACAAGGCATATAAATTATTTCTACATGTTTCTGCCAACATGTCACACACTGATACTGCTCCAAAATAGCTTCTTTTATCATCGATTTGTCTCGATTCTCTTTAGGTTTTTCTTGATATCGCTTGATTGCTCGGATTATTGCTTGTGTCGAGTCGTACCATTCCAACTTATTAGCTAACCTTTCCTGGATTATTTTCCTCATTTTTTGAGTATCCACTCCTGATAATAGCATTATGGTTCTCGTTTTTGGTCGATCTAAGATATCTTCTATTTGCTGGTTGGTAATTATTATTTCGATATTCTTTGACTCTTTTTCTTGTTTATACATACATTTTCCTTTATGCTTTAGTTTTGTGACGTTCTGATCTGGTATTGGCTGTTGATTTTTACATCCTTCGCACATTATTCCTCTGGTTGTTTGGCAATATCCTTGACTCGCAAATTCTGCCGCTCTTGGGTTTCCTTTGAAGGTTTTAATTCTCTCTTCGAATGTTCTGTTTATAGTCTCTTTTTCCCATATTAATTCTGTTGGATCTTCGAAATTCTTTATTATCGTTATCTTTTTCTCACCTCCCTTTTCATCTTTGTCTGATTCTGATTGTCGAAGTCCTTCTGATCTATTCATCGCTTGGTTCCTTACATCAATATTGATTCTAAACGGGCAGGTTGGGAATTTCCTCAGGTGTTCTCGTTTAGCTGTCTCTCCCTTTTCCCATTTTGCGAGTTTTCCTTTACAATAGATACAGGTAACTTCATCTGGTAGTTCTGATGTTCCCGTAAAATAAAATCCTTCTGCAGCCATTTCTTTGCTTTGCCGGTCGGTAAACACTTTATTATCTTTAAACGTTAGATATCTCTGTTCCTCTTTTCTCAGCTCCTCATTTCTCACTCTCATTTGTGAGTATATCGCTTTTATGGTTTGCGTTGGCCGTCTTGTTCCATCGTAGTCTTTATAGTATATAATTGCTGCTGCAAGTGTATTAATTTTCTCTTCCTCTTCTGGTTTTTTCCATAGTCTCGTCCATATCGAATCTGATCCTTCTCTTATCTGTATTGTTATCTCTTCGCTGATTCCGCTTGCCATCTAAATATTGTCATTATTTTTTGGATTTTTGTTTTTCTGATTTTTCTGGTTATTTGTAATTTTTGATTTTTTATTTGATTTTTATTATTTTATTTACATTTATTTACACTTTCTTTCTCTCTTTACAACGTCTTGTCCGGCCTCTCTACTTCTAATTTTATATATAGATTATCTTCTCGCAAGAATCCTTCTCCTCTCAATCGTTGTTGTGGATAGAAACGTGGTGTTCCAATTGCTGTATTCCAGTCAGTTGTTGGCCTTCCCATCTGTGGTTCATTTCCTGTTCTGATTGGGTTACGATAGTCCTCTTGTCCTTTCATTGTCAATATCATATTTTGTTTAAAAGGCCATGTTAATAATTCATCATAATCTCCTCTTCCTACTCTGATGAAGACACTGATATGGGTACCTGTTGCATTCCCATCTCCATTCGGATATAATCTAATGCCCAATTTGTATCCATTTTCCCAACTGTATATTGGTGGACTGTCTAGAATTCTTTGTGTTCCATCTTTTGCTCTCTGTAGCTTTTCTGCGAATTCGGTTATTTTCCATATAAATGGTGCTGTAAGATATTTTCTGGCTATAGAATTGTTGGTTTCTAGTTCCTTTATGTTGTTGGTCATCTGTTGCATTTTCTTTTCCATTTCGACCATTTTCTTGAGTGTGTCTCCTTGGCTTTTCTCGAAATTCTTTCTGGACTCTAGTATTTCTCTTATTATTGCTTTTTGTGCATCATTTTCTGTTCGTAGGCTTTTTACCTCCCATGCCAACATTCCTATCGTTTTCATCATAATTTCGGTATGCTCGATGCTATTTTCCATCATGTGTTTTTGCATTTCCGCAATTGGTAGTTGCGCTTGACAATTGAACAATTCTAACGGGCATTTGACTGGTTTGCCGCTACATTCGTTCCAATGTTCCTTTAGTTTGACTTTATCTTTCTTGTCGCAGTTGTTTGCGCATACTCCTTCATATCGATCGCATATTTGTTCCTCTTTTGGATTCCGATGTTGCATTTCTATTTTTATCCATTCGTCGATGACTCCACAGAATTCGCATTTTTCCTCCCTCTTGATACATATTTTGTGATGGTCTTTTATCGTCTTTTTCGTTGTGATGGTTTGACATTTTTCGCATAATATCTCGTTATATTCGCATTCATTTACGTGATTTTTGGCTTCCTTCATAAGTCCTTTCCATTCACACTCTTTTACTCGGCATTGAACTAGTGAATTATTGATTTCTTTGTTGGTGGCTTTATCCATTGTTGTCGGGTCTTCATCTCTTTCAATCGTCTCGTCGCATCCAGGGCATTTTTCTGTTTGTGTTTCTATCACTTCTATCGTACACTCTATGCATATTCTGCATCCACATTTCGTCTGTCTTGCTCCAATCAGTAATTCTTTGCATTTACAGCATTTTAATCTTTCTTTGATATCGTTCACCATTCTAATCTTATTTTTCATTATTCGTCTCGTAGCTTCGGATGGATTCTCGCTTCCTCTAATTCTCTCGATGATTGTCTGCATATCTACAAAAATTTTCTGATTACTTGACGTTGCTTTACTTCTATTGCTTTATTTATACATATTTACACAGTACGCTTTATTTTACTCTACTGTTGAATCCGGTTCTGGGGTGAATTCTGGCATGGATGCTATCCATTCCACCCAACTTGCTGGATCTACGTGCTGTTGATTACTACGTAGTCTTCTAATTTCGTCAGCTTGCCATCTAACTTGATCCGCTAATTGTTCATTCATTCTCTGTAATTGTAGTATTGTTCTCTGTTGCTCTTCTAGTCTTATAGCTTGTTGTAGACCTCTGTTCACACTTTCTGTTAATACTAGATGAGTATTTGTCCACTGCGTTTGCGCATTGTTTGTTATTAATGTCATTAATTCGCATTGTCGTCTCCACGTTGCCTCGATTCCTTGATCTTGGTATATTCCTTGATTTAGTTCTACAATTTCTATAGGTACATTGGCAGCTGCTGGTTGTTGACTTCCTTCTGTGAATGGTGGTATTCTGACTTGGTTTTGTTGATTTGCATTATTCGGATTCATCTGTTGGTTATAATACATCATTAATTCATCGGTATTCGTTTCTGTTTGCTTACTATTTCTAACACATTTTGTACGATATTTATAAATACGTGCATACTATTACTACTATTATACTACATAATATTTTACACTATATACAATGTCTCTTTTTCGTTTTACACCATCGTCTCTGGGGACTCTATACGCAATGTCCGTATATCCCCGTATTTTTCATTCATTATCTGGTATACATCAGATTCGTTGGACCATTGTTGTGCTTCGATAATGGGCGGTTCTTTTAACCAGGGCCCGCTTGTACTAGAATTTCCTATGATTTCATATTCCTCAGTTCTTTCTACATCATATTGTCCTAATTCGATGTCATAATTGAATTTTTCTACTGCTGGCCATAATCTTCTCTTCGCTGACTGCTTTCTGCATTTGGTGGTTCTTACTAATTGAATTATTATCAGCATTACTACGCTGCTTATTATTGCTGTTGTTATCCAGATCATTTTGATCATATAGTTCTTTTCATTAGGCTGCATGGTTGTATTTTCTCTTGCACTGGTTGTCTCCATTACTCCTTCTCTTGGTTGTACATTTTTAAGTGCTTTCTGGAGTTGTAATGCTTCGTGGATTGAAAGGTGGCTGTCATCCATTATCATTCCTGTTTTCCATGTTTCGTTTCTTGGTTCTCTCTTAGATTGTTTTATTATAGGTTGATCTGTCGCATTTGACTTGAGTGGTTTCCTTGTTATTGTTCTCCAATGTTCGTGAGTTCCCTTTTGAATGTTTATTACGTATTTTCCAAGTTTCCTTTTCGTCGGTATGCGATACTTTTGGTTCTTTATAGTTTTGCTTGTTTCACATTGAATTCTTTTGTTTACTGGTTCGTTTCCTTGAGGTTCGTATACACAGATTTTTGTGATAGGTTTTTCGCCTGTGTTCTCAATTACTATTTCTTCCTCATTTGCTGCACTTGACTCTATGTTTATTATTACTGCTTTACTTTCTCTGATCTGTCGTTGGTGCGGTTTCTCTTTTGTTCCTTTTTCTGGACGTTTTGTCGTAATTGCTTCTAGTAACTTTCTGGTTATTGATTTCCAGTAATCATCTCTTCCTTTCTGAACGTGTACTATATACTTTCCACGTTTTCTTTTAGTTGGAATACGGTATTTTTGGTTCTTGATATCATCGTTTGATTGACATTTGATTCTCTCATTTATCGTTCCGTTCTTTTTAGTTTCGAATATACAAACTTTTGTAATGGGTTCTTTGCCCATGTTTTCGACTATTATCTCTTCTCCACTCTTTGGATCTGCTTCCACTTTTATTGTTATTTCTTTATTTTCTCGTGCTCGTCGTTGATAAGGTTCTTCTTTTGGTGTTGTGAATTTTTCTCCCAGGGTTTTGGCTAGTGTGCACGTTATTATTATATCGTTGTTGGCACATATTATATATTTCCGCGTTCCTTCTAGGCTATCCCATTCACATTTCTTTCCTGCTTTCATATTCATTTTCCAACAATCGATAATTTTGTTTGTATACATACTTGTTCGATCGTTTCTATTCCTCTGTTTATTATTCGCAATTTGCCTATTCCTGGCTTTACTTGGATTTTTACGTTTCTATCTTCTGTAGCATCTCTACATACATCTTTGGTGGTTTGACATGATGATGAGTTTTCGGACCGTATTTCTATCTTTCCTGGTTTCCTATTGAGTCGAATTGACAACTTATGCTTGTATCATCGTCAGTTGTAAGCATATTCCTTTGCTTGCGCTTTCCTTTCTCACTTATTGTTCGTATTCTAAACGATTTTATCTCTTTTGTGATGTTTTCGTCAGCTTCCGTTAACTTGATGGACGTGATTAGTATCATTATTTTTTGTAGCAGGGTCGGTCGGTTTTGATTTTTCCTTTGTTGTAGTGGCATCATCCCCTTGTTTCGTTTTCCCTCGTTATTGCTGTTGTTCGTTTCTCGACGTTCCTCGTTGGATGATTCCTTTTTCTCTTGTTGTGCGGATTTATTTTCGTCTCTAGTATTTTGATCATCTTGGTTTTTGCTGCTGTCACCACCTCCTTCTCCATCATTATTCCCATCCGGGGTTTCCTTTGAAATGTCGTCCTCGACATTTATTATTTCAATTATTTCCTCGTATACTTTTATTATTCTCGCTTTTATATCGTCCATTTCTTTTATCTCTTGTTTGCTCGCTTGAAATCTTATTTGCTTTCGATGCCATCTGTGTATTATTATCAATAGTTGTTCCTTTCTATCTCCGATTCGTATTGCTTCTTTCGGATGATTGGTGAATTTTAGTCCTTCCCACTTCAACATTGCTTTTATTGTCTTTGGAAGGGATAGTGAGCGTATATCGTTTCTTTTAATAGGACGTTCTGTTTCTTACCATATAATTTATGTTGAATACTTTAAGTGGTGAACTTTCGTAGGTCCATTTCATCAGGTTGGCTGCTGCTTCGTCTTGTTTGGCATCGATAGCTTCCCATAATGTTTGGATTGTTTTACCCATCATTTCTCTTTCTCTAATTGTCGCATTACTAGTTATAAATTTTATTGCACTTGCCTGCCTGGATTTCAGTGCAGTAGTGTAGGTTACACTGTTATCCAGCCATGTGTCTTTTCTTGAACGGATGATCCTGATTTATTAGTCTACTCAGAACTGTTGTAGAAGCATGCGTGCTGCAAGCTGCGAACATTAATGGTGTTTGCTCCCTCTCGTTGCGGTATGTTTGGAGGCGTGTCCGCATTTCTGCATAAGTTGCATTATATCTATTATCCTTTGAGTGTTTCTGTGTTGATACTGCAATATGTAAAGGTACGTTCCTCTACATCTGCCATAGTAGAATATGCATGGCGGTATACTCTCTTTTAATACGGTCCATTTTCTGGTGGAGCTTTATAGCTCCTTTAGCATAATCCATTGCGATTTTGTCCCGGCTTGTTACTATTCTCACATCCCTTTCCTTCGACGCCATTCTGGCATTATTGCTCTGATAGCTTTTACTATGTAGATATCCATCCTGTCTCATTATTTCTTTGCGTCGCGATTAAGGGTGTCATTTTCGATTCATATCTGGTTTAGGTTCCTCTGCTGGTTATCTTCGGTGTCGCTTCTATCTTTCGACTCATTGTGTAGTCCGTTTATACTTAGTTGTTAGTTGTCGAATCTGGTTTTCATTTACCCGATTCTCTGGTTTTTCGTTATTGTTCTCCGTATCGGCTTTACCATCTTACTCACGTTTACGTAGAGAGGTCTAGGAGTGCCGTTGTTGACCAATTGAACTCGAGCATGTTCTCGGTTTACGTACATAATCTGCGTACCGTCCTTTACCACACTCTTGTTAATTTTCTGGCGTACTCCTGGGATAATTTCTGGCGTTGCTATTATTACCCAATCTCCGACCTGAAAGTTAGCTCACGCACATCTCGCTTTTTGTCATGTAAACTCTTTGAATAGCTCTCTTGATGTAAATCAATATCATACCTGCTGTTGTTCCAGATCTCTTGCAGCCGCTCTTTGAATTCCTGTTTACCATTAATCATTCAATTTCATTCTATACTGCTTGATATTTGGTGGTGCATATTCTAAGTCTATCGCCATGGTTACATCTTCGGCCGGTACAACTCAATTTGAATGGACTCATTTTTGTTTCGCTGAATGTAATTGGACATTCATAAGCCATAAGCATAAGGATTATGTATCATATTCCCAATCTTTGTGTCTGGCTTACATAAATTTGACATTCATTTCGATGTAGTATACCATTAAAAATCTTCGGTTTGTCCATTGTTTGCGGATGGTACGGTGATGTTCTCAGGCCTTCGCAATTCTGAAGTAGATTCGTTACGTTCCGATCTATTATTTCGCTCATAAAGTTGGTTCCTTGTCAGTTAGGATCTGTTTGTGGCTGTTTCCAGATCTACAACATACCTCTACTAGGATTCTCGCCTATTGTTCTGGCCTTTTTGATCTGGTAATTGCGAATTGTTTCTGCGGAATTTTGACAAATAATTGTTACTAGCTAATATGTAGATATTTCCATCGTTGGTTTCGGGTAAGGGTGCCTACTACATCCATTGACGATCATTGTCATGGGTTCTGGTGGAATTGGCGATTGGCTTAACGGGTGCTTTCAATTACTTCCTGGTGCTTTTTCGGTTGCACATATCCAGACAATTCTTTATCCATCCTTTTACTGCCTCTCCGATATTTGGCAATATATTTTTGACGCAATTCTTGCTTCGTCTTTTTTTGCTGAGCATTGTGTCTCCAAGTTTTCCAGTCGTGGTATTGCATCAATACCTCTTTTTCGTCTACTCTCTGAGTAAGCACATGAAGAAAAAAAAATCGATTTCTCGCCATGCCATTAATTAATAACCATCCTTTTCTATGGTGTACGAGTCTGGTTTTTCCAGTATGTTTCCTCATTTATATATTGTATGATCGAAAGATTGTTCATATCATTAGTTTTCCATAAATTCGAATTATGTTTCAACTCATCGTCTTCTTTCTGATATACTCATTTTCTCAGTTTTGTGAAATCAATATCTTTTCTTGCGGGATGATCGATGCATATTCACGTCTTACATATCACTGATCCATCAGTTCCTCCAAGATATCAAAATCTGACATACAGATCTGCGGTAAGCGTTGCTTTTCCTGATTTTGAAATTTTATGTACGGGCGAGTATCTTGCAACTGCATCGCCCATCTCATAAATCTGACTACGAGGCTTTTTATTGTGTCCCGCCTAGCCATACTAATGGTTGAATGATCAGTCGTATATATATCTCGTGACCCCATAATAAATATTTGAAATGTTTAATAGCTTGGATTATTGCTAATGCTTCTCTCTCGGTCACCGAGTAATTCTTTTCGTGTTTCTTGAAACGTTCGACTATAATATCCAATGACTCGTGTCTCTTTCTCGTCATCCCATGTCCTAGGACTGCTCCAGACGCATATCCACTTGCGTCTGATGCTAACAAAAAAACGGAGTTTCTTAAAATCGGGTTGTACGAGTATTGTTGCTATATCAGTTTATCTCTGAGTTGTTTGCCAAAGGCGTTGTTGTTCCTCTTTCCCATATAAACGGGGTATCTTTTGGTAACTCTGTATTGGTTTCGCAATAGGTGCGTAATTCTGATGAATTTCGATATAACCACATAAGCCTAAGAATTCTTGCACTTGTGTACATGTCTTTGGTGCAGGGCAATTCTTTACTTTTCGTGTTCCTTGGATCTGGTTACTGTTGCCTTTCGCCGACACAATGTGTCCTAAGAAGGTGAGCTTTTCCTTTGCCCAATCGCATTTTGATGGTTTCAATTTCAAGTTATCCATTGTCTCAGTCGAACGAATTACATACGGATATCTTTTAATGTTGCTCGAGGTTGCTAGAATAAATTAGTTAAAATCATCAATATATACCGATTACATTGTGTTTGATGCCAGTGAGGTTTACAAAATTCATTACATTCTCTGGAATGAGCTGTTCGTTGGTTAGTCCAAAAGGCATTTTCTTAAATTGATATAGATTCTTTCCAATTGATAAGCGTTTTCTCCCTGTCCCCTCTTGACTTTATTTGCCAGATACCCACTTTTTAAATCTAGCGATGTAAAATACAGCTGCTCCGTGAAACGTTTGTAACATTTTCATTTATAATCTTGTAGTGGGTATGTATCCCGTTTTGTTACGCGTTGAGTCGTCGGATAATCTATACAGAACCGTTGTAGTTCCGTCCTTTTCATTTACCATGACCACTGGGAATTGCCATGGCGAACAACTTGGTTCGATTACTCCCGCCGATGCTAACATCTTTTGTACTTCTTTGCTCTGCTTCTGATTTTGAGCTTCGCCAATCGATATGGCCGTAGTGTTATGGGTATCGTCTGTTAGTGGTATCGTCGGTGTTGCGTTACATCGCTTGTACCGAGATCTAAGTCGGATGCTGAAAATATATCTTTAAATTCCCATTGAGCAGTTTTTGTAGTTGCTCTTTTTCCGCTTCGTTTAGTAGCTGGACGGACTGTCGATAGTCCATAAATTTTCCTCAGTGTCCTGCAGTTTTTTTTGTTGGGAGTTCAATGTCCATCATCGGTGTTAATTTCCCATCTTCTCGTTTTCGTAAATGACTTTACTTCTTCATCAAATTTGTATGTGATCGGAATTTCACTGCTTATCATTTACATACACTATTTCTCTGGCTAATGGGGCGAGTTCTTTCGTTTTCTCAAATTTGTGATTAAAGTTCGAAAACTCATTTCACCTCTAGTTCCCTCGTTTACTTTCACAGTAACAAATCATTTGTGATGCGTCTGGCACTACTATTTTCCTCTGAGCATTCCACTCTTGATTATCAACATACATACTTCGTCGGTTTTATCTCTCAGCTCCACTTGATCCTAGATCTATTATTATCTCTTTTAGTAATTCTGCATGAGATCAGTTCCAATATATACAATTTCCCGCTTCAGTTTCCGGATGACTGCTAAATACGTATGTTGATTTTTACTTTTTTTATATTCTAGTATCGACAGATTTTTATTCCGACTAACCGCCTACCGATCCTTGCTGCAAGTTATAATCCATGTTAGCTTTCTTCTAGACATGGCCACAATTTTCCGTGTATTTTATTCCATTTATGAGCTGAAATGTTTGCTCCCTGTATCAATCATGCTTTTATTTCTACTCCATTTATCTCTATGGGTTCGTTAATGTTGGTCCAGCTAACGTGTAAACATAGCTATAGTTCGAGTTTCTGGACCTATCCACACTCTTGACCTTTGGCTAGTTCTTGGCACTAAGTCTGCCATTCGGGTTCGTTTATGGTACTGGATTAAATATTCGTAATGTTGTTGATCTTGGTTATTGTATGCTGTCTTTCAACTGGCATGTTCTCTCTACCGATGCTGTTGCTTCCTTAAACATTCAGTATACTGGTGCGTGGATGATTATAACTGTCCACTATGTCTGTCTTTTCTATTTTCCCATTGTTTGAGTTGTTCTTGAGTTAGGCTTCTGTTGTTATCCTCTTTGGTTTTCTCATGTCGACTGTTATTACTGGCTATCATCTCTGAATTTATCCATTCGTTTCCAGTACTCGTTTTTGTCGCTTAATTCTTGGCTTCTCGCTTCTCGTCTCATATTGCTTTAATATTTTTCGTCCGACTTCTTCATCGACCAATTCAGTTTAGTTAGAATTCCTACTAGTCTTTTTATTTGTGAAATATCTTTGAGTGCGCATGAAGCACGAGTCGTAGCGAAAAACGGTAAAGAATCCAATGCCATTTTCCAGGTTTAATTTTCTCATCTCTTTATAGGATATCGGAAAAACATGCTAACATTGTGTTATGGATTACCCCTTACGATTTGAATGATAAGTATTATTCCCAAAGAGAGTGTGCGCGCGCGAGTGGAGTGCGGTCCGAAATTTAAGAATCTTCCCCACAATGCTTCAACATATTTGCTGTATCGTGTTGAAAATGATCCGGCGATAGTACAATTGGCGTGGTTGGGTTTCCTCCCATTAGTTGTTACCTCCCGTTTATAGTTCACAATGATTGGATAATATTGCTTGCCTTTGTCGCTGGAAATAATAAATGTTCTCTGGCTCGTTCCAGATCTTTCGTTGTTATATTCCACTCTGCGATATACTCCACGGTTTGAATTCTGCTTCGCTTGCCAATTCTGTTAGTCCAAATATTTTTTCGTTAGCTAGTTGTCGCTACGAATCTACTCGGTTGGAAACTGTAACCAACTGTTCCATCTTCTGATTTCGAATAATGTCCATATACGTTACTGGCGAGAGCGGAACATGTTGGTACAAATTTCTCGGTGGTTGGATCATCCTTGTTACTGGTGAGCCGAATCTGATTTTTCCTTTATGCATTATCTCTAGATTCGTTTATGCATTATATTCTTCCGATTGTTGAAGTCTCTGGCAGTTCGCATATGTCATTCTCGCATTATACTTATACATAACTTCGTGCCGAGCGGAGTGCGTGTGCGCAAAAATCCGCTCTGAGTGGTAATTAATGTGAATTGCATATCTGGATTTGTAAATCATTGCTAACTTTGTTTTTAATATTTTCTGTTTCAAAGATACAATCATTTTTAACTAAATCGTAGTATATTTTCTCTTGTTGATGCCATCCTTGAGGTATAAGAAATCCATTCTTGTTATTTATATAGAGATTATAGTTTTACATTCCTTGGGCGTCATTTGCTGCTTTTGCGTGTGCGGGAGTGTGCTGTGTCGGCGATAAGGAATATTCCTTTATTAAATCGTACTGGCTGAGCGCGAGTGCGTCGCGAGTTACTCACCATCCGTCCTTTTATAAACCTCCATTCCGATTGTAGTATGCCGTTGATATACTACTGTTGGTGTGACCTCTGCGATGCCGATAGTTGTTGGTTATGCGTTAGTTTCGCGATTCTTCCGTTCTTCGTAAGTTTCGATCCTAATGCGCTTTTTTGCGTGTGTTAGTTTCGGTTTCATCTGTTGCACTTGTCCTTGCACTGCGAGTGCGAAGAGTGAGTGTGCAACTTTTCAATAAGTGAGTCTACAAGTTCCTGGTATCGGCGATATACGACGTTGACATTCGCGTATTGCATGATCTAGTCTGGCTAAACATTGAGGGTACTTTGCGAGTGTGCGTGTGTTATCGGATCGAAAATAGCCTGTATTTCTCCAACTTGACTTGAATAACTTTTCAATGCACTTACAACTCGCTGTCTTTGACTAATTGATTCAATTTAGGGTGTACTCTCCTCCTTGGCATGTTCCGTCTCCAGCCCGCTTATTCTTCCCGCAAGCGTATTACTCGGGTAGTTTTTTCTTTCCTTCCTCAGCTGCTTACATTCACTCTTCCAGCTATTGAGATACTCTGTCGTAAATCCTTCTTCACATTCGCTCCGCGTTACTGAAACCACTGTGTTTCTTTCCCGCTTCTATAATTGTTGATGTGAGTGATGTCCGGCAATCTGAAATGCTACAATTTCCGCAGTTATGCTGAACATTCTTTATTTCCGTTTGTGATGAAATCGTACTTCTTGATATACATAACGATACCGCTGTTTGCCGTTGTCATGGTAATTTACCAGGGTTCGCTGACTTTGCCACTCTTCCGTTTCTTTTAGTGAGGTATCTGATCCCCAGAGTCGTTTGTAGTGTTCCACAATTCTCATATACTACAAAAGCGGTTCCTACCCCTTTCACGCACATCATCCATATTGGAGTATTGGTATGTGATTTATCGTGTTCATTCCTTTTCTAGCTGTTTTTGGATCGCTTGCATTAATCGTTGTTTCGAATTCCGTTAATAACTCTTTTAACTTTGTTGCATCATCTCGGTTGCGTCATCCTTTGCTTTACCGCAATTTATAAAGGCTTGCCATCCACCTTGAGTTTCAGGATGAGAGTGCGAGGATTGAGCGTGTGCGCGCTGATTAAGTCTGGTTATTGCGAAATTCATATCCGTTTGAGGTGTGAGTTGTGGAGTTCGCTTTCTGTTATATCACTATCGTAGTTGTACATCAGGTTTAGCCATTTCCTACCAAATATCTATTTGATCGTCTGATCGTTTTTAAATGATTTATTATCAAACAGTAATTCCTCGGGATCTTTGCGGTTTGTGGTTCGTACCTTGTTGTCCATAATTTTATGTTATTAATTGGCTTTATTGCTTCAAAGCTTGCTTCGCTTCGTTCCGATATTATTAATTTTCAAATTCTTTTTATTCTGGATTTGCGTAATCCCAGCATATCAGTTATCAATCTATTGATCCACTTTGGCTCCTTGTTGCTGTGGCGTTCAGTTTTCCCTGTAACTCTTCGTTACTGGCTTAAGCTTGGTTCAGATTCGGTGTCAGTTGAGGTCCATCTGCATCTTTCTTTAGTTTTTCTTTTCTGGAGCGTGGGTTTATCAGATTTTCGTCGTCCTCTGGGATTTCTTTTCCATTGCGTGTACCTGTTTCTTTTCGTTTGGTTTGTTCGTCTGTTGTTTCTTTGGATTGTTGTAGCTCTCGTTCATTTATCCAATATTCCCATTCGTCTCCTGTCGAGCTTTCGGCGTCTCTCTCTTTTGTTTATATTTCTTCTTCGGTATCTGGCTCTATAATTTCGACTGGCTGTCTTTGACCACATTAACTAGCTCGTCTGGTTCATGCTGTTATCAGATCGTTTTCATCTTCTGTCATAAACCAAAATCTCTTGATCCGGTATCTCCGGGTTGTTTCCTCGTCCACAACTAATCATTTAGATCATTAATATCTCTTCGTCTCCTGTTGTGACATGACGGATACTTCATCTGCTGCAGTGGAACTTCTGGTGTATTTAGACTCTCTTGTCGTCGCTATTGGCGTTTTCGTTCTGATTCTCTTTTATTGTCTCTACCCGCGATCTTTGCTACTGTTAGTACAAATTATTAATCCGCTAATTGCATTTGCGGGACTCCGATTTCAGATCGTCGCTAATGAATCGTCCCTTGGTATTGTAAATGAAATGGCAGGTTCATACGGTATTCTCTTTTCACTTCACTCACCTTGGCAGTGATATAAATTCTCTTCGATTTGGTTCGAAATCTGCAATCAATAATTTTTAAACTATACTTTTCTATTGTTCGGCTGCCCATCGTGTGTTCCATTTTTCGGATAATTTCTCGAAATTGTTCTGTTACCACCGCCATACATTCTCCGATACTCCTCATTTCCTTACTATGTTTTCGCAGATTCTCTATTCTGCCACAAGAATCGATTATCCAATTTGCTAAATCTGTTTACAGTTCGTCATTTGATTCTTTGCTCCGGTTCTCAAATCGCTGCTAATTCTCTTACATTTTGCGTTTCCGTTAAATCTTGTTAATCTTTCCTCCACAGGGTCGTCTATATCTGTGGCAAAGTATTTTTTTCCTGGTATTCGTTTCTCGAGTACACTATTCGCGGTCTCGCTCTGTTCTTGTTGGATTCGCCAATTCATTTCTCGTTTATCGTTTCTACTTCGATCGTAATGTACTATCGTGTCTTCTTTTACAAATTGAGGTGTTAATTATTTTTCAGCAAGAAATGTTGGTATCCTCCGCAACATTTCAGTGGATTTGGCTTGACATTATCATATCTTGGGTCTACTTCCCAATTTTCGCATATGCGCTCTTACCCATTTTCCAGGGTTTAGCGATGAAATCGTGACTTTCCGATTAAATGGCCATTCTTAATTTACCGTCATATCTGCCTCTGCTAATAGAAAAACACCGAAGGTGTGTTCTTTTCCTACCCCATCTCCGTTTTGGTACACTCTCAAATTTCATCCGGTATCCTCGATCTCTGTATAGAATGAGACTTTGATACCGGATGATGTTTCTCTTCTTCAGCCATTTACTGTTTTTCAGCCATCCCACTTATCTTCCTGTATATGGAGCTAGTCGAGCTTGTATCATTTATTTCCTCGTCTTCTTCTGGTTTTGCATTCCATTTCGTTTATCATTTCCTCTGGTAGATTTTCATATGCGTTTCATCTTCATATAGTTCCAAGGTTGTTTCATTGGCTGCCTCTTCTGCGTTTTCCCTGGATATATTTCTCACTTGTGTTCAGTCTCTCCATTTTCCATTTCCACTCCTTTGTCTTTTCATTCATACACCTTTTTCCATTTGTGTTGATCGGGCATCGCGAATCATCTATAGTTGTAAGTTTTTGTACTCAACTTCGCTCTTGTCTCCATAACTGGTAAGATGGTTAGTATTTGGTCCATTCTTTCTTTTCATTTCCTCTTGGAACTCTTGGATCTGTTGTTCCCTTTTTGTTTGTATTTTTTCTCTCTGGTTCATCCATTGCTATGATATTGATGTTTTGTCCATCTTCCCATATACCTAATTCGTATATCGGGGTTCGTTCTCGCGGATTATTTGTCGTTTGCTGATACATTATTTGCCAACGTCTTCTACCATACCGTCTCACTATTTTCGATTAGTGGTTGGATAATTTCTCGATTATCCGTCGATATTAATTCGGGCATTTGACAATCGGGATCTACTAGTATTTCGTTTATTTCATCATTTGTAGCTCTATTCTTGATCTTTGATTGGTTCATCTCCTGCTCATATCTCTTTGGTGCTCTCCATATTTTGGCTATCAACTCATCTGTTTCTGCTGCGGTCTATCGAATCCTCATTATGTGCGAGCGCGCGTGAGCAGCGTGTGACGAAATATTTTCATTGAAATCGGTCTAGTTAATGATAAATCGATTAATATATTTTCTAGCGCGTGTCTGATTGCTTTTCTGTCATTGTTTATCCTGGTTGTTTGCCTCATTATCTTTTGGTCTCTCTTTTTCTAATCCAGTTTTATTTCTTTTTGTTGTGACAATATCTGAATTTTCTGCGCGAGTGATTTCCGCTGGTCGTTTCCGTCGCTTTCATTATTTGTTTTAATAGTTACTACATTTCCTTTTGCATATGTAGAAGCATCACGCTAGGTGTAGGATCCCGCGTGTTATTTTCCTTCCTTGATAATGATTAAAGGATTTATTTTATAGAGCGTGGTCCTAGCTTTCCACTACCCAAATTCATACAACTCGTTGTTGCTTCGCCTCTTTGTGGCTATTACTCTTGTCTTGTATTTCTGGAAAATCAATAATTTACCTGATAAGGCTGCTTCTCTGTTCATATTCTTTCAAATGTCTCATTGTACTTCTTATGCATATCTTTCCATGATGCGTGAATGTACCGGTTATTCCCGTTGATGTCCTTCGACAATTAATTTCATTATTCTGCTGCTATGCGGTTGTATCTCTTTGAGCGTTTAAGAACATTTGATTTCGATCTACTTCTTCTAGCAATCTCGTTGATTTCTTTTAACATCTCGTTCGTCTTCTCTTGGCCACGTTATTTCCATTTCCTCCAATTCGGATTTTGGATTCATCTTTATGATGGTTATTTTCCTCGCAATGATTTTTTGGGAAAATTTAAAATTTCTCCGCCCAGACTGCTTAATCTCGCTTATTCATCTTCATCTGTTTGATCTATCTGTATTTGTCTCATCATATTAATATGTGGTTGTTCCTCCTCCTTTCATTATCTTTGTTGCCTTTTAGTTGGAACCACTACTCGTTTTATTTATTCTCGATTTGAGCTTATACTCCACGTGGGCTTTTCCTTTTTCTAATTCTGTGTTTCTATTTTTTGTAGCATACCCTCTGGATCGATTTTTTGTTATGTATTGGTCTTCTGATATCTTTTCTTTTTCCTTGTGACGTTGGATGCTTACCTGCTCATCTCTTGTAGTTCTAATTTTGCTCGCTCCATTTTCTGAGATATGCACTTCTTTGTCATACTTCTTTTTTGATCTAGTGTTGCTCTTGTTCTACAATGTTTAACGCTCGTCTATGTTTTATATATTAGTGCTTCTTTCTTAGTTACGCTTTCTTTTGTTTCAAGGATTGCTTCTTTTTCTTTTAACTGATCCTCCTTTGTTCTAAAGCTATCCTCTTGCTTTAATTTTCTCGAGTTACTCTCTCATTGTTTTGGTTTGTCATAATTTCGTTTCCCGAGTTCGTCATCTCATACATTATGTTCCCTCGTTTTGATCTCCTTATCATTCATCTCTGCTCGATTACTCTCTTGAGTTTCTGGTTCGCTGATTGCTCAGTTGTCATGTCCTTCAGTTTGTCGATCGAACGTCTCATGTTTTTCCTCTTCTGTAAATTCTTTTGAGGCCTCTATTTTCTCCATCGATTTAATTCAACTAGTTTTCTCGTTATCAAGAATCATATTTCCTTCCCCCTCTTTCTTCAACACACGCTCCGCAGTGTGGATTTCATCTGAATTTCCATTCTCATCATATTAATTCTTTTCGGGGTTTGCTTTCGATTTTCCCATCTTTGCTGGATTTCCTGAGCTTCTCTGTTTGTAGTCTTTGTCCATTCAGCTTGTTGTTGCTACTTATATTCTCTAGTTCTCAGCTCTTGAATCATCCTCATTGCTTCTCAACATCTGATTCGATTGTTGTTGTATATTGGTGGGCATCTGTTGCATCATCTCTTTTAATTCCATTGGGCATTTCGTATGTAATGTTCTCGTAACATGTCTATCTCTTGCATCCACGTTAATCTGGGGATTTCCCATAGAGTTGTTAATCTTGACTGTTTCGGTTCTCTTCTAATATGCTACATTGCCTTGCGGAAATGTTTTTTTTCCTTGTTTTTTTGGGTTCCCAAACCCCCCCAAAATTGTAACATGCTTTTTACATAGGTTGTCTACATATTTTCTCAGTATTGCCCTTCGATCTACCACATTTTGACAAGTGTAATTTCGGGAAACAATTTTCTGATCATTCCTATTCTTTGACCATATTGGAGCATTTCATTGTATTTGAATAGTTCCTGAAATTATTATTATAAACTACTGTTCATTTACCTCTATCCTCCGGATTTCTCGTGCTGGTGGCTTGAACATCTGCTGTGCTCTCTGGAATGAATTGATTCATAGGCAGGATTGGTATTGTTGGAGGGTTTGATTGTTGCAGCTGACTGTTGATGTTGTTAGTTCCTGGCCAAGGACTGCACTTATATTCCCAGCGTCCTAGTGGCTTCACATCTATCGATTGCTTACTGCTATTATCTAACGTTTCTGATGCCAAACATCCAAGGTTGGACTTCTCATTGTCCCCTTATGGATCCTCTTATGAAGACGTCTACCATATTGTCTTCTGGCCAATCTGTTTCTCCGAGGCTTCTTTACACACGTGTTCTTTAATTCGCATGCGTATACTGCATTTATGTGCATCTCGTCTTTTGTTTTCGATGTAGGAAAGCTCCATATCTTCCTATTCCCCTTTTCTCTATCCCGATATCTGTTATTAAAACTCTAATTTCTGTCCACGTTGTCAATTTTGTGTACAATTCCGCTTCTTCTACCAAATACATCTTTGTGCGCTCCCTTTAGATACTAAGGTAGTCCGCTTCTTTTACCTTTTGATCGTCCAGTGACAGATATTTTTGTACACTTCGAGATTCCTTTCATAGAATTATCCAATTCTGTTGAGAATACCGTCAAACGTTTCTCCTCTACAACTTTTCTCTGACATCTCCTGTCATCACATTATTGTTTATTATCATCATTGTAATTTGCATCTTGGAATGTGAAGTCATGTTGAATTTGTGAATGCCATGTTTGAGTTGATGTTTAAGTTTTAATCTCGCTTCCTTCGTTCCTACTGTCTATTATTGGCAACCGGTATTTCTATATCGTTTAATTCTTCGTTTCTCGCTGACTGATTGAATTCACGTCGGTTAATCCACTATCTGTGCGGTTTCTGTCGCTGCTGTAATTGATACTCCGGTTTTGCACTTCTACTGTTGCGAACTTTTCTCTTTTACTTCCTCTTTTAATAACTTTTTCTTTACTTCTCTTGGCTTTGCTTCTCTGCGGTTGTCTGATGTATCAATGTTTCGTTATTCGTTGCTTGCTGCGTTCTTTCTCTTTGCTTGGTTGCTTTGAACTTCGGTTGCTTATTGCCTCGTAATTTACTTTGTCGTTTATTCCAAATCCTTTTCTACTCGTTTATTCAAGTTTCTCTCATTATCACTTGCTTTGTCGTTGGTTCTGAAATAGTTCTTCTCCTTTGCTTGCTTTGTACTTGACTTAGGATTGCTTTGCTTGGACTATCGATTCCTAAAAATAAAATCACACTCAATGGATTCAATACTCTATACTAATTTCTCCTCCGTTTACCATACTCATCTCTTTATCATCCCCTGTTCGCATTTATCGTGTGGTCTTCTTATCTAAACTCACCCCCCTCATTTTTTAAGCCATTTTAATTATTCTAAACTCTAATAATTATCTATTAATCTACGTATCAATTATCTATATAAGTCTTATCAGTTATCTATATAGTCGTCATCAAATGTATCTATATCATAAACAATCAATAAATAAAATCCATCATCTTCATACTTTCATTCATTCATAATTTATTTTTCCTATGTCTCCCAAAAAATTCATTTTACTAAATCCTCAATCGCTGGCGCTCTATGCCCTCTATGATTTCCGTTGGCTCTTCGGCCTTCGGCTTTAACTCTTTTAGCTGGTCATCTGTTTGACCTTAATATACTATCATTAATCATATTTCATCTTACCTCACTATCATATCTATCTGCGGTACTCCTACTGGTGCCTCCAGTAATCTGATCATAATCATCCGGCCTATCTATGCCTCAAAAGATCTGATATAATTCATCCAGCCCTCTAGTTGCCTCAAGTATCTGATTTATTTAATCATCCAATCCCTCTAATTGCCCTCACGTAGTCTGATTATAATCATCCGGCCCTCTATTTACATATTGATCTCTTTATATCGACCATTGAGCTCAATCAGTGACTTTTGGGTATGTTTTGAGCCTGCACACTGACTCTCAGCCCATGGCGTCTTTACTGGCCCGCGCATTCTTCCGGTTCCTTTACTCACCGCCATTCGATATTTGGTACTCGTGTGGGGATGCCGGGATTATCGTACCAACTGCCTCGCTGGGACCAATAAAAAAAACATTCCCTCGGTACTACGGTGTGGATCCGGGTTGTGACCTCGAAGAATTATAAATAGTATGGAAAATGCCTAAGACGTTCAATCAAGTTTCCAAAACGGTTTACTGATTTCCGAATAGAAAAGAAAAGAAGTTGCTCAAAGTGGAGCGGGAATAAACTATCAAATCTAAACCGCCCCGCTCCATCCATCAGATTCTCGGCTCGATTCGAGCGCTCTCATCTAGGCCTTTAGAGGACATTTTGGAGTATGAACTCAGTTTACCGGTGTAGTTCACATCTCATCTCCTCACCGTTTGCCCCGAATACTCGGTGTGGGATCCGGGTTGTGTATCGAGTGCCTCCCAGCGAAAAAAGAATCGTCGATACTCGAGTGTGTGATTCCGGGTTTTTGTATCGAACGGCCCAGAGCGTCATCAGTCCCGGCTTAGATCAAAACAACCTGAGCACGACAGGTCCGTAGCTGTCCTCTGGTGCATTCCACCACCAAGCTAGGCGAAAAAAAGAAGGTCATCTCTAGTAACCTTATAGCTCTAAACTATAATTCTATTCCGTGTACACATCGTTCTCTCACCTCTCGGTCTATCTCTTATACTCCCACCCTTCAAAATTTGTGCGTAATCGCATCAACAAAGCTCCCCAAAAGAGGTGATCAATCTTCGCCGGTTACTTGCTGACATACCGCGCACTTGCCTACCAGTCCCTTTCTCAGTGGGTTGATCAGGGTTTCCCTTGGTTGAGCGTCACTATCATTAGAAGCTCAGTTTAACCCATTTTTTTTCCTCGTCCTATCTCAATCATAATTATCAATAATAATAATAATCAATAAAACCAGAAAGAACTTATACACTAGGGAAAACTCGGTTGTCGAAATTTTTCCGGTCCGATATTTTGTGTCTCTGTGCATGTGTTTTGAATTATTTCCCTAATTCGGCTTTTATGTTTTTTGGCATCTTATTACCTTTGATGACTCGTATCGGGTGGTTTTTATTATTATAAACATTGCATATTTCTTTTATATTCGTCTTATCAGTCTAATAATAATTCAAGTAATGCATACATACACATATTATTTCATTGAATCATAAACAATTCATGGAAGTAAATCGTTCAGTCTTTCTTTATCTTTCCGCTGCATAACATACAGTGCCGACTTTGTGCGCATCCATGACAATAACTCAAGGTGTCCGCAAGGTAGCACCATTACTCGTGCTTCCTCTGTTTTGCACGCAAACACTCTACATAAGCCTTAGTTGCTCTTCCATTGTTGTGCAATCTCGCGTTTCAATATTCTTGGACTTTATTCCAATTCAGGCTCTGTACCAGCTTTTCCCAATTTTTATCTCCAATCTCATAGATAGAAATTTCATATTATTCTCTCAGTTGTTACATCTTTATCAATATCGATCACATTTTATTAATATTGCAAGGTTCATCGGAGCTATAGTTAAGATTTCCGATATATCCTCTTTTAGCTCGTTAATGTAACTTTTGTTTATAATTAGTTCCTCAAGATTGTCATTCGATGTTTAGAATCCCCTTTAGTTTTTCAAATTTTTGTTGGTTCCCATCTAAAATTATCATTACCCTTTAAATTTATCTAAATACTAATAACTAAATTCATTCACCTCTTTTAATATATTTTGATTATTTTATCTACTACCTATTTTAATCATTACTGTTGTGCTTTTATTCCTATACCGTTGGCGTCTCTGTTGGTTCGTGTTGCTTTCTCTTGATTTATCATTACCCCCGCTTACTTACCCATTTCATTTTTATCCCGATTTTGCCCTTTTTATTACTTTATGCGTCTTCAATTGTTGTTGTGTCTTAACAAGGTGTCATAGTCGTCAAGTATTGATGGATGTTGAGTGTCTTGGCGTCTTAATTTGTAAGTCGGTGTTGTTCATTTTCCAACAGTTCGTTCTCTGGGTTTTATTTCATGGCTTCTCATCTCTCGGCGTTCTGGCAACATTATCGTCTCCGACATCTCTGTGGTAACTTTGACCATTTTTGCTTATATTTCCTTGGGTTCTTTGTAAAAAACAATCCTTATGAGCCCCTAAATTCGGTTAATCTCGTAGTCAGGTTTTTATTGCTGTTTCTATTTTCTCCTTCGAACTTATTTTTTCTCATCGGATTGTTTCACACAGAAAATCATTCAATCTCCGGACTGAAGGTGGCACTGACAGAAATTGTGTCTGTTGTTATCCTAACTATGGTTGTCCTGGTCTTATCCAACTAACAAAGCTTCATCCGGCTGAGACCCCAAATTGTACTTGGTGTGCCAGTCGTCTTTATTCACTCTCTTGATTGTTAGTTCAGGCTCGTTCGCAGTTTTCATCGTCTTTACCAATTTTCTCATCCATCTTTACAATCGATGCTTTAAAATATTTGAACTCTATATTTCATCCCTCGGGTAGGGGCGGTAAAATGTCGTCCCGAACACTTTTCAATTTAATCCCTTAAGCCATGATGTCTATAACATTTCCTTGGTTTTACAAAACACAATCACTTCAACCCGGCTGAGCCCCCAAATGTCAGAATATGGTGGGTTACAGGGTTCAGATCTTTGCTTATCCTTCTGCGACCCTAGTAACGACACATAACAAAATGATACTACCTCCACTGGCCACCCGTTGCTAAGCAACGTTGTAAATGTGTCAATGTGGGGATGTCCGCAACAAATTGAATACCATTGGCTAATTACTGTAATTGCTCGACAAAACCTCGGGTTCACAGCTGCGATAGAAGACCATATGCTCGAAGCGTTTGCTCTGTCCTCATAAATAATTGTTCAAGTCTGGTTGCTTGACATTAGCTGTGGAAACTGAGACGTAATAGGCTTACCTAGACCTACTAGGCATGCAATTTTAAAGAAAACGACTCACTAAGACTACAACTAACTTCTATTACAATCAAAATCACCGATAAATATCTATGGTTGGCATTTTGGAGTGGTTTGACTTCGACGTCGCGCACGCTCCCTAACGTCCCGGTCGACGACTGTGTTTGTGACGATGGGTGCTCTGCTGTCTTACACTGCGTGGTTGCAGGATTTGATTGGGGCCGAAGAATGAGCGGGTAGTGACCGCTTCACCCTCTCGGGCATACAGCTAGCTGCGACTTCTACCCCCATGAACCTGTGTTCGCAAACTCCGATTGAGCTGGCGTCTTCGTCGGCCCCGAGCCTTTTGTAGCTGCGGTAAGTCGTTGGATATAGGACTTTGCGTTCGTTGGGAATCTAAGACGTCGCTTTGATCTTGCATTTCACGGTTTAGTTGTAGGACTTGACTAATAATTCGGCGATTCGCCTGCCAGCTTCAGATGGGCGTGAATCTAACTCTGTCTGCATCAGATCCAGTAGAGGGAAAGCCATTACTGAAACTATAAAGGCATATTTTACTCGTCAATTTATCAGTACAGCCTAAATATTTTTAAAAATCTGTGTTCAAACAACTCAACATTCACTTCGACAGCTATATTACGAAAAGAAATTTCACACGGTTCTAATTTTTATTGCTTATTAATCACATATAATGTCTCGTTCGTCAGTTTATATTTCATCCGCGGCAGAATCTTCTAGGCTCTTTGAGAGGCTCCACTGTGTATGGACGCCTAGTGTACCCGAACCGGACAAGGTGGATGGGCCGACGGCGATCCGCCCAAGTAAGGAATGTCACTCCAGCCACATCTGCCACGAGGTACATCCTCTGCGCTTGACCTACTTGTTAAGTCCACCTGCTCCTGCACCCGCTTCCCAATGGTGAGGAGCTCCTGCGCATGTGCGAAGATATTCAGCGGCCTGGGTATTCTTGTCTTACTGGTTCGCAGAGCGGTCTCTACTCGGATCTCGTGCTTTCGAGAATTTTAGAATAGGCCACTGTGACCGGGACGTCTTTCTATTTCGTCGGTGGATCGTAAACAGACATACCGTTGACGTCTCTTCCCCGTTGACTAGAGGTTTGATCTGACTCTGTGTACATGGTCTGTAACAATTGAGACTTTAAAAACTATGAATAAAATAGTGTCGGGGAATAGGCGTCTTTACTTATATTTAGTTAAAGAGGGTTAGGTGGGTCAAAGATTGGGTGCATTAGGACTAACATTGAGGTTTCCTGGACTCATTATCTGCGGATGAATAAACAAAATTAGTGTAAAGTAGGGTCAACTTATTTTGGGAAATTCATAGTATCATTTAAGCGTAGTTTAAATCTTGATTTTGTATGTTATTGTAATTTTAATTTGTTTCTGGTTCGGAAGTGCTTTCCAGGACCCTGACAGTTTTATAATTTTGAAATTTATTTCGAGTGCTTTAGAAGTTTGAATTTTATTTCGAGAGAAAAAAAAATATAAAATAAACAAAATTGTTAAAATGCACTTGAGTTTTAAAATAGATTTCAACTGGTCAAACTCCTGTGTTTAATTTTATCGACCGGACCGCGTAGCATTAAACTAATAATTCGAGACGATAAGGAATTTGAGCATCTCCTGA
>CM039682.1:45814120-45956620 GCA_022537955.1 Schmidtea mediterranea
ATTACTATTATAAATTTTTTATTGCAACTTGCCTTGCCTGATTCAGTTGCATAGTGTAGTACACTGTTTTCCTCCATTGTCTTTTTCTTTGAACGATGATCCTGTTTTTATTAGTTTCCCAGAACTGTATGCAGAAGCATTCTGCTGCAACTGCGAACATTTAATGGTGTTTGTCCCTCTTCGTTGGGTATGCTTTGAGGCGTGTCCGCATTTCTGCCATTAAGTTGCAATTATATCTATTATCCTTTGAGTGTTTCTGTGTTGTACTGCAATATGTAAAGGTACGTTCCCTATCTACATCTGACCATTAGTGAATATCATGGGTATACTCTCTTTTAATACGGTCCATTTACTGTGGACTTATAGCTCCTTTTAGCATAATCCATTGCGATTTCACGCCTTTGTTTTACTATTCTCAATCATCCTTTTCCTTCGACCCATTCTGCATATTTCTCTGATAGCTTACTATTATATCCATCCTGTCTACATTTATCTTGCGTCGGCGTTTAGGGTTATTTTCGATTCATCTGCCCGTTTAGTTCCTCTGCTGTGTTATTCGGATGTCGCTTCTATCTTTTCGACTCATTGTTAGTCCGCTTATATACTTAGTTGTTGAGTTTGTGATCTGCCCGTTTTCATACCTCGATTTCTACTGGTTTTCGTGTATTGTTCTCGGTTATCTGCTTTACATCTACTCACGTTACGTAGATAGTCTAGTGAGTTGGGCTTGTTGACCAATTTTAACTCGAGCATTGTTCTCGTTTACGTACATAATCTCGCTACGTCCAGTTTACCACATCTTTTGCTAATTTCTGGCTACTCCTGGGATTATTAATTCTGGCGTTGCTATTATTACCCAATCTCCGACACTGAAAGTTAGCCTCACGCCCACATTCTCAACGCTTTTGCTCATGTTAACTTCTTTGTAGCTCTCTTGATTAAATCTAATAATCATACCTTGCCTGTTTTCCAGATTCTCTTGCATCCGCTCTTTGAATCCTGTTACATTAATCATTCAAATTTCCATATACTGTGATTATTGGTGCGTTGATTATTACTTAAGTCTATCGGCATGTTACATTCTCGGCCGACTACATCAATTTGAATGGGACTCATTTTTGTTGCTGAATGTATTGACATTCTATATAAGCCATAAGGCATAGATTTATGTATCTATCCCAATCTTTTGGTGTCTGCTTATCATAATTTGACATCATTTCTATTAGTATACATTAAATCTTCGGTTTGTCCATTTTGTTTTGCGCGATGGTAAACGGTGATGTTCTCAGCTTCGCAATTCTGAAGTAATTCGTTACTTCCTCTATTTATTTCGCTCATAAAGTTAGGTTCTTGCGTCAGTTAGGATCTGTTTGAGTGCTTCCATATCTACAACATATTTTCCCTCACTAGGATTCTCGCCTATTGTCTGCTTTTTGATCAGAATGCTATTGCGAATGCCTTCTGGGAATTTTGACAAATAATCTGTTACTACTAATATGTAGATATTTCCATCGTTGGTTTCGGGTAAGGGTCCTACTACATCCATTGCGATCATTGTCATGGGTTCTGGTGGAATTGGCATTGGCTTTAACGGTGCTTTCAATTTACTTCCTGTGCTTTTTCTGGTTGCACATATCAGACAATTTCTTTATCCATCCTTTTACGTCCTCTCCGATATTTGGCCAATAATATTTTTGACGCAATCTTGCTTCTGTCTTTTTTGCTGACATGTGTCCTCCAAGTTTTCCATCGTGGTATTGCATCAATACCTCTTTTCGTCTACTCTCTGGTAAGCACATAAGTCGTTTCTCGCCATCCATTAATAATAACCATCCCTTTTCTATGGTGTATCGATGTCTGTGTTTTTCCATATGTTCTCTCAATTTATTATTGTTGTCGAAGATTTTCATATCATTAGTTTCCATAAATTCGATTATTGTTTTCAACTCATCGTCTTCTTTCTGCTCATTTCTCAGTTTTGTGAAATCAATATCTTCTGCGATGATCATGCATATTCGTCTTACATCCTGATCCATCAGTTCCTCAAATACAAATCTTGACATACAATCTGCGTTAGCGTTGGCTTTTCCTGATTTGAATTTTATGTACGGTGAGTATTCTTGCAACTGCATCGCCCATCTCATTAATCTACTAGAGGCTTCTTTATGTTGGCCTAGCCATACTAATGGTTGATGATCAGTCGTGATATATATCTCGTGACCCCCATAATAAATATTTGAAATGTTTAATAGCTTGGATTATTGCTAATGCTTCTCTCTCGGTCACCGAGTAATTCTTTTCGTGTTTCTTGAACGTTCGACTATAATATCCAATGACTCGTTCTCTTTTCTCGTCATCCCATTGTCCTAGGACTGCTCCAGACGCATATCCACTTGCGTCTGTTTGCTAACAAAAACGGTTTCTTAAAATCTGGGTGTACGAGTATTGGTGCTGATATTAGTTTATCTCTGAGTGTTTCAAAGGCTGTTTGTTGTTCCTCTTCCCATATAAACGGGGTATCTTTTTTGGTTAACTCTTGTATTGGTTTCGCAATGGTTGCGTAATTCTTGATGAATTTTCGATAATAACCACATAAGCCTAAGAATTCTTGCACTTGTGTGACTGTCTTTGGTGCAGGGCAATTCTTTATCTTTTCGATGTTCCTTGGATCTGGTTCTTTGCCTTTCGCCGACACAATGTGTCCTAAGAAGGTGACTTTTTCCTTTGCCCAATCGCATTTTGATGGTTTCAATTTCAATTTCCATTGTCTCAGTCGAACGAATACATTACGGATATCTTTTAAATGTTGCTCGAAGGTGCTAGAATAAATTAGTAAATCATCAATATATACCATACATTGTTTGATGCCGTGAGTTACAAAATTCATACATCTCTGGAATGAAGCTGGTGCGTTGGTTAGTCCAAAAGGCATTTTCTTAAATTGATATAGATCTTTTCCAATTGTAAAGGCAGTTTTCTCCCTGTCCTCCTCTTTGACCTTTATTTGCCAATACCCACTTTTTAAATCTAGCGATGTAAAATAAGCTGCTCCGTGTAACGTTTGTAACATTTCATTTATATCTGGTAGTGGGTATGTATCCCGTTTTGTTACCGCATTGAGTCGTCGATAATCTATACAGAACCGTTGTGTTCCGTCTTTTTTCTTTACCATGACCACTGGGAATTGCCATGGCGAACAACTTGGTTCGATTACTCCCGCGTCTAACATCTTTTGTACTTCTTTCTCTGCTTCTGATTTTTGAGCTTCCGCCAATCGATATGGCCGTAGTGTTATTGGGGTATCGTCTGTTAGTGGTATCGTGTGTTGCGTTACATCGCTTGTACCGAGATCTAAGTCGGATGCTGCAAATATATCTTTAAATTCCATTAGCAGTTTTTGTAGTTGCTCTTTTTCCGCTTCGTTTAGTAGCTGACTGTCGATAGTCCATAATTTTTCCTCAGTTCCTGCAGTTTTTGTTGTTGGGAGTTCAATGTCCATCATTGTGTTAATTTTCCCAATCGTTCGTTTCGTAGATAACTTTATCTTCCTCGTCAAAATTTGTAATGTTGATCGGAATTTCACTGTTATCATTTACATACACTATTTCTCTGGCTAATGGCAGTTCTTTCTTTTTCTCAAATTTGTGATTAGGTTCGAAAATCATTTCACCTCTAGTTCCCTCGTTTACTTTCACATAACAAATCATTTGTGTGCGTCCTGGCACTACTATTTTCTCTGAGCATCTCACTTCTGATTTCAACATACATATTCGTCCGGTTTTATCTCTCAGCTCCATTGATCCTAGATCTATTATTATCTCTTTTAGTAATTCTGGCATGAGATCAGTTCCAATTATACAATCTGCGCTCAGTTTCCTGATGACTGCTAAATACGTGTTGATTTTTACATTTTTATATTCTATTATCGACCAGATTTTTCCGATAACCGCTACCGATTCCTTGCTGCAAGTTATTACATCCATGTTAGCTTCTTCTATACATGGCCACAATTTTCCGGGTATTTTATCCATTTTTATAGCTGAAATGTTTGCTCCTGTATCAATCATTGCTTTTATTTCTACTCCATTTATCTCTATGGGTATCGTTAATGTTGGTCCAGCTAACGTTTGTAACATAGCTATAGTTCGAGTTTCTGGATCCCTGATCCACACTTCTTGACCTTTGGCTAGTTCTTGGCACTAAGTCTGCCCAATTCGGTTCGTATGGTACTGGATAAATATTTCGTAATGTTGTTGATCTTGGTATTGGTATGTGTCTTTCAACTGGCATGTTTCTCTCTACCGATGTTGTTGCTTTCCTTAAACATTCATATACTGGTGGTGGATGATTATAATGTCCACTATGTCTTGTCTTTCTATTTTCCCATTGTTTGAGTTGTTCTTGAGTTAGCATCTGTGTTCCTCCTTGGTTTTCGTCATTGTCGCTGTTATTACTGCTATCATCTCTGAAATTTATCCATCGTTTCCAGTTACTCGTTTTTTGTCGCTTCATTCTGGCTTTCTCGGCTTCTAGTCTCATTATTGCTTTAAATTTTCGTCCGACTTCTTCATCGGTACCATTCATTTTAGTTAGAATTCCTACTAGTCTTTTTATCTTGTGAATATCTTTTGAGTGTCCATGTAACACCATTGTCTTAGCTAAAAACGGTAAGAATCCAATTGCCATTTTCCAGTTAATTTTCCTCTCTCTTTTATAGATATCGAAACATGCTAACATTTGTGTTATGATTACCCTTACGATTTGAATGATAAGTATTATTCCCAAAATTCCTGCCATCATCTGTCCGAAGATTAAGAATCTTCCCCACATGGCTTTCATCATATTTGCTGTAGCGTGTTGAAAATGATCCGGCGATAGTAACAATTCGTAGTTGGGTTTCTCTCCATAGTTGTTACCTCCCGTTATAGTTACAATGTTGGATAATATTGCTTGCCTTTGTGCTGGAAATAATAAATGTTCTCTGGCTCGTTCCAGATCTTTCGTTTGGTATATTCCACTCTGCGATATATCCACTGGTTTGAATTCTGCTTCGCTAGCCAATTCTGTTAGTCCAAATATTTTTGGTGGTGCTACAATTACTCGGGGGTTGGAAACTGTAACCAACTTCCATCTCTTATTTCGAATAATGGTCCATATACGTTACTGCAACTGAACATGTTGGGTACAAATTTCTCTGGGTTTATCATCCTTGTTACTGGTTGAGCGAATCTGATTTTTCCTTTATGCATTATCTCTAATTCGTTTATGCATTTATCTCTCGGGATTGTTGAATTCTCTGGCAGTTTCGCAATTGTCTTCTCGCATTTATACGTATACATAACTTCTCCGACGATTCTTCCAAAATATCCCTCTTGGAGTGGTAATAATGGAATTGCATTATCTGGATTTGTAATTGCCATTGCCAATTTTGTTTTTAATATTTCTCTGTTCAAGATACAGTCGTTTTTGACTAAATCGTAGTATATTTTCTCTGTTGATGCCAATCCTTTGTGATATAGGAAATCCATCTTGTTATTTATATATAGATATAATTTTACATCCTTGGGATCTATTTGCGCTTTTGCGTTCGGTATTGCTGTTCGCGATAAGAATATTCCTTTATAATTCGTACTGGCTACCATTTCGTCGCATTTACTCACCATCCGTCCTTTTATAAACCTCATTCCGATTGTAGTATCCGTTGATATTACTACTGTTGGTGTGACCTCTGATCCGATAGTTGTGGTTATCGTTGGTTTTCCGATTCTTCCGGTTCTTCGTATTTCATCTAATGCGCTTTTTTTTGCGTGTTAGTTTCGGTTTCTCTGTGCACTTGTCCTTGCACTTCATCAAATATTGCACTTTTCAATAAGGTGAGTCTACAAGTTCTGGTATCGGCGTGATATACGATCGTTGACATTCCCGTATTGCATGATCTGTCTGTTGCTAGACATTGAGGGTACTTTTTCATTGCTTGTGTATCTGGATCGAAATATCCTTGGTATTTCTCCAACTTTACTTGATAACTTTCAATCACTACAACTCCTTTGACTAATTGATTCAATAGGGTGTACTCTCCTCCTTGGCATGTTCCGTCTCCAGCCGTTATTCTTCCCGCAGCGTATACTCGGGTAGTTTTTATCTTTCCTTCCTCAGCTGCTACATTCACTCTTCCAGCTATTGAGATACGTCCTGTCGTAAATCCTTCTTCACATTCGCTCCGCGTTACTGAAACCACTGTTGTTTCTGTTCCCGCTTCTATAATTGTTGAGTGTGAGTGATGTCCGCAATGAAATGCTACAATTTTCCGCGTTACTGAACATTCCTTTATTTCCGTTTTGATGAAATCTACTTCTTGATATACATTATACGATACCGCTGTTGCCGTTGTCTGTAATTTACCAGGGTTCGCTGCTTTGCACTCTTCCGTTTCTTTTAGTGAGTATTTATCACCAATCTTTATGTTGTCACAATCATATACTACAAACGGTTCTACCCCTTTCACGCACATCATCCATATGAGTATTGTAGTGATTATCGTATTCATCCCTTTTCTAGCTGTTTTTGGATCGCTTGCATTAATGGTCGTCTCGAATTCCGTTAATAACTCTTTTAACTTTGCTTGCATTATCTCGGTTTGATCATCTTTGCTTACCAACTTTATAAAGGCTTGCCATCCACCTTGAGTCAGGATGAATGGTTCAATTACTTTCCTGATAATGTCTGTTATTGCGAATTCATATCCGTTTGGATTGTATCTTGGAGTTCGCTTTCTGTATATCACTATCGTATTGTACATCAGGTAGGCCATTCCTACCAAATATCTATTTGGATCGTCTGATCGTTTTGTTAAATGATTTATTATCAACAGTAATTCCTCGGGATCTTTGGTTGTGGTTCGTACCTTGTTGTCCATAATTTTATTTATTATTGGCTTTATTGCTGTCCAAAGCTGCTTCGCTTCTGTTCCGATATTATTAAGTTTCAAATTTCTTTTTATTTCTGGATTTGCTAATCCCAGCATATCAGTTATCAATCTATTGATCCACTTTGCTCCTTGTTCTTGGCCTTTCAGTTTTCCCTGTAACTGCTTCGTTACTTGGCTAAGCTTGTTCAATTTCGTTGTCAGTTGATCCATCTGCATCTGTTCTTTAGTTTTCTTTTCTGGAGCTGGTTTATCAATTTTCGGTCGTCCTCTGGATTTCTTTTCCATTGCTGTACCTGTTTCTTTTCGTTTGGGTTGTTCGTCTGTTGTTTCTTTGGATGTTGTAGCTCCTCGTTCATTTATCCAATTATCCCATTCGTCTCCTGTCGAGCTTCGGCGTCTTCTCTCTTTCTTTTTATTTTCTTCTTCGGTATCTGGCTCTATAATTTCGACTGGCTGTCTTTGACCACATACTAGCTCGTCTGGTTCATCTGTTATCAGATCGTTTTCATCTTCTGTCATAAACAAATCTCTTGATTCCGGTATTCTCCGGGTTGTTTCCTCGTCCACAATATCATTTAGATCATTTAATATCTCTTCGTCTCCTGTTGTGATGACGATTACTTCATCTGCTGCAGGTGGAACTTCTGGTGTATTTAGACTCTCTTGTCGTCCTATTGGCGTTTTCGTTCTGATTTCTCTTTTATTGAGTTCTCTACCCGCGATCTTTGCTACTGTTAGTACATTTATTAATCCTAATTGCATTTGCGTGACTCCGATTTCGAGATCGTCGTCTAATGATCGTCCTTGGTATTGTAAATGAAATGGCGGTTCATACGGTATTCTCTTTTTCACTTCACTCACCTTGGGCAGTGATATAAAATTCTCTTTCGATTGGTTCGAAATCTGGCATCATAATTTTTAAACTATACTTTTCTATTGTTTCGGCTGCCCATTCGGTGTGTTTCCATTTTCGGATAATTTCTCGAAATTGTTCTGGGGTACCACGCATACATTCTCCGATACTCCTCTATTTCCTTTACTATGTTTCGCAGATTCTCTATTCTGCTACAAGAATCGATTATCCAATTTGCTAAATCTGTTACAGTTCGTCTTTGATTCTTTGCTCCGGTTCTCAATATCGCTGCTAATTCTCTACATTTTTGCGTTTCCGTTAATCTTGTTAATCCTTCCTCCACAGGGTCGTCTATATCTGTGGGCAAGTATTTTGTTCCTGGTATTCGTTTCTCGAGTACACTGATTCGCGGTCTCGCTTGTTCTTGTTGGATTCGCAATTTCATTTCTCGTTCTGTTTCTACTTCGATCGTAATGTATATCGTGTCGTCTTTTACAAATTGAGGTGTTACATATTTTTTCAGCAGAAAGTGTGGTACTCCTCCCGCAACATTTTCAGTGGATTTTGGCTTTTGACTTATCATTGATCTTGGGTCTACTCCCAATTTTTCGCTATGTCGCTCTTCCCATTTTCCGGGTTTAGCGATTGAAATCGTGACTTTCCGATTAAATGGCCATTCTAATTTACCGTCATATCTGCCTCTTGCTAATAGAAAATACACCGATAGGTGTGTTCCTTTTCCTACCCCATCTCCGTTTGGGTACACTCTCAATTTCATCCGGTATCCTCCGATCTCTGTATAGAATTGATGACTTGTGATACCGATGATTTTCTCTTCTTCAGCCGATTTTACTTTTTCAGCCCATCCACTTATCTTCCATGTATATGGAGCTAGTCGAGCTTTATCATTTATTTCCTCGTCTTCTTCTGGTTGCCATTCCATTTCGTTTATCATTTCCTCTGGTAGATTTTCATATGGTTCATCTTCATATAGTTCCAAGGTTGTTTCATTGGCTGCCTCTTCTGGCGTTTTCCCTGGTATATATTTTCTCCATTTTGGTTCAGTTCTCTCCATTTTCCATTTCCACTCCTTTGTCTTTTCATCATACACCTTTTTCCATGGTGTTGATCGGCATCGCGAATCATCTATAGGTTGTAATTTTGTACTCAACTTCGCATCTTGTCTCCATAACTGGTAGATGGTTAGTATTTGGTCCATCTTTCTTTTCATTTCCTCTTGGAACTCTTGGATCTGTTGTTCCCTTTTTGTTGTATTTTTTCTCTCTGGTTCATCCATGGCTATGATATTGATGGTTTGTCCATCTTCCCATATACCTAATTCGTATATCGGGGTTCGTTCTCGCGGACTTATTTGTCGTTTGTGATACATTATTGCCACGTCTTCTACCATACCGTCGTCACTATTTTCGATTATTGGTTGGATAATTTCTCGATTTATCCGTCGATATAATTCGTGCATTTGACAATCGGGATCTACCGATATTTCTTTTATTTCATCATTTGGTAGCTTTATTCTTATCTTTATTGGTTCATCTCCTCTCATATTTCTTTGATGTTCTCCGTATTTGGCTATCAACTCATCTGTTCTCTCGTTATCGAATCTCATTATGTCTGTATCCCGTACAGCTTCTACAAATATTTTCATTGAAATCGGTCTAGTTAATGATAATCGATTAATATATTTTCTAGCCTGGTCTATTGCTTGTTCTGTCATTTTTATCTGGTTTTGCCTCATTATCTTTTGTCTCTCTTTTTCTAATCCAGGTTTTATTTCTTTGTTGTACAATATCTGAATTTTCTGCCATATTTCCGCTGTCGTTTCCTCGCTTTCATTTTTGTTTAATGTTACTACATTTATTCCTTTTGGCCATATTAGAGCATCCGCTAGGTGTATATCCCGCTTTATTTTCCTTCCTTGATAATATAAAGGTTTATTTTTATAACTGGGTCCTAGCTTTTCCACTACCCAATCATACAACTCGTTTGTGCTTTCGCCTCTTGTGGCTATTATCTGTCTTGGTATTTCTGGAAAATCAATAATTACCTGATACTCTTCTCTATCATATTCTTTCAAATTCTCTTGGTACTTTCTTATCATATCTTTCCATGATGCCGTGAATGTACCGTTATCCCGTTGATGTCCTTTCGCAATTAATTTCATTATTCTGCTGTATGCGGTTGTATCTCTGAGGTTTAAGAACATTTGATTTCGATCTACTTCTTCTACAATCTCGTTGATTTCTTTTAACATCTCGGTTTCGTCTTCTCTTGGGCACGTTTATTTCCATTTCCTCCAATTCGGATTTTGATTCATCTTTATATGGTTTATTTTCCTCGCATGATTGAAATATTTCTCCGCCCAGACTGCTTATCTCGCTTTCATCTTCATCTGTTTGATCGTCTGGTATTTGTCTCATCATATTAATATGTGGTTGTTCCTCCTCTTTCATTATCTTTGTTGGCCCTTTTATTTGGAACCATATCTCTTTTATTTTATTCTCGATTTGAGCTTTACTCCACGTGGGCTTTTCTTTTCTGATTCTTGTTTCTATTTTTTTGTAGCAGTACCCTCTGGATTCGATTTTTTGTTATTATTGGTTCTGATATCTTTTCTTTTCCTTGTGACGTTGATGCTTCCTGCTCATCTCTTTGTAGTTCTAATTTTTGCTCCTCCATTTCTTGAGATAGCACTTTCTTTGTCATCACTTCTATTTTTTGATCTAGTGCTTGCTCTTGTTCTAAATGTTTTAGTGCTCCGTCTATTTTTAATATTAATGCCTTCTTTTTTAGTTCCGCTTTTTCTTGTTTCAAGATTGCTTCTTTTTCTTTTAATTGATCCTCCTCTTGTTCTAAAGCTTCCTCTTGCTTTATTTTCTCGAGTGTACTCTCTATTGTTTGTGTCATAATTTCGTTTTCGAGTTCGTCTATCTCATACATTAGTGTTCCCTCGTTTTGATCTTCCGTTATCATCATCTCTGCTCGATTACTCTCTTGAGTTTCTGGTTCGTCTGATTTCTCAGTTGTCATTTCCTTCAGTTGTCGACGTCTCTGTTTTTCCTCTTCTGTAAATTCTTTGATGGCCTCTATTTTCTCCATCGTATTTAATTCAACTGTTTTCTCGTTATCAGTTATCATATTTCCTCCCCCTTCGTTCTCAACACACTGCTCCGCAGTGTGGATTTCATCTGGAATTTCCATTCTCATCATATTAATTCTTTTCGGGGTTTGCTTTCGATTTTCCCATCTTTGCTGGATTTCCTGAGCTTCCTCTGTTTGTAGTCTTTGCCATTCAGCTTGTTGTTGCTCTTGATATTCTCTAGTTCTCAGCTCTTGAATCTCCTCATTGCTTCTCATTACATTGATTCGTTGTTGTTGTATATTGGTGGGCATCTGTTGCATCATCTCTTTTAATTCCATGGGCATTCGTTGTAATGTTTCTCGTAACATGTCTATCTCTTGCATCACGTTAATCTGTGGATTTCCCATAGAGTTGTTTAATCTTGACTGGTTTGGTTCTCTTCTTATGCTACATTGCCTTGCGAAATGTCCTTGTTGTCCACAATTGTAACATGCTTTGTTACTAGGTTGTCTACATATTTTCTCAGTATGCCCTCGTCTACCACATTTTTGACAAGTGTAATTTCGGAAACAATTTTCTGATCGATGTCCTATTCTTTGACATATGGAGCATTTTTCATTTGTATTTGGATTGTTCCTGAAATTATTATTATAACTTACTTGGTTATTACCTCTATCCTCCGGATTTCTCGTTGCTGGTGGCTTGAACATCTGCTGTGCTCTTGGAATGAATTGATTCATAGCAGGATTGGTATTGTTGTTTTGATTGTTGGCATTGACTGTTGATGTTGTTGGTTCCGTGGCCAAGACTGCCACTTGATATCCCAGTCCTAGGTGGGCTTCACATCTATTTGCGATTGCTACTGCTTTATCTAACGTTTCTGGTGCCAAACATCCAAGGTTGGCTCGTATGTCTTCCCTTTTGATTCCTCTTATGAAGACGTCTACCATTTTGTCTTCTGGCCAATCTGTTTCTCCGAAGGCTTCTTTACACAGTTTCTTTAATTCGCATGCGTATACTGCATTTGATTCATCTCGTCTTTGTTTTCGATGTAGGAAGTCCAATATCTTCCTATTCCCCTTTTTCTCTATCCCGAATATCTTTATTAAGAACTCTTTAATTTCTGTCCACGTTGTCAATTTTGTTACATCTCTCGCTTCTTCTACAAATACATCTTGTGCGCTCCCTTTCAGATACAAGGGTAGTCGCTCTTTTACCTTTTGATCTGTCCAGTGACAGATATTTTTGTACACTTCGAATTCCTTTATGAATGTATCCAATTTGTTGAGACTACCGTCAAACGGTTCTCCTCTAAACTTTTCTCTGAATTCTCCTGTCATCACATTATTGTTATTCATCATTGTATTTGCATCTGGAATTGAAGTCATGTTGGAATTTGTGGAATTTGCCATGTTTGAGTTGATGTTTAAGTTTTTTAATCTCTCTTCCTCGTTCTCTACTTCTATTATTGGCAACCGGTTTTCTATATCGTTTATTTCGTTTTCTTCGCTACTGTTGAATTCAACGTCGGTTAATCCACTATCTGTGCCGGTTCCTGTCGCTGCTGTAATTGATACTCCGGTTTTGGCACTTCTACTGTTGCGAACTTTTCTCTTTTCTTCCTCTTTTAATAAACTTTTTTCTTTATTCTCTTGGCTTTTGCTTCTCGTGCGGTTGCTGATGTTATCAATGTTTACGGTTATTCGTCTGCTTGACTGGTTTCTCTTCTCTTGCTTTGGTTGCTTTGAGACTTCTGATTGCTTATCTGCTTGTAACTGCTCTGACGCTTACTCTAAGATCTTTTCTGTTCGTTTATTCGAATTCCTTTGTTATCGCTTGCTTTGTCGTTGGTTCTGAAATATTTTCTCCTTTGCTTTGCTTTGTACTTGACTTGGATTGCTTTGCTTGACTATCGATTCCTAAAAATAAATAACACTCCAATATTCTATACTCTATACTAATTTCTCCTCCGTTTACCATACTATCTCTGTTATCATCCCCTGTTCGCATTTATCGTGGTGGTCTTCTTTATCTGACTCACCCCCCTCATTTTAAGTCCATTTTTAATTATCTATAACTCGTAATAATTATCTATTAATCTCGTATCAATTATCTATATAGTCTTATCAGTTATCTATATAGTCGTATCAATTATCTATATCATAACATCAATAATATAAAATCATCATCTTCATACTTTCATTCATTCCATTAATTATTTTTCCTATGTCTCCCAAAAAATTCATTTACTTAATCCTCAATCGCTGGCGCTCTATGCCCTCTATGATTTCCGTTGGCTCTTCGGCCTTCGGCTTTAACTCTTTTACTGGTCATCTGTGACCTTAATATCTATTCATAATCATATTTCATCTTTACTCATATCATATCTTATCTGGTACTCTATGGCCTCCAGTATCTGATCATAATCATCCGGCCTTCTATTGCCTCAAGTATCTGATTATAATCATCCAGCCCTCTATTGCCTCAAGTATCTGATTATAATCATCCAGCCCTCTATTGCCTCAGGTATCTGATTATAATCATCCGGCCCTCTATTTCATATTATCTCTTATATCGGACTTGAGCTCAATCAGTGACTTTTGGGTATGTTTGAGGCCTCACACTGACTCTCAAGCCATGGCGTCTTTTGGCCGCGCATTCTTCCGGTTACGCTTTACTCACCGCCATTCGGATATTTGGTACTCGGTGTGGGATCCGGGTTATTGTACCAAACTCCTCGCTGGGCAATAAAAAAACATTCCCTCGGTACTCGGTGTGGGATCCGGGTTGTGTACCTCGAAGAATATAAAAGTATGGAAATGCCTAGACGTTCAATCAAGTTCCAAAAACGGTTTACTTGATTTCCCGAATAGTGAAAAGAAAAGGAAGTGCTCAAAGTGGGAGCGGGAAATAAACTATCAAATCTCCGCCCGCTCCATCCATCAGATTTCTCGGCTCGATTCGAGCGCTCTCATCTGGCTTTAGTAGGACATTTTGAGTATGAACCATTTACCGGTTAGTTCACATCTCACCTACCGTTTGGCCCCGATACTCGGTGTGGGATCCGGGTTGTTGTATCGAGTGCCTCCCAGCGAAAAAAAGAATCGTCCGATACTCGGTGTGTGATCCGGGTTTTTGTATCGAACGGCCCAGCGTCATCAGTCCCTTGGCTGATAACAACCTGAGCACGACAGTCCGTAGCTGTCCTCTGGTGCCTCACCACCAGCTAGGGAAAAAAGAAGTCATCTCTAGGTACCTTTACTCTAACTATTAATTCTATTCCGTGTACACTCGTTCTCTCACCTCTCGGTCTATCTCTTTACTCCCCCCTTCAAAATTTGTGGTAATCGCATCAACAAGCTCCCCAAAAGAGGTGATCAATCTCTCGCCGGTTACTTGCTGACATACGCGACTTGGCCTACCAGTTCCTTTCTCAGTGGGGTTGATCAGGGTTTCCCTTGGGTGAGCGTACTATCATTAGATAGCTCAGGTTTAACCATTTTTCCTCGTCCTATCTCAATATAATATCAATAAATATAATATCAATAAAACAGAAAGAATTATACACTAGGAAAACTCGGTTGTCGAAATTTTTCCGTCCGATATTTTGTGTCTCTGTGCATGTGTTTTGATTATTTCCCTAATTCGGCTTTTATGTTTTTGGTCTATTACCTTTGTTGATCGTTATCGGGTGGTTTTATTATTTATAAACATTGCATATTTCTTTTATATTCGTCTTATCATCTAATAATAATTCAAGTAATGCATAATACACATTTATTTCATTTCATCATAACAATTCATGGGAAGTAAATCGTTAGTCTTTCCTTTATCTTTCGCTGGCATAACATACAGTGCGACTCTTGTGCGCATCCATGACAATAACTCAGGTGTCCGCAAGGTATCACCATTACTCGTGCTTCCTCTGTTTTGCACGCATAACACTCTACATAAGCCTTAGTTTGCTCTTTCATTGTTGTTGCAATCTCGTCTTCAATATTCTTGACTTTTTCCATTAGCTTGTACCAGCTTTTCCCAAATTTGGTTATCTCCAATCTCATAGATAGAATTTCATATATTCTCTCAGTTGTTACATCTTTATCAATATCGATCAATTTTATTAATATGCAATGTTCATCGGAGTATAGGTTAGAGATTGCTGATATATCCTCTTTAGCTCGTTTAATTAACTTTTGTTTATTAATTAGTTCCTCAAGATTGTCATTTTCGATGTTTAGAATCCCCTTTAGTTTTTCTACAATTTTTGCTGGTTCCATCTAAAATTATCAAATTACCCTTTAAATTTATCTAAATACTAATTAACTAAATTCATTCACCTCTTTAATATATTTTGATTCATTTTATCTATCACTATTTTAATCATTACCTGTTGTGCTTTATTCTATTACCGTTGGCGTCCTCTTGTTGGGTTCGGTTGCTTTCTCTTGTTTATCATTACCCCCCTTACTTACCCCATTTCATTTTATCCCGAATTTTGCCCTTTTAATTACTTATGCGTCTTGTCATTGTTGTTGGTGTCTTACAAGGGTGTCATGTCGTCAAGTATTGATGGATGTTGAGTGTCTTGGCGTCTTAATTTGTAGTCGGGTTGTTCATTTTCCAACAGTTGTTCTCTGGGTTTTATTTCATGGCGTTCTCATCTCTCTGGAGTTTGCAACATATCGTCTCCACATCTCTGTTTAAACTTTGACCATTTGCTTATATTTCCTTGGGTTCTTTGTAAAAACAATCCTTTATGAGCCCCTAAATTGGTATCTCGTAGTCAGGTTTTTATTGCTGTTTCTATTTTCTCCTCGAACTTTATGTTTTCTCATCGATTTGTTTGCACACAAAAATCATTCAATCCCGGCTGAGGGTGCACTGACAGAATTTTCTGTTGTTTCCTAACTTGGTTGTCCTGGTCTTTCCAACTAACAAAGCTTCAATCCGGCTGAGACCCCAAATTTGTACTTGGTGGGCCAGTCGTCTGTTATTCACTCTCTTGATTTGTAGTCAGGTCGTTCGCTTTTCATCGGTCTTTACAATTTCTCATCCATCTTTACAATCGATCTTTACAATATTTGAACTCTATATTTCATCCCTCCGGGGTCCGGTAAAATGTCGTCCCGACATTTTCAATTTAATCCTTAAGCCTATGTCTATATTTCCTTTGGTTTTTCACAAAAACAATCATTCAATCCCGGCTGAGCCCCCAAATTTGTATGGTGGGTTACAGGGTTTCAGATCTTGCTTATCTTCCTGGCGACCCTAGTAACGCCATACAAAATGATACTACTCCACTTGGCACCCGTTGCTAAGCAACGTTGGAAATGTGTTCAAGTGGTGGATTGTCCGCAAAAATTGAATACCATTGGCTAGTACTGTAATTGCTCGGACAAACCTCGGGTTCACGAGCTGTCGATAGAAGACCTATGCTCGCTTTGCTCTGTCCCTCATAAATAATTGTTCAAGTTTGGTGCTTAATTAGCTGTGGAAACTGAGACGTAATAGGGTTACCTATGACCGTACTGGCATGCAATTTTAAAAGAAAACGACTCCACTAAGACTAAACTACTCTATTAAATCAAATCACATGATAAATATCTATGGTTTGGCATTTTGGAGTTGGTTTGCTCGACGTCGGGCACGCTCCTTACGTCCCGGTCGACGATTGTTGGTGGCGATGGGTTGCTCTGCTGTCTTAACTGCTGGTTGCGGCATTTGAGTTGGGGCGAAGATGAGCGGGTAGGTGACCGCTTCACCCTCTCGGCATACAGCTAGTGCGACTTCTAGCCCCCTGACCTGTGTTCGCAAACTCCGATTGAGCTGGCGTTCTTCGGCCCAGCCTTTTTGAGCTGCGGTAAGTCGTTGGTATAGGACTTTGGTTCGTTTGGGATCTAAGCACGTCGCTTTGATCTGCTGCATTTCACGGGTTAGTTGTAGGACTTGACTAAGTAATTCGGCATTCGCCTGCCTCGCGTGATCTAACTCTGTCTGCAAGATCCGTAGGGAAGCCATTACTGAAATTAAAGGGATTTTTACTCGTCAATTTATAGTCAGCCTAAATATTTTAAAAATCTTTCAAACAACTCAACATTCATTTTCAGCTATATACGAAAAGAAATTCACACGGTTCTAATTTTTATTGCTATTTAATCACTATAATGTCTCGTTCGTCAGTTTATTCATCCGGGCAGAATCTTTCTAGGCTTCTTTTGAGAGCCTCCACTGTGTATGGACGCCTAGTGTCCCGAACCGGACAAGGTGGATGGGCGACGGCGATCCGCCCAGTAAGGATGTCATCCAGCACATCTGCAAGGTACATCCTTGCCTTGACTACTTGTAAGTCCACCTGCTCCTGCACCCGCTCCCAATGGGTGAGGAGCTCCTGCGCATGTGCGAAGATTTCAGCGGCTGGGTATTCTTGTCTTACTGGTTCGAGAGGGTCTCTACTCGGATCTCGTGCTTTCCGAGGAATAGAATATGGCCACTGTGACCGGGGTCTTTCTATTTCGTCGGTGGATCGTAACAGCATCCTTGAGCGTCTCTTCCCCGTTGACTGAGAGGTGATCTGACTTGTGGACATGTTCTGTAACAATTGAGATTTAAACTATGAATAATAATAGTGTGGGGAATAGGGTCTTTACTATATTAGTTAAAGAGGGTTTAGGTGGGTCAAGATTGGGTGCACTTAGCGACTAACATTGAGGTTTTCCTGGACTCGATTTATCTGCGATGAATAAACAATTTAGTGTAAAGTAGGGTCAACTATTTTGGGAAATTCATAGGATTATCATTTAAGGTAGTTTAAATCTTGATGTTTGTATGTTATTGTTAATTTTAATTTGTTTCTGGTGGAAGTGTTTTCAGGACCCTGACGGTTTTATAATTTTTGAATTTATTTCGAGTGGCTTTAGAAGTTTGAATTTATTTCGAGAGAAAAAAAAATATAAAATAAACAAATTGTTAAAATTGACTTGAGTTTAAAATAGATTTCAAACTGGTCACTCCTGTGTTTATTTTATCGACCGGACGGGCGTGCATTAACTAATTAATTCGAGACGTAAATTGAGCCGCCTAATGAATTCCATCGTCTCGGAGTTTTTACTTATTAGTATGATTATGAACATAATTGTCAGTTGTTCTTGTCGCAATATTGGGGCTACCTCTGCCTTGGATTTTATCAACATTCCTCAACTGGATCGTTTCTAATATCTTGGAATTTTGGAAAGCGATAGTGTTGTGAATAAAACGATTTTTCGTGGTGAACAGGGATTTTTGTTATTTTCAAATTTGGATCTTACGCTACTCGGATTAATTTTGATTTTATGGAAAGTCCCTGCCTAATTTCGCAATCAATCCGTCTAACACATGATTCGGATTTATTGGTCAATTTCAACTCTTGGCGCCATTACAACATAATCCTAACTTGTCGAACCCTATCTGAATAACGTTCCAATTTTAATCCTAAATTTTCGAACTGGATGGTTTTCCTTTATCTCCACTGTACCGTTGGGTTTAAATCTATTATGGATCGCCATGTCTGCTTACCTCACCGTTATGGTCTCGGTTTGTGATTAATCCTAGTAGGTATGATTTGACTTTCTATGATTGTTTATTGTATCAGAGTTAATAAATAAAATTTGATTTTTGTCTCAGTTATTTACTTCACTCACTTTATCAACAAGGTTTTATTTTCTCTAATATTTAATTTTTTCTTACAAACAAGATTTTATTCTTTATTAAACTTTGCCAATTTTTTGTTATAAACAAGGTTTTCTTTTATATCATATTAAGTCGCTTTACCGTTGAGATTCTATTTCATATTAACCATAATTTTATTAAATTCATTTTATTTCTTATTAATCATAATTTCATTAAATTTATTTTCCTAATTTCATTTTATTTCATACTAATCATAGCTTTATTTGATTTCTTTCATTTCCTATTGATCAGGGCTCTATTGAATTCGTTTTATATCTTTATTAAATTTCTCTCATTTCCTTTCAATCATAACCTTATTCGTTTTATTTCCTCCCAACTCAGTTAAATTTATCTTACTTCTATTAACCATATTCTTATTAAATTCCTTTTACTTCCATTAATCATATCTTTATTAAATCCATTTTACTTCTATTGATAATATGTTTATTAAATCCATTCCATTAACAATATCTTTATTAAATACATTTTACTTCTATTAATAATATGTTTATTAAATTCATTCTATTACTAATATCTTTATTAGATACATTTTACTTCTACTAATAATATGTTTATTAAATCCATTTTACTTCTATTAATAATATGTTTATTAAATCCATTTTACTTCTATTAATAATATCTTTATTAAATTCATTTTACTTCTATTAATAATATCTTTCTTAAATTCATTCAGAAGTGGTTATATCAGCAATTTCAATTTACGTTACCCCCGTACCCCTTTTCCTTTAATTGATCTTAAGGCATAGTATGTTTATATTATAGTTATTGAGTGCCCACTGGACTACTCGGTGTGGTGATTTTAAGCCGTTTGTATGATAATTTTAGGTCGATTTTACAGAATTGAGAAACGAGGAAGCAGCCAGAGACTTCTTCCTTATTTCTCGCTTCAGCTATAGGGATAAATATTTACGATCCGACCGCTGCGTTGCGCACGCTGAGTCTTCACGGGTGCATATCATTGGCGATCTTCCACGCACTTACATGCATTTGCACTGTGTTGATTTTACTAACTTGCATGGTGTGTCGGCTGTGGGCCGGAAAAAATTCGACATTTTAAAATGTTAATTTTATAAATTTATGAAAGCATATAAATACATGTTAATAAAATTTTATTAATCATAAAATAAGTAAATTTACCCATTATCCATTCCACAAATCATCAAACATAAAAATACGGCATAAAATAGCATAATAGCATAAATACCTCTCCTCCCACATCAACGCCGAGCAGAGCTCCATTGAGATGCAGGGTCGTGATGTGGAAAGAGGGTTCCAATATACAATGATTCTCACCTAAAAATTCGAAGTATTTGAGGTTCAAAAATGGTCTAGCAATTTAACAGAAATTGGTTAATTTTCAAAAATAGTTTTTAAGAAAAATTTCACAATTTTCGAAAAATGGTTTTAAGGTTTGACAAGTATGGTTATGGTTATTAAATGTGAAAATGGATCAGTATTTATACCTAATTGTGTGACGTGTAAAATTTGATGTAGTAAAACAAAATTCGACCTTGTTCTTTTCTAGCAAATTCTATTATTTAATTTTTATATTTCTTGATTTATTTTTATAATTTTTTATTTAAAGTTTTTTATTGAATTATTGCTAATTCAATTTTTCAATTTAAATTCCACTTTAATGAACTTTAATTGATTTTTCTAATTTCGTCGAATTTGTCGTGTTTTCTTGTTGTATTTGTGTAGGTATCGTGCGGATCTTGGTGCATTTTGTTATTATTTTATTTTATTTTTATGTTTAATATTTTATTTTTTAATTCTTTTATTTCTTAGATTTTATAGGGTTTATTTGGTGTTTTTCAGGTTTATTTTAAATTGCGTGTTGTATCTGCGTGTGTGTTTCTGATCCATTTAAACATTTATCAAGGCCGTTTACGTTCTGGCCCAACACTCTTCTATGTATAACCCACACTTCTAGTAGTTTTCGTATACCAAAGCATGTAGTCGCACCTTGGCTCTTCATATGCGTTCCTCACTGGTTGTAAAGTTTGCTCTGCAGTTGCCGTCACTAATGACACTTCGATCTTAATGGACAATAGATAGGTAGTTTCTGTTGCAAAGGCCAAGTCCCATCAACCAAGTTCTTTTGTAATCAATATTTATTTATTTTTATATCAAGCTTTCCACTAACTCTTTATAAGTTTCTGAACATTGTGTTTTGTTCCTGAATCATAGTTGCTGTCGTTCCTAATTTTGATGTGGCATTCTAATCTTTTCGACTAAAATCATGTACTCTCATGAAGGGCATAGAAAAAAGGGGCTGGAGGGGCCAATTCGCCCTAGGCCTCTTTTGATAAAGGGCTTAGAAATTACGGAGTTATTTATTGAAATGCAAAATAACAAAACTCTCAGCTAATGCAAGCATCGTGGAGAATTTTGAATTTTTATGGCAATTCAATACTATGAGTGACGATCAGTTGAAAGAAGTAGCTACATGATATAGTGTTAGCCTTTCAAAAGATATATCACCTGAGCTCTTCGAAGAAATGATTTTTCTCAAAGAAATACAAAAAATTAATTTCAAGCTTCCTATTTCCCCAAAAATCTACTACGAGAAATAATGACTCAAAATGTGGTCGATCAGTTTCCAAATGAGTTTATTCCTTTCATAATTTTCATTACGTTACCTATATCTCCAGCAGATGCTGAGAGATCATTCAGTAATCAAAAAACAACTAAGAACCACGATGAATCAACAGCGTCTGGGTGGATTGGCTATGTTAGGCAATAATTCTGATATCGATAGAATTTTAAATTATCAAAGCGTTATTGAAAAATTTGTCGCTTTGAAGATACTAAGAATGATTTGAAACTTTCCAATAAGGTTTTGAAAGATATTTTCTTAACTAAATCCAGTTTATTAAATTTTAATATTAAATAAAAATATATCACAAAATTTATTATCTTTAATTAAAAAAAACCTGGAAAAATTATTGTGGCCCTGGGCTTTATGTACATAGCCAACTTGGTTTGAAAACTCGCGTTAAACGATTAACAATAGATTGAAAGTCCGAACGAATCTTTCATGTTGAAAGGTGCCAGTTTTCACAGATTCTGATTTTACGGTTTGCTAAATGCTAAAGACAAATTTAATTAATTTTAGACAACCTTATCTACAAAACAAGATAAACCTGAGGATCTTGCAAATAACCAACGACGATTCGAATGGGAAGAGATCGGAGATACGAAAGCTATCTAAAGAAATGATTATTTATTGGATGAATTTGAACTCACTGATTAAAACATTAAAGAACGAGGGACAGACTGTTGTTCGCACCACGGAAGAAAGACGACATTAGGATCAACGAAAAGATATCATAGCAATGAAAATCAATTCTTTGAGTTGCACAAAGAACCCCAAAATAACTATTGAAATTTTAAAACAATTTGATAAAACTGAATGAAATACATAACCATTTCGCCTGATCACATTAGGATGACTTCGGCTTTTTGTCAAATTGTTATTCTCATGAAGTATTACAGACCATTAATTGTTCTGTCTCACATTTTGGCATCATTTATCACCAAGGGGGGCTCACGAATCCGGTCTGGGAAATGTCGGAAAGCCTCCTAAATATCTGACATCATACTCACATTTCGACAACATCAGTTTTGGGCAATCATAATTTCTCTTTTCAGTTTCAATAAAATTCCTACTAATAAATCTTCTGATGACTCGGCAATCTTTTGCATTATAAGAATGAGAGAAATATAATTAATAATAATAATAATAATAATAATAATAATAATAATAATAATAATAATAATAATAATAATAATAATAATAATAATAATAATAATAATAATAATAATAATAATAATAATAATAATAATAATAATAATTATTATTATTATTATTATTATTATTATTATTATTATTATAGTGTAAATATTATTGTTAATGAGGGTCGAGAATAATTCAGCATCAGGAATACGAACTTGTAAAAGCGCCATTTATTGATACAAAATAGGCAAACTTGACGAATTGTATTAAAGGAAAATCAGAAGAATATTTGTCAGCAATCAAGCAATTAACTTGAGCAATTTCCCCGAATCTGCATTTAAAGGCCTAGATTCCTATTTTAAGATAAACTGTTTTCCTAAAAAGTCCTCTTGATTATAGAGGCTTATATATAGAGGCTTATAACCATCAATTTTTACCTTGGATTATGGATATGGTAAATGCTAAACCAATTAAGCACTCATTGCAGATTTATTGAGGATAAAGCATCAAAGCGGCTCATGTCCTTAAAATTTAAGACTTTTTTCGAGAAGACTGGATATTGATATAGGCTTCTTCTTAAACGTTTTGAAAGATCCTTCTCATTGAGCTTGGAACATATTTCCTTTCCTCAAGATAATAAGTAGAGTGTCTAGATGCTCCTGCGCTTGATGTTTATTTATAGAATTTGATTTTATTCTATCTTGGCCCCTTAATTTAGATTTGGCTGAAAGCAGTCATTGAGAAGAAATCTTATCCCTTTCACAAAGTACTCATTTGTCAAAACCCAGCTCAAAAGTATTTCAACAGATGCCTCAAACTTTCACCTAGCACTTCTGAATTATCCTATAAATCAACCATAGCACAAAAAAATCAATATTTTTTTAGCAAATCTAACTGAAAAAATATTTTCTCTTGAATACAAATTGAAATTTCATTCAGAAAAAAGTGAAGCCATCTATGCAAACGAAGGGATATTTCTTCAATCTCGCTGGAATAACCGCTGAGCCATTTACAGTGATTCGAGATTGTTGATCAGTCTCCCGGGAAAACGGATTGTCAATCCGAGGAAGTTGATCTTTATCATATATGATCAGTGTATTTATTTCCAACCAATTATATCCCAACATTTGCGCCCATCAAGAATTTATCGTAAGCCCTCGGATTATCTTGTTTGATCGAGATACTGGAGAATTGCCCGGTTTAGCAGGATCATACGAATTCTATGACAATCGTCGAATTTTAATTTTATTTCTCGGTTAATGAAACTTCTCCCATAAATAGATAAATAAAATTCATTTTCTGAAAGGGCGAGAAGATAATTTTTCTGTGAAAATAATTTATTTCATTTTTTTTTCTAATTCTTATATTCAAAGATCATATTTATCTCTTTCCAGTTTTACGATCCCAAATTGAGAAGGGACCAAAAACCTTCTGCTGGTTACGCGTATTTCTCGCGATCGTATTCGTAACTATGGAATGGTCATATCTGACAAATTGTCAAGACCGGTCATACTAGATCATTACAACATCAAATCATTTGGCACTATAAGAAAATGATTCGCACTGCTGATTAGCTTGGGGATTCGAATTTAGCTTAAAACGCGTGTTTCTTGACCCCACCGTTAAATGCTGTGCGAATGTTTTTGCCACTAGAGGGAGTTCATACATCCATTAAATGTAGAAATTGGGATCAAATGAGTCTGACATCATTAATTTCATGAGAAAATTATAAATGACTGTTTAATTCACATTAAAATGTGTAACATACTCCTGAGATTTGATTTAGAATAAGATTCCACGAACGACTTCCTCCCACCCCTTCTAATTCTCCTCCACTAATAATGAGATTAGTAACCAAGGAAATTGAATTAAAATTGACTGCATTTAAAACTGAATTTGGAATTTCAATTCTCCATCTGGTTGTAATTATTATGTGAATTAATATTTTGTTTTAATTAATATCCACAATATTGCTTGGAATATTTGATTTAACACTTACTAAAATAATAAAATAATAATATTTATTAAAATGTTCTCCATACGTTTTTTCCAACATAAATTTTTGGATGCCTTTGACTTTTTTACCGTTTCTCAAAACCGCTGATCGGTTTTACGGATCACTTTATTGCTCACCCTTGAATGAAATCAGCAGTATTTCTAGTGATCACATTGTTAGTGGGGTCAAAGGTTATGTAAGCCACAGAACTGCTGGTATTAATTGAATCCATTTAACAATTAAGATTAAGAATACAATAATAATTAATACATTAATATTAAAACAAATTAATAATAATTTGTATAAGGCGTTTCTATAAAAGTAATTAATGCATAAGTAAGGATTTCAACAAACATGAAACATACAGATCTGAGACTGAATGAAATCAGCAGTATTTCCAGTGATCACATTTTTAGTGGGGTCAAAGGTTACATTTGAATTTATTGAATTGGAGCTCAGTTTGACCTTGCTAGGTCAATTTAAAAATTCCATTTGTCAAATTTAGTATTTTAAAATTTTATGTTTATGTAATAATTTTAAACAAAACTTTATTTAGAGATTTCGATTGAATAAGAAAGTCAAATTCAGTTTCCATAGCGTATGTTCACATTAAGCACTCTGATTCTGTAAGCTAAGTCAACGCTCTTTAGCTGGGGTCATTAAATGAACAAATAAACCTTTTATCACTCAACCAAAGATTAAAGGGCGCGATTCTTGTTGCCAAACTCGGCTAGAAATGATCAATGTTTTCAACAAAATTTTAATAAATTAATTAGCTTGTATTTTTGCAGTTACATCTTCTGCGGGCAACCTTTATTCTAAATTTATCTTTATCTTATCGTTTGCATCAGTAGGTAGATGTGTGCCATCTGGCGCACTTTTTGGTACCCCCCCCCCCTTAAAAAAAACAAAACAAACTAAAATATAATGTAAACACAAAAAAAAAAATACAAAATAATGAATAAGAACAAGAACGTATATAGGTATACATTTATTAATTTAATGAACAGTTGACTGAGCTGTTGGATGATCTGTTTGATAGGCTGTTGGATGTGCTGTTGGATGTGCTGTTGGATAATCATGTGGAAAATTATTATTTCTATTCATTGTCAGTCTCAATCATATAATGACCGTATGCCAGGCTTACATTCTTTTCTACCCAAACCCTTTTATCCTCTTTGTTTGTTAGTGCAACCTTTGAAGTTTTAAAACTATAAAGTTGGTGATTGTTTGTACCAATACGAAATTGAGGTACAGAAAATGTGGAGTTTTTCTCGTAACAGTCCTTATAAGATTTATGAGTTAACGTTGTGTCCTTCAATGTGACTCCCTTAGCTTTTAGGCATTTTGATTTTCCTAGTAAACTATAGCATTTGGGTCTAAGGAATACCCATTCATCATAACCTTCTCCCTTACTTTCGTCCTTAAATTTTCCAATGACCGAATCAAGTTTTTAGAATAAAGTGGATGAGTAGATGGATAATTAGATGTATCCAAAAGATTATCCTTAACCATTTCAGACAAAAGAATATCTAGTTTACAATTTTTAATCTCCAAGAAAAAAGAGTCTGTATCTCCAGCGACTATATTAATCTCACAATTAAATTGTCGTCGGTATTTTTCCAAGTCCTTATACTGTAGCTCGTACATTCGAAGTTTGGACAAATCAAGTACCGATTGTCCTATATAACTTGGTCGATCTAAACATACTGAGTCTGGATTTAACAAAGCAGCAATTAGATCATCAGCAATTTTGATACTTCTTTGAAAAGTTGGTTTAGAAGCATATGTAATCATCTTCTTTTCTGTATTACATAATCTTAAATTCATTCTTTTTTTCAGGTTTTCGACAGTTTTACCATACAAACTATTATTTAGGAGCTTATAATAATTTTTATCTAGCGTGTTTGTACTTTTTGCTCTTAACTCTGTATTGGTATCAATGTAGTTTTTAAAAATAGGAGACTGTTTGAATCTTACAGCTCGATTCACATGAGTAACCTCAACACCAAGAGACAAGTATAATTTTAGTAAACGCCAATGAATCACATAATTCTTTTTTGGGTAATGAGTCAATAACAATTTTTCAACCTTTGAACCCTCAGGTTTCATTTTCTCAGCAGCAATAGGAAAGTCGTCTAACTTATCGTGAAGATCAGAAGGAATTTCAAGATTTACTTCAAGAGTATACCCATACGACAAAGATTCAAGATTCAAAGTCAAACAATCAAATAATATTGTATCAAATCCATCAAATATCCAATTAAATTCACTACAAGGTAATGGTTGACTTAAAGCCCAACCGTATAAATTATTAATATCAATATAAAGCAACTCAGTGGTTTTGTCAGTTTTTACAAAGTGTTTATTAACAAAAGTAAGACCTCCACGAATACCACCCTCATAAAAATTATAAATTTCCATGTCTTGCAATAGTTCAATGGGTTTATCTAAAGTTATTAACGCAGAACTCCAAGACATTCCAGGAATACCAAAATAATTTAAAGGCTCTAAACTATTATGAGCTATAGATTTCGCCCGAAATTGTTGGAAAAAGTCAGCTAAAAGAAAGCAATCGAGTTTCAAGTATATCATCATATAGTCAAGTAAATTTACACATTTAGTTTCAGTCCAAATTAATTGAGCTTTCTCATATTCAACTTCACTCACTCCTTCCCAGATTGGAGGCAGTTCATAAGTATTTTCAAGGACCTCTAAACTAGTGGCAAAGTTGTACGGAAAAATACCTTTTTCATTAACAATGGTACCAGTAAAAACAGATTTTGTTAATGGTAAACTAGTCAAAGTTTTCACAGCCCTAGCTAATGAGTCATTAACAAACTGGTAAGAGTCGATAAAACGTATTCTAAGCTTACCAACATATACCATAAGGGATAAGAATTTTTCACTGCTAATTGGAATACATGATAAGTTCCAATTGGGAAATTGATTTATTCCATACTTAAGGATATGATGTAAGTCATACCCACGTAAATTATGAAACACTACAGGTAATAATTCTTTGATGCTCCTATTAACATTACAACTTTTACATGCTGGGCCAATATACTTTCCTGTAAAATGGTCATGGTCTCTAACCTTATCTACTATGTTCTTATTACACAAATAACAATATTCACAATTATCAAATGAATATTCTTCGTCAAAAGTAAGTGGTAACATTAGCTTTTTCCCATTTTCTTTATAATATGGTAGCACAATGTTTGTTCCTATATCTGAAACCTTCTTCAAAAATTCATAAACACAGTTTTGACCAATGAAATGATGGTAACTTGTCATACCAGTGAAGTTGTTGATTAATAAGAGTCCAGCAGAAATTGGCAAATGTTTTTGAAAATAAATGTCATCTTTTGGTAAAATAGATTCAAAATCTGCATAGATAACGAAAGGAGGTGTTATCGTTTTTGACCAGTTTTTGAACTCCAAATATTTATCTTTATCTTTTGGTAATGTATATAGCGTAGTACCCAACTGATTTTTCTTACATAACTCTTGGTGTTTTTCAAAGGATTTTGGCTTACGAAATCCATTTAAACAATTTTCACACCATTTGCAACAAATTCGAACATTACAATCATTGTTTTTATGACAATTCATCAAGGATTGTAAATTAGTTACTGCTGTATAATGATATTTTTCACCCTCCTTTATCAATAATAAATAAATTGGATCCACTCCAGTTACTTTTGTTCGGTGAATTATATTTAAATATGGATGCTTCATTATAAGTTCTTCTCTATCCTCAAAATTTTCGTTATTATAAATCATTACATTAATTGCTAAACCAGGATTTTTCTTCTCAAAAGTTGGAATATCACACAGTTTCATTGGCATATCGTTAGGATCGTATACCAAGTCATTCATATACGGTAAATATTTTCTTGGTCTATTTCTATCTTTCTTGATTTTATCAGATTTCAATACAGCCAAAACACTATATATGAAACATAAATTATCGGTATTTTGTACGTTAACTATTGCCTTTTTTCCCATTAGAGCTTTAGGTGTTTGAATATAACTATGTCCAGATAACCTAGATATATTCGAAACTTTGGTTACTTTGAAATTTACTTCTATTATTCGGTTTATTTTCCAACTACTTCCTAATTCTGTTCGTTCAACAATCTTTTCATTTATTTTCTTCATACCCTCATCAAGAAAAGTTGTAGTCACTGAAGCAGCGCGATTTGATATACTAACTACTTTGAGTTCCCCATCTTTTTCAAATTCTACTTGGACTCCAAATTGAACTTTTGAATGTTTCATTTCATTTAATGTAATTTTTAATTTTTCCAAAAGAGAAAATGGAAGAACTATTTCCTTAACATTATATCTTCCGATGTTCACTTTTATAATTCGATGTGAGCGTAGTAAATCATATTCAATTTCTGGTTCAACAATAATGTCACTTAACCCTAGTCCAATTTGTAATTCATCTTTAATAAATATTTTTTCAAGTATTTCAGATTTTATGGTGCTTTTTCGTTTCAAACTGTGTTTAAACAATGATTTTTTATCTGTATAAAATTGAGTCAAGTGATTTTTATGGTCATTATAAAATTTAAGGTACGGGTCAGAGGTTTGGGTCTGGCATACAGGACATATATAATAATTATTCACTTGATAATATCGATTCATTTTATTGTGGCAGTTGTTATCATGGCTTGTAGATTGACAATACTTCGGATAAAGATTACCTGAAACATGAAAAAGTTAAATAATTCTGATTGTAATAACAAAAAACTCACATTTAACATTTACAGTAGAGATATTTTCAAGTTTGGCAAAATTTGTTTCGTAAAATATTCTATCATCTATGTTTTCAATGTGAACATTTAAATCATCTAAATTAAAAATAATTAATAATTTAAATAAAAGTAAAAAATTACCATTTTTATATTCATTTCTTTCATTACTCGATCTTGAATCTTGAATATTAAAAGTATCTAACAGTTAATAATTTAAAAATCATTAAAAATTATCAAAAGATTACTTGTATCATATTTATCAATATGCAAAGTGTCTTGAAGGGTTGTCCTCTTTGACAATACTAAAAAAAAAGAAAATTAATAGTTAGTTATATTATACATACACGTACTTTTGGCAACAATACTACTTTTCGATTCTCCGAATTGTCTGAGGTGATGCCCGTGTTTTTGTAAAAACATTGACCATCTACCAGATGTTATTGTGAGACATTCTGGACACACATAACCAAGGAAACCAGCATCATTTATCTTGAAATATGATGATGTAACAAGTTCACAGTAGTGAACATCTTCGTGACTGATAGCTACGCAAAATTTATATGTATAGCAATAATTCACTAAAAAACAAATAGTTAATTAAATATATATAAAAAGTAAACTTACTTATGATAATATTTTAATAATAATTTAATTAATAATTGATTGTTTATACCTCAAATCATTCGTTTATACTAATTAAAATCGATTGTTTATACTAAAAAATTACATCCAAATTGAAATTTTTAATAAATTTAAATTGAATAAATTATAAATATGTTTGAAAATGAAATTTAATAACATAGGTTGCTATAGTTTCATGAAAATCATTAATGTCAAGAAAATTACAGAATGAAAAATACTTATTGATTTATATCACATCGATTAATTTTTCAAAAAATATATATATATATATATATATTTATGCAATAAATTATTAGTTGATTCCTCACAGAGAAATAAAATATAACTAATAGGTTTGAAAACCAAATTTAATAACACAGGTTGCTATAATTAGATGGAAAAGATTAATATCATGATAAATCAATAATATATGATGGTCACATCGGGAAATTAACTTTTTAATAAATTATTTTGAGTAAAGTACAAAATGAAAATACTTATTGATTTATTTCTCATCGATTAATTTTTCAAAAATACATACATATGCAATAAGTTATTTGTTGATTCCCTACAAAGAAATTAATTGAATAACATGTAACTAAGATATTTGAAAACTAAATTTTTTAAAATAAAATTTAATAACATAGGTTGCTATAGTTACGTGGAAAAGATTCATATCAAGTTAAATCAATAAAATATGATAGTCACATCATAAAAGTTATTATTATTATTATTATTTTTTTTTTTTAATAAATTAGTTTGAGTAAGTTACAAAATGAAAAATATAATTATTGTCTATTAATTTTGTGTAAAGAATTTATAATTTATATTTAATTAAGTATTATATTAATAATTTGTATCACCACTAAAAATTAATTGATAAAATAAATTGAAATTTTCTTTGAAAAATAATAATAATTAAAAATTGTGTTACAAAGAAGTTAAAAGTAAAATAAACAATTATCCTTTTGAAGTTTAATTACTATATTATTATAAAAAGAATTAATAATTAAATCCTGTCAAATAACTATATTTGATATTTCAATTTATAATGAAAATAATTTTGAATAATTACCTTATGCAAAAATAACCTTATTATACACAGAATAAAATTCGAAAGTACAAGTACTAATGTAAATATATTACTTACTTAATTGCTTATAAAAATTTTTTAATTTGAGAAATTTGAAAAATATAATTATTGTCTATTAATTTTGTGTAAAGAATTTATAATTTATATTTAATTAAGTATTATATTAATAATTTGTATCACCACTAAAAATTAATTGATAAAATAAATTGAAATTTTCTTTGAAAAATAATAATAATTAAAAATTGTGTTACAAAGAAGTTAAAAGTAAAATAAACAATTATCCTTTTGAAGTTTAATTACTATATTATTATAAAAAGAATTAATAATTAAATCCTGTCAAATAACTATATTTGATATTTCAATTTATAATGAAAATAATTTTGAATAATTACCTTATGCAAAAATAACCTTATTATACACAGAATAAAATTCGAAAGTACAAGTACTAATGTAAATATATTACTTACGTAATTGCTTATAAAAATTTTTTAATTTGAGAAAGTTCTTCATTGACAATAAAATAAGATGAATTCAACTGATTGAATTAAATAAATCACTTGTGTACAACTACGAAAATTCAAATTTTCAATCATATACAATAATTATTTTAATTGTAAATTTTAGGTAATTTTATTAAGAATCTTAACAGAATTATTTAAGTTAAACACTGGTTCATTGTGTAGAAATATGTTTACATGAAAATGTCTGTTTAATTTTAATCTGATACATTTTTTTTTCACGATGTCAATCAAATTTTTTAATTTTGCCCTATAACTCATGTATTTATTCACTTAATGGCTTCAATAAATAATAATAATAATTTACGACTTAAGTAAATCAGATTTATATTTGTTGACCCTATATCTATTACATTATTTTTAATACTTAAAACTCTGATAAAAAAATGTTAAATTTAGAAGTCATTGATTTAATTTCATTTTCAAAAGTTATTATTTAATTGTCAAGTCTTAAAAATCTACTTTAAAATAAAGTTTCCAGTGTTAAACGTCTGTCAAATTTTAATAATTCTGTTCTAAAAATAAATTATACGAAGAGCTAAATTTAATTTTAAAAATAAATCATTATTTACAACTTATCAAAAAAAAAATTTCAGCTTAAAGCATTTAATTTATAGTTCACGAAATATTTCTCAATAAATTCTTAGAATAAGTTCCAAAATTTTCTATTAAAAACAATGTTAAAATCAAATTGTTCGTTGGATTATTATTATTTAACAAGTCAGTTAATTTCTGACTCCTCGTGGTTCGCTGTATTAAATAAAAGTACAAACGGGATGAAGTTTATTGATTTTCAACACAAAACTCAAACTATTTTCAGTTTTTTTTTCTCGTTAACTAATTACTTGATGGGTGTAAGTAACCCTGAGAGAAATTACCTTTTCCGAACTCAAATATTTTTATTTTAATATGTATGTTCTTTTCTTTTTATTATTACCAACCTTTAGATTGTTTGTTATTTGACTTGTACTCGTTAACGTTTCTTTGGCACAATGACAATTAGCTTCTACATAGCTCAGTTTTTATATATTCTCGAAAAAAAAAATATTTCAATTAGTTTACACCAATGATCCCAAAGTTCTGATATAATCAATTCCAAAATAAAACAATTGTTCGGCATCGTACTCGACACTTTTCGAAAATTTAAATAAATTCATTTTAATATTTTCCTGGGCTTCCCATACAACTCGATTGTGTACATGACTCAAATTTCACATTTATCCAAATAAATTAATTTTAATTAGAGAGTTTTTTCAATTTTAACTTTCTCTAGGGTTCTTCGCTAAAATTTTATTATTATATCAGTGTTAGTTTCAAGATTTATTGTTCAATTTTATACGTTTTCCCTGAAAATAATTTTATATTTTGATTAAGTTTCATTAATTTTACAATTCTATTATGTTTTTGTTTCGTTTTATTTTTCATTGATTTTACTAGTTTTACTGTTTATTTTATTGATTTCATTTTGAATTATGTCAAGCCTTAATACTTAATATACGTGTAGTTTTTGTTAGTTTATTCAAATTTTAAAATGTATTGCTTAAATTAATTCAAATTTCGCATTTGACCGACTTTTGTTTGCTTGAGTTTATAAAATTTAATTTTAAATTTATTCAGTGTAAATTTATTTCTTAAAATTTTTCTTTCATTTTTATCTTTTCATAATTTAGTTTAAAAAAAATTACATTTAAATTTCAAAGAAAATAAATGTATAGATATAAAATAAACTGATGAGTAGGTAGTTAGTGGCACACTGGAACAAAAAAAAATTAATTAAAATACACACAAAAATTAATTATCTTGATTACATCATTATGTAATCAAGATAATCCGAAATTTAATCCGCTATTACATACCCCCCCCCTCCCCCTATGTTTTTTTTGTACCGTAGATAGCCACTAACTACCTACTCATCAGTTTATTTTATATCTATACATTTATTTTCTTTGAAATTTAAATGTAATTTTTTTTTAAACTAAATTATGAAAAGATAAAAATGAAAGAAAAATTTTAAGAAATAAATTTACACTGAATAAATTTAAAATTAAATTTTATAAACTCAAGCAAACAAAAGTCGGTCAAATGCGAAATTTGAATTAATTTAAGCAATACATTTTAAAATTTGAATAAACTAACAAAAACTACACGTATATTAAGTATTAAGGCTTGACATAATTCAAAATGAAATCAATAAAATAAACAGTAAAACTAGTAAAATCAATGAAAAATAAAACGAAACAAAAACATAATAGAATTGTAAAATTAATGAAACTTAATCAAAATATAAAATTATTTTCAGGGAAAACGTATAAAATTGAACAATAAATCTTGAAACTAACACTGATATAATAATAAAATTTTAGCGAAGAACCCTAGAGAAAGTTAAAATTGAAAAAACTCTCTAATTAAAATTAATTTATTTGGATAAATGTGAAATTTGAGTCATGTACACAATCGAGTTGTATGGGAAGCCCAGGAAAATATTAAAATGAATTTATTTAAATTTTCGAAAAGTGTCGAGTACGATGCCGAACAATTGTTTTATTTTGGAATTGATTATATCAGAACTTTGGGATCATTGGTGTAAACTAATTGAAATATTTTTTTTTTCGAGAATATATAAAAACTGAGCTATGTAGAAGCTAATTGTCATTGTGCCAAAGAAACGTTAACGAGTACAAGTCAAATAACAAACAATCTAAAGGTTGGTAATAATAAAAAGAAAAGAACATACATATTAAAATAAAAATATTTGAGTTCGGAAAAGGTAATTTCTCTCAGGGTTACTTACACCCATCAAGTAATTAGTTAACGAGAAAAAAAAACTGAAAATAGTTTGAGTTTTGTGTTGAAAATCAATAAACTTCATCCCGTTTGTACTTTTATTTAATACAGCGAACCACGAGGAGTCAGAAATTAACTGACTTGTTAAATAATAATAATCCAACGAACAATTTGATTTTAACATTGTTTTTAATAGAAAATTTTGGAACTTATTCTAAGAATTTATTGAGAAATATTTCGTGAACTATAAATTAAATGCTTTAAGCTGAAATTTTTTTTTGATAAGTTGTAAATAATGATTTATTTTTAAAATTAAATTTAGCTCTTCGTATAATTTATTTTTAGAACAGAATTATTAAAATTTGACAGACGTTTAACACTGGAAACTTTATTTTAAAGTAGATTTTTAAGACTTGACAATTAAATAATAACTTTTGAAAATGAAATTAAATCAATGACTTCTAAATTTAACATTTTTTTTATCAGAGTTTTAAGTATTAAAAATAATGTAATAGATATAGGGTCAACAAATATAAATCTGATTTACTTAAGTCGTAAATTATTATTATTATTTATTGAAGCCATTAAGTGAATAAATACATGAGTTATAGGGCAAAATTAAAAAATTTGATTGACATCGTGAAAAAAAAATGTATCAGATTAAAATTAAACAGACATTTTCATGTAAACATATTTCTACACAATGAACCAGTGTTTAACTTAAATAATTCTGTTAAGATTCTTAATAAAATTACCTAAAATTTACAATTAAAATAATTATTGTATATGATTGAAAATTTGAATTTTCGTAGTTGTACACAAGTGATTTATTTAATTCAATCAGTTGAATTCATCTTATTTTATTGTCAATGAAGAACTTTCTCAAATTAAAAAATTTTTATAAGCAATTACGTAAGTAATATATTTACATTAGTACTTGTACTTTCGAATTTTATTCTGTGTATAATAAGGTTATTTTTGCATAAGGTAATTATTCAAAATTATTTTCATTATAAATTGAAATATCAAATATAGTTATTTGACAGGATTTAATTATTAATTCTTTTTATAATAATATAGTAATTAAACTTCAAAAGGATAATTGTTTATTTTACTTTTAACTTCTTTGTAACACAATTTTTAATTATTATTATTTTTCAAAGAAAATTTCAATTTATTTTATCAATTAATTTTTAGTGGTGATACAAATTATTAATATAATACTTAATTAAATATAAATTATAAATTCTTTACACAAAATTAATAGACAATAATTATATTTTTCAAATTTCTCAAATTAAAAAATTTTTATAAGCAATTACGTAAGTAATATATTTACATTAGTACTTGTACTTTCGAATTTTATTCTGTGTATAATAAGGTTATTTTTGCATAAGGTAATTATTCAAAATTATTTTCATTATAAATTGAAATATCAAATATAGTTATTTGACAGGATTTAATTATTAATTCTTTTTATAATAATATAGTAATTAAACTTCAAAAGGATAATTGTTTATTTTACTTTTAACTTCTTTGTAACACAATTTTTAATTATTATTATTTTTCAAAGAAAATTTCAATTTATTTTATCAATTAATTTTTAGTGGTGATACAAATTATTAATATAATACTTAATTAAATATAAATTATAAATTCTTTACACAAAATTAATAGACAATAATTATATTTTTCATTTTGTAACTTACTCAAACTAATTTATTAAAAAAAAAAAATAATAATAATAATAATAACTTTTATGATGTGACTATCATATTTTATTGATTTAACTTGATATGAATCTTTTCCACGTAACTATAGCAACCTATGTTATTAAATTTTATTTTAAAAAATTTAGTTTTCAAATATCTTAGTTACATGTTATTCAATTAATTTCTTTGTAGGGAATCAACAAATAACTTATTGCATATGTATGTATTTTTGAAAAATTAATCGATGAGAAATAAATCAATAAGTATTTTCATTTTGTACTTTACTCAAAATAATTTATTAAAAAGTTAATTTCCCGATGTGACCATCATATATTATTGATTTATCATGATATTAATCTTTTCCATCTAATTATAGCAACCTGTGTTATTAAATTTGGTTTTCAAACCTATTAGTTATATTTTATTTCTCTGTGAGGAATCAACTAATAATTTATTGCATAAATATATATATATATATATATATTTTTTGAAAAATTAATCGATGTGATATAAATCAATAAGTATTTTTCATTCTGTAATTTTCTTGACATTAATGATTTTCATGAAACTATAGCAACCTATGTTATTAAATTTCATTTTCAAACATATTTATAATTTATTCAATTTAAATTTATTAAAAATTTCAATTTGGATGTAATTTTTTAGTATAAACAATCGATTTTAATTAGTATAAACGAATGATTTTGAGGTATAAACAATCAATTATTAATTAAATTATTATTAAAATATTATCATAAGTAAGTTTACTTTTTATATATATTTAATTAACTATTTGTTTTTTAGTGAATTATTGCTATACATATAAATTTTGCGTAGCTATCAGTCACGAAGATGTTCACTACTGTGAACTTGTTACATCATCATATTTCAAGATAAATGATGCTGGTTTCCTTGGTTATGTGTGTCCAGAATGTCTCACAATAACATCTGGTAGATGGTCAATGTTTTTACAAAAACACGGCATCACCTCAGACAATTCGGAGAATCGAAAAGTAGTATTGTTGCCAAAAGTACGTGTATGTATAATATAACTAACTATTAATTTTCTTTTTTTTTTTAGTATTGTCAAAGAGGACAACCCTTCAAGACACTTTGCATATTGATAAATATGATACAAGTAATCTTTTGATAATTTTTAATGATTTTTAAATTATTAACTGTTAGATACTTTTAATATTCAAGATTCAAGATCGAGTAATGAAAGAAATGAATATAAAAATGGTAATTTTTTACTTTTATTTAAATTATTAATTATTTTTAATTTAGATGATTTAAATGTTCACATTGAAAACATAGATGATAGAATATTTTACGAAACAAATTTTGCCAAACTTGAAAATATCTCTACTGTAAATGTTAAATGTGAGTTTTTTGTTATTACAATCAGAATTATTTAACTTTTTCATGTTTCAGGTAATCTTTATCCGAAGTATTGTCAATCTACAAGCCATGATAACAACTGCCACAATAAAATGAATCGATATTATCAAGTGAATAATTATTATATATGTCCTGTATGCCAGACCCAAACCTCTGACCCGTACCTTAAATTTTATAATGACCATAAAAATCACTTGACTCAATTTTATACAGATAAAAAATCATTGTTTAAACACAGTTTGAAACGAAAAAGCACCATAAAATCTGAAATACTTGAAAAAATATTTATTAAAGATGAATTACAAATTGGACTAGGGTTAAGTGACATTATTGTTGAACCAGAAATTGAATATGATTTACTACGCTCACATCGAATTATAAAAGTGAACATCGGAAGATATAATGTTAAGGAAATAGTTCTTCCATTTTCTCTTTTGGAAAAATTAAAAATTACATTAAATGAAATGAAACATTCAAAAGTTCAATTTGGAGTCCAAGTAGAATTTGAAAAAGATGGGGAACTCAAAGTAGTTAGTATATCAAATCGCGCTGCTTCAGTGACTACAACTTTTCTTGATGAGGGTATGAAGAAAATAAATGAAAAGATTGTTGAACGAACAGAATTAGGAAGTAGTTGGAAAATAAACCGAATAATAGAAGTAAATTTCAAAGTAACCAAAGTTTCGAATATATCTAGGTTATCTGGACATAGTTATATTCAAACACCTAAAGCTCTAATGGGAAAAAAGGCAATAGTTAACGTACAAAATACCGATAATTTATGTTTCATATATAGTGTTTTGGCTGTATTGAAATCTGATAAAATCAAGAAAGATAGAAATAGACCAAGAAAATATTTACCGTATATGAATGACTTGGTATACGATCCTAACGATATGCCAATGAAACTGTGTGATATTCCAACTTTTGAGAAGAAAAATCCTGGTTTAGCAATTAATGTAATGATTTATAATAACGAAAATTTTGAGGATAGAGAAGAACTTATAATGAAGCATCCATATTTAAATATAATTCACCGAACAAAAGTAACTGGAGTGGATCCAATTTATTTATTATTGATAAAGGAGGGTGAAAAATATCATTATACAGCAGTAACTAATTTACAATCCTTGATGAATTGTCATAAAAACAATGATTGTAATGTTCGAATTTGTTGCAAATGGTGTGAAAATTGTTTAAATGGATTTCGTAAGCCAAAATCCTTTGAAAAACACCAAGAGTTATGTAAGAAAAATCAGTTGGGTACTACGCTATATACATTACCAAAAGATAAAGATAAATATTTGGAGTTCAAAAACTGGTCAAAAACGATAACACCTCCTTTCGTTATCTATGCAGATTTTGAATCTATTTTACCAAAAGATGACATTTATTTTCAAAAACATTTGCCAATTTCTGCTGGACTCTTATTAATCAACAACTTCACTGGTATGACAAGTTACCATCATTTCATTGGTCAAAACTGTGTTTATGAATTTTTGAAGAAGGTTTCAGATATAGGAACAAACATTGTGCTACCATATTATAAAGAAAATGGGAAAAAGCTAATGTTACCACTTACTTTTGACGAAGAATATTCATTTGATAATTGTGAATATTGTTATTTGTGTAATAAGAACATAGTAGATAAGGTTAGAGACCATGACCATTTTACAGGAAAGTATATTGGCCCAGCATGTAAAAGTTGTAATGTTAATAGGAGCATCAAAGAATTATTACCTGTAGTGTTTCATAATTTACGTGGGTATGACTTACATCATATCCTTAAGTATGGAATAAATCAATTTCCCAATTGGAACTTATCATGTATTCCAATTAGCAGTGAAAAATTCTTATCCCTTATGGTATATGTTGGTAAGCTTAGAATACGTTTTATCGACTCTTACCAGTTTGTTAATGACTCATTAGCTAGGGCTGTGAAAACTTTGACTAGTTTACCATTAACAAAATCTGTTTTTACTGGTACCATTGTTAATGAAAAAGGTATTTTTCCGTACAACTTTGCCACTAGTTTAGAGGTCCTTGAAAATACTTATGAACTGCCTCCAATCTGGGAAGGAGTGAGTGAAGTTGAATATGAGAAAGCTCAATTAATTTGGACTGAAACTAAATGTGTAAATTTACTTGACTATATGATGATATACTTGAAACTCGATTGCTTTCTTTTAGCTGACTTTTTCCAACAATTTCGGGCGAAATCTATAGCTCATAATAGTTTAGAGCCTTTAAATTATTTTGGTATTCCTGGAATGTCTTGGAGTTCTGCGTTAATAACTTTAGATAAACCCATTGAACTATTGCAAGACATGGAAATTTATAATTTTTATGAGGGTGGTATTCGTGGAGGTCTTACTTTTGTTAATAAACACTTTGTAAAAACTGACAAAACCACTGAGTTGCTTTATATTGATATTAATAATTTATACGGTTGGGCTTTAAGTCAACCATTACCTTGTAGTGAATTTAATTGGATATTTGATGGATTTGATACAATATTATTTGATTGTTTGACTTTGAATCTTGAATCTTTGTCGTATGGGTATACTCTTGAAGTAAATCTTGAAATTCCTTCTGATCTTCACGATAAGTTAGACGACTTTCCTATTGCTGCTGAGAAAATGAAACCTGAGGGTTCAAAGGTTGAAAAATTGTTATTGACTCATTACCCAAAAAAGAATTATGTGATTCATTGGCGTTTACTAAAATTATACTTGTCTCTTGGTGTTGAGGTTACTCATGTGAATCGAGCTGTAAGATTCAAACAGTCTCCTATTTTTAAAAACTACATTGATACCAATACAGAGTTAAGAGCAAAAAGTACAAACACGCTAGATAAAAATTATTATAAGCTCCTAAATAATAGTTTGTATGGTAAAACTGTCGAAAACCTGAAAAAAAGAATGAATTTAAGATTATGTAATACAGAAAAGAAGATGATTACATATGCTTCTAAACCAACTTTTCAAAGAAGTATCAAAATTGCTGATGATCTAATTGCTGCTTTGTTAAATCCAGACTCAGTATGTTTAGATCGACCAAGTTATATAGGACAATCGGTACTTGATTTGTCCAAACTTCGAATGTACGAGCTACAGTATAAGGACTTGGAAAAATACCGACGACAATTTAATTGTGAGATTAATATAGTCGCTGGAGATACAGACTCTTTTTTCTTGGAGATTAAAAATTGTAAACTAGATATTCTTTTGTCTGAAATGGTTAAGGATAATCTTTTGGATACATCTAATTATCCATCTACTCATCCACTTTATTCTAAAAAACTTGATTCGGTCATTGGAAAATTTAAGGACGAAAGTAAGGGAGAAGGTTATGATGAATGGGTATTCCTTAGACCCAAATGCTATAGTTTACTAGGAAAATCAAAATGCCTAAAAGCTAAGGGAGTCACATTGAAGGACACAACGTTAACTCATAAATCTTATAAGGACTGTTACGAGAAAAACTCCACATTTTCTGTACCTCAATTTCGTATTGGTACAAACAATCACCAACTTTATAGTTTTAAAACTTCAAAGGTTGCACTAACAAACAAAGAGGATAAAAGGGTTTGGGTAGAAAAGAATGTAAGCCTGGCATACGGTCATTATATGATTGAGACTGACAATGAATAGAAATAATAATTTTCCACATGATTATCCAACAGCACATCCAACAGCACATCCAACAGCCTATCAAACAGATCATCCAACAGCTCAGTCAACTGTTCATTAAATTAATAAATGTATACCTATATACGTTCTTGTTCTTATTCATTATTTTGTATTTTTTTTTTTGTGTTTACATTATATTTTAGTTTGTTTTGTTTTTTTTAAGGGGGGGGGGGTACCAAAAAGTGCGCCAGATGGCACACATCTACCTACTTGCATCCTGTTTTTATTTATCCCGAGGAATATTGATTTTTAAATTGTTAAATTTTTAAGATCATTTTAAATTTAAATTTTTACTAATTTAGCATTTTATTTTTACACTCCTTTGCACAACTCCAAACATGTATAAAATTTTACATACAATCAGTAAGATATATAAATATGTTTGCATTCAGTGAAATGTTGAGCTTTTTTATTTACAACTGTTCGGTATGAACTGGTTCTTTGATTTCACGTGCTCTTTAAACACCAATGAAGTAATTCAACACAGAAATAATTTTTATTGATACTAAACTTTCACAACAGCTTACAAGTTTATGTCTGATTCTAGGGGCAGATCTCCCGATGGGAAACCGCTTCAAATCCTATTAAACACAATTGAAATTGTGTCGCAGTTGTTGAGTTGAAATCCCTTTCTATACACCTCTCCCCAACTACTGATTTGGTTTTCCTCAGATTTGATTAGATTTTCCCAGATTTCGATCAAATTCCTAATGATTTTAAAGGGTTGCCTTTGTTTTGAGGATTTCTTTCCTTAATTTACCGTAAAAGACGCGCATTTTACTTATTTTTAACATTTAAATAACTTTTTCTAAAAATATATATTAATTCACATTTTGATTGGTTGTTTCATGTAATTCATAACAAAAATTATCCTAAATATGGAACATAAAGTGTGGTGATTGAGGGGGGTGCCTAACTAGTGTCACGAGGATGTAGTTCTCTAGCATCGCAATCGTGAGTCCTGATGATGTTTTTCGCAACATGAAATTATCTTCATTTGCTGGATTCATTAGATGTTTATATTAAATGTACCACTTAGAGATTGAGCTTATCCCCCTTGGAATTACAAGTCTAATTAATTTAAAATAAAAACAAAACTTGTCAATCAACTGATGGAATTTATACATTTGATCAATCGAACCGAATCCAACAAAGCCGAAGTAAAAAACTTTAATAAAAAATTGCTTAAATTTTTATAATTATTATCAAAATGAAAATGTTTTGAATAATGTTGAATCCCTAAATTTTTTATCTTACTAGTTCAGTGCCAACCCCCCTTGATAACATTTCCAAGTTGTGGTGATTCCAGGCCATAAATGTTTTTGAATTGTTCCTTCGTACTGCATCACTCTCAAAACCTTGAAATCTCTTAAGTCAGATAAAAATGAAAATTAATCTTGACAAAATTTATGAAAGTCTCAAGGGACCCCCATGGGGCGGTGGCGCACAAGTTGAAACTGCTAGTAAAATGAAATACGGTAAAATGGGCATAAAATGCGATTTATTATTTTATCAGAACTCATTGGGTTAATTTTAATGAGATAAACATTGGAAATTGTTTGTAAACAAAATGAGACTGTAAATGTTATTCAATGGGATAAATATCTGCCCGATGAAATTCTCTACAATTCTGACATTTTTGATTGGTAGAGCAAAATTTTGTATAAAATTTATCAATTTCTATAGTTTCATTGTGTTGTTTAAATAAATCGAATTCAAGGTCATAATTTTGTAAAATCTTGCACCAGGTTTCAAATCTTGTGTCAACGTGAATTATCAGCAAATGTAAGTTTTACTTTTTGTAAATTCTATTTCTGAATTTGGATAAAATATGCGGCGAGCTAGCATAATTACGGACGGGCCCCAAATACTGAGTGGCATTCCACAATCGCCAAGGAAGATAATATACTGAGGGTAAATATTGGGAGTTGGCTAAGTTCTCATAAGTAAGGGGGTGGTAATAATCTTCCAAGATCCGCTGATATTGAACATTAGGATTCTCATTCTTGATTCGTCTTCCGGCCCCTCAATGTCGTCCATATGGACCTGCATGTTGCTAGAGATTTCACAGGCTATAGAAGGATTAATTATGCAGGAGGGAGAGAAAGAATAATGAAATTACTTCGACAATGTCTTTTGGAAATGAAACATCCATTAATAAATTCCCTGGCCGTGACTTAGCTTCATTAACATTGGGAAATTGACCAATTACAGTTGAGAAATATCTTCTGAATTTCATCTCTAGTATTTCCTACTGAATGAGAATGAATGTGATTAATCTAGGCAAACGACCACTTAACAAGTCAATGGGATGACGTCAGCAGGGGACAGAACGGCGGGTGAGGAGGCTCAGAAATGTTCATTAGATGCGATCTTCCCAGGGGAACGATGACAAAATGATGAATAATAATAATAATAATAATAATAATAATCATAATCATAATAATAATAATAATAATAATAATAATAATAATAATAATAATAATAATAAGAATAATATTGGAGCAAATAATAATTATCCCATTTATATTATGTACAAATAGATTGACTAAATTACTACTGAATTACTTTGAGTAAGGCATCAAGCTCCATTGTGGGGAAGTTGAAATTTCAACAGTAGCGAATATCTGTGTGTGTGTGTGTGTCGCGCAGAGCTGTGCGTGTGTGTGCATTGAAATTTCCCAATCAACGAGGGACAGGGGATAATGGAAATGCATTTCACAGTGCAACTCCCATCAAATGATATCGGCAATATCGCATTGTCACATGTATTGCCGGATACGCTTCATGACACAGCCACGGATGCATGCCTAATTACGATGCGTGAACCTGATCAAGTCATGACTCGCATCGTCGACTTTAGACATTTCTCATTCCCTCCGATTTCATGTATCATTCATTACCACAGAATTCCAATAATCTTTTCCCTTTATCCTTGCCATACATTTATGGAGATCATTCTACTTTTTTCACCAAAAATTTTCTAGCGTTGCATGCAAGAATCCCACATTCCAAACACTGTGGGGAATTTTCACAAGACGATCAATTATTAATTTTCATTATGGGCCTTTGGAGGCGTATTGGGAAAAGTTAATAATATATCATTATTATTAATAGTTATTAGTAAGGTTTTGTGAGACCTGAAACTGTGCTGCCATCACTTGACTCCCTTTCAATGATTCTCAGGATTTCTGTCTAGGTGTACGACCCTACATAACTGAGGATTTGTAGCATTTTATAATTATCTCAAAAATAATTATAATCATAATCATAAAGATAATATTAATAATTATATTAATAATATAAACTTTTAAATCTTTTTTTGTCGCTCGCGGAATCATTTACATATATATAATTTAGATAAATAATTTTGCAATCCAATTTCAGCAATAGTTATTCATCAATTATGAAATATTTCGACCTCAAATTGGTCCTGATTACTCATAAACAAAATTAAACAACACTTTCCGTTTCTGTTTCTTTATCGATTGACTTTTTTTCACTTAACTGTTTTCAAAATATATATTTATTTAAACAAAGTTTTCTAATCCAATTTACAAATATTAAAAACTGAATAGATGCGAATAAAAATTATTTATACAGATCTAGACAGATTTTTTTAAATATTCTAAAATTCAATTTGCACTTAATAAAAATTTATACATTTAATGAGATTTATCATTAATAATATAAATGTACTTTTAGAATTAATTTGAAAATAAATTTGTCAATAGCGGAATCATTTATAAAAATATAATTTAGATAAATAACTCAGCAAGCCAATTTTCGCCGTGTTTTGGAATAATATGATAAATCGAAAAAATATGTTTTATTTAAAAAGTAAAAAAATAAATTTATTCAAAAAATATTCCTTTCACTTGCTTGTCCAAATCTTTCCTCGTCCCTATAAACAATCATTCGAATGTTATTTCTTCATTATTCAAAATAGTTATAACTCTATGAACTACCCCATCTTGCATCCTATAATATGGGCGCAAATCTGAATATTTGGACCTTAAGTGGGAAAATTATTGTTCTAAATGGATGTAGATTTGGAGAAAGCAGGGGAACTGTTCCGCTCCAATGATTCCTCAGCATGGGATTCCATCACAAGTATACCATTTGTGATATGCCAAAAGTTTGGTAACATGTTATAATTAATGACATTTATCGCCAGTTTCCACCGAATTAAACTTTTTCAATTTAAAATCAAATTATTCCTTGTAAATTTATTATCAGTATCAAACTTGCCTCTTCCACGATTTGTACGAACAGTCTTGATGCATAGGATTATATCCTCAATGTTTGGAATCATAACGTTAAATCCAAGATATTGTAGTTTATTGTTTGGTATAACTGGGGCATTTCTCGAATATACCAAAAGTTCCTATGATGTCTCCTGCTAAATGTGAATTTCTTAATACGCCATGATATTGATAGAACAATAGTAGCTATATCTTTCATGAGCAGTTCTTCCCCTGACGATTTTAATGTGAGCTGGATCTCGAGTCCATTTAGATTTGATGTTCAACTTCATATCGGCATTAAGGTTTCAGACTTTCCATTTTTATTAAAACAAATTCATCATCTGATAAACGCTGTTGAATCTTATTAAAACAAGATTGGACAGCTGCTCTGCAGATTTCAGCTTTTCCAGTTGTTCTTTGAACAGAAAAATCTTTTGCAAAGTATTTTCTTGAGATTTTTATATTTCGTTGACTTGTTCTAGCCATATAAGTGATTTAAAGTATTTTAAAAGGCTTATTTGTATTTATGATAAGCCTTGTAATGAGAATTGTATGTTACATAATGATCATTCGATAACAACTATTACACAATGTACATTGTACTCTTGCTTATAAGACGGGGATTCCTTGGTAGCAGCATAAATGAAAATATCAAATAAATAAATAGTGAAATAATCCCTTGCTGATAATCGTAAATCTTTTTATCAATATAATAATTACTTTGCAGCAAAAGCTTATTTTTATTATTTACTTATCTGATACTCTTGGTTATAATAAAAACACTATATCCATCAGAAATAATTGTAAAAATATCGTTCAATAAAGATTTATTAAATGTGATAAAACAAATATAAATTTTAAAATTGAATCACAACCGCAAATTAGGGTAACATTTATACAATAATCCAAATTCCCTCTGCAAATTTCACATGCGGATCGAGGGAGGCCAGAAATAGATCTACTTCAATGACCTCCATTATTGGATACAAATCTTTACTGACCCCTCTTGGGTAGTTGGCAATGGAGCAGATTGGTATTGGCAACGTCAGTATGGAGATAGAATTAATAAAGAAATTGATGACCGCCGGATGTTTCAACTTTTGCCAGGATGCTATTAAAATCCTATCTTTTAAAATCGTCGAATTGAGTCAACAATCAAAATGATTGACAGAGGTTGAGTAGTATCCGAAATTTGGAGGATTTGTATAGAATTATGAGGGATAATTAGGGAGAGGGGCAAGGGAAATAATTCAATTATTCTAATAATTCTGGTGAATAGTCAGCTGGTGACCTCAAATGAGTAATAGTGCATTTTGGATTAGGCTAATATTCCCATGTTTACATTGGGATTCAATTTCCATCAAATATTTGGCTGTATTTGAGTCAGTTACTACTGACTGGTGAGAATCGCTGAGGGAAATGTTAACTTGCCTGTGGAATTTGTACATACGCTTTTGCTCTGTAATGAATCCATTGCGCAAGGAATGCGCATCACACAAGCATTTGCCATTTCAGAAGCTAAAGAAAGATATCAATTATCATGGCCCTACAATTTAGTTACCAGGCTACCCATATTAGCCTTTCTGCTGCCAGGAGAACTCAAACCTTTAGTTAATGTTAAATTCTGATCAGATGTGCGAGAGACCAATCAATCCAGGCAAGCCAAATGTATGTCTTTGAGGATAAACTTTTGGAAATCCATAGCCTAAAATATAACACAAAATGTAAAGGCACTTTTAAATCAATTATTATCCCATTCCCATTGTAAATAGTCAATATTTGAGGACCTCCTCTTCGTGCCGATATTCAAGATAATAATGTGACGTCAAAATTGACACTTGCGACCTTTATATTCACAAGATTTTGACTGGTCCTGGGACCAGTTACACCCAAGGTCGTGCCTATTCAAGACAAAATAAGTCCTTGATGTCCAAATAGTCAATATTGCGTTTCTTAGAAGGTTAAATTCGCAAAATTGGCTAATTTATTAAATTAAAACTCATCAAACGCCGAATATTGCATTAAGCTGCTCAACTCTGATCTGGTCAATGGGAAATGAGATCGGGTAGTTGTGTAAAGAACAAGGTAAAAGTTGAGCGAGGGCGCCGTTGCCGTTGTCATTAGCGTCCGAGATGGCAGTTATCGTGGCGGTTACCGTGGCGGTGCAGCTCACAGAATGCACCCCATTATCACGAATAAAGACTCATTCACTGTGAATAAAAACAAAGTTTTCAATAATAATAATCGATAATTAAGCAATTTCACATTTCATGTTTACCGACATTTAATTGAAGTTTCTTGATCGTTTCCTTTCCAAAATTTCGTTGAAAATTCCTCATTGTTCTCGTGGAGCGCGTGTTCTCAGTGCAACCGAGTGTTGATATTGATTATAATGTGACAAATTAATCGTACATTGATCAACACACCGCTCGTTGTCAGGGAATGTTGACATCATCAGATTCTCACTAGTATATCCCATTCTGCTGGAGCTCACTCTCAAGGAGTTTCCTGGACAAGATAAACACGAGTCTCATTCCTACTGATTAGCAGCGATTCTGTCGAATCAGATTTCTCCTTGACTAATTTAATTTAGCGCTGCCTCTCATCTTATTCTGTTATTGTGACCACTTTTCACTTTTCGTTAGGCTCGTTTCCGATATCAACGGACGGATTCCAATTTTACGGATTCATTTTCATTCATTTCGTTCTCGTTCTGGTAACTTTATTCTTTTTATTCTTTTTATAAACTGAGGTTTTTCTTTATTTTTATAAAGATAATAATTATAATATTAATAATAAGGCTAATAATAATAATAATAATAATAATAATAATAATAATAATAATAATAATAATAATAATAATAATAATAATAATAAAATGATAATAATTATAATAATATTAATAATAATAATAATAATAAAATAATTATAATAATAAAATAATAATAATAATAATAATAATTATAATAATATTAATAATAATAATAAAATAATTATAATAATAAAATAATAATAATAATTATAATAATAATAAAATAATTATAATATTAGTAATAATGATAAAAATATTCAATGAGATTATTATGGTAATAATTTTATAATTTTAAAACATTACATAAAATATTCAAGGAAATTATAAAATATTTTGATGATTAAAATAATATTTATAAATCAAATTTACTTTATTTTGAAACTGTTTTGTTTTAATATTCATCAGATTCACCATCACAAATAAATTTAAAATATTTTTTAAATTTAATTATTTTGAATTTATTATCGTCTATTAATTAAAATATTAGTTTACACGTCAAATTATCCATACAATATATTTGAAAACAACAACAGCAATCCACATGCTATCAATTTAACACAAACGAGATTCCATGACAATCCAATGAAATTTGTGACTTAATAATAAAAAATATTATGTACTTAACACAAATTTGAAACAATTTTATAATTTAAATTGTTTAACCACTTGTTAATCTGCTTCTTATAATTTGTAAAACCTTCCTAGTATAGCAATACAAACACAAATGTATGCTAATAATCATTACAAATACTCTAGAATTTATTTTATTCACCATCCGATTTACGCACTAGATAAGTTACACATACTCAGTCACAAAAACTGATCCGCAAGATTCGTAATACATGTACTGAATTTGCAAAGTATAAGATAAAGACCATGAACGATAAAACAATTCTTTGGCCATATTTCTCATAATTAAATTGACAAAAACTTTTAGGATAAGTTAAATGACGAATATCAGTTGGTTTTCTATAATTCTGTGCCTCATAAAGTTTATCCTTGCGATGGTTTATCAAGTCCCGGAACTTTTAAGAACAATAACTTTAATTAATAATAGTTTATGATTAATAATAATAATAATAATAATAATAATAATAATAATAATAATAATAATAATAATAATTATGATAATAATAATAATAATAATAATAATAATAATAATAATAATAATAATAATAATAATAATAATAATAATAATAATAATAATAATTGTACTTAATATTTTTAATAATACTTAATGATTATCAGTGAGATTCATTAACGGAAATAATGCATATTAGGACCCATTGAAATGACAAAGTACACTCCCTACGTATAAGACCATGAAAGGAGGATTTCCTTTTCTTCTTGAAGTGGAATTGACAAATTATAATCGAGTACTGACATCATAAAACTCTACAAATACAAAAGAATTAATTAAATATTTTAAGTTGCCTGACGTCCTTTGTAATCAACATTTACTAATCGTAAAAGATAATAATTTGAGGAGGAGGTTGTATGGGGAAATTATGTAACAAATAGCAACTGTCCTTTGGTCTTGTAAAGAATCCAAGATTCTTCTGATATTCTTCATGGAATTTGACCGTCACGGCTAAAGCATGAATGCAAGCGATCACGAAGATCCGAGAGACTTTTATAAAATGTGAAGTCATAATTTCATTATCATATCAAATATTTTTTCACCAGAGTTTTCATTGTACACAAATAAATGTAGCAAAATATTCGAAATTCACTTTTACCTTTAATGGCCCATCTTAACCTCGTTTCGGTGCTCATATGGTCGGCTTCAAAATAGAGTAAATACTGTAAAGGATGTGGAGAACCTCTAGTGAGAACGAAAGGTTCTCTTTTGATAGTCTGAGAATTTCAGAAAATTCAAATAAAATACAACCAGAAAAGTCACAAAATTTGTAGAGGCGATATTTTGGGCTGCAAAGAATGCTGAAATGTATATTAGTGAATATAACAGTCCATTTTTCCCATGGGAACTTTGAGATTCAGTAACTGCAGTTTTATTCAAGGCGATTCCGTGTCCAAGCAGGACAAAATATGTTAAAATATAAAGGAAAACATTGACTTACACGTTTGATGGTCCCCAATTTTCTAGGCGGTTGTGACACCATGTGAAATTATTTGTAGGTTGTTTGGTTTTTCTCATATGGCTATCCTGGGTTTATCATAAGCATTCACAAAAATGAGGCACTCAACAGCTCTTACATCAAAAATATGTCAAAGCGCGATTCGACTGGACCCGTAGATCCATGTGGCTCCTATGCCATCCTCCGTAAAATTATACATAAATGTGTTCAACACATTTCTTTGTCGGAGGTAAATACTTGAACAATCCACAATATAACGGCCGAGTATTCTACATTTCGGATCCCAAATAAAAGCATAATAGTTTACGCTAGTCAACAATTTTAAGCTATATCTATTGTTATATTGTTATATTGTTACTGTATTTTCCGCCATAGACTTCCAACCGGTTACCATGAATCTCACACCTCCTATATTGTTCGAGGAAACATAAGTTAACGCGATAACAAATAATATAACAAATGCAAAATGCAACTTTACGGTCCTCCATATCCCCTGTGTATATCTTGATCATGCCTATTTTGATTTTAAATATTATATTGCTGAAAATCCAGTACAGACTTTAATGTAAATGATTTGGAATTTATATTTGATGTTGTCGAGGACCTAGAGCAGGTATGCACAGACTTGATAAGACCAAGGGCCAAATGGATCCTCTGTAACTTTCGAAGGAGCCGCTATAAAAACTGGAAGGTCAACTACTATTTTTGTTTATTTTATTTATACTTATCATGATTATAACAAAAAAGACAAGTGAATGTAGAGCCGCAATCTGTGTGTTCCTAGTCTCGAGCTTCTGGCACATAAATGCTTGCATAATAAGATGAGAGCAAGTCCATTACATACATTGATACTGAATGGAGCTCTAAATGCAATAATTATACAGATGTTAATGTAGAATCGGCAAAATAGAAGATGCAGAAGTCATGGCAAGTCCGTAAATATTCCAAATGACCTCGAAGAATATATTCGATCTATATGTGTATCCTTTGCTCTTTTCAAGGTTCTTGATCACCTACTTCTTAAAATACATTCGTGCACTTTAAAATTCAAGAAAAAGTAAAATATTTTTAAATACTTTAAAAGAATATTTTATCATTTTATAATCGCTAGTAAATAATTGAACTATTAATTTACATTTTAATTTAACTATCAAATTAAAGCGTGATTTTTCATTTTTTGTTTTAATTTGTTCTATGAAACGTTTGGTATAATAATAAACAAATCCCTTTCTGAGGACTTGAAATGACCACTCAAAAAATGTTTTTGGCATATTTATTGCTCATGTTCCACAGTTTCTGTGCAAACATTCAAAAATTAGAAAGAATGCTGTGTGCATCCAATGATATTTGCCTATTAATTGCACTTGAATGATATCTTACTATTTATAGACATTTCATGTGACTTATTGCATTTGTGAGATTGCCGAATTGTATTTTATTTCATTATCTATTTTTGCAGATTTATCGAACATCAAGATGAAATTAATATTTTCTCAGTCTGTCTTTATCTTTTCTTTTCTATTTTCTAAGTCATGAAACTTCTAATAGCTTTCTGAGGATTTACGAAATTAATTTTAAATAAGTCCACTTTGTTAACAAAATAATATCATAAAACAATTAAAGGTAAATTTAAAATTTATTTGTTTAAATGATTAGTTGGATTACTAAATTTTATGATTTTGCTTATAAAACTGAACCCCCCCTTTGGTGAACATGTCCTCAAGTCTTTATTTATATTTTTATTTGTTGGTTGAGCTACTATGCGGCTTTTGCAGGGCCGCAATTTGGTCCCCACTGACAAATAAGGAAGACGCAAATATTATTTATTCAAATAACATTATTTGAATATATTATTTGCAGATAATATATTATCAATCATAAATCAAATTTGTGAAATAGTTGTTAGGGCTTACGCCAGTCTTAAGAAAAAGAAATCAAAAACTTTTTCCTTAATGCACAAAACCTGTATAAAATGATTTTTTGTGTAATTTCAGCTCCACTTAGAATTTGAACCATTTTTCATAACCGTGGAACTATGTTGTTATTTGGAGAATGCCCCTTTCATTTACAATTGCACAGGAGGCCTTGATATTAGTGTAACTGCATCTATCACACAACGGTTACAACTTCCTGGAATCAGGAGCATGATACCCTCACATCTCCATGATACATGGTCATTGATAGGTTGTTCACAACTCACAAAGGAAAACCCCTTTTTGAAAGCTCAAATGATATTGAGGTCTTAATGTCTAATTACCTTTCATCATTTACCTGTTGTCATCTTCAAGAATGGCCAGTCTAGGTGTCGTATAGATGTAGATTTTCACTGTAAAAAGAATATTATCGAGAGAATGAGTGAAGAATAGAAAAGATTATATAAAATTTGTCTCCCAACGCGTAATTAGCGCATCCTAACAGCAATATAGAAAAAATTATTAGAATACAAATTCATAATATGAAATGCAGCCACGCCTATCTTGACGGCCAGTCTCATTTATCCTCATTTACCTATCCGCATCTTAAGAGAAAATGCTTTCAAATATTTATTCTAGCACTTCTGATGAATTTACCACAGATATGTCTAGGAATTCTCCGCTGGAACATTACATGGATTTCGATTTTGAATGTGATTGTCCCTGTGCCGTGGTTCTGTATTGGTGATGCTGAACAGATGCTCGGCCTCCCTAACTTCAATTGGGCACTGCCGGTTGATGAATGATGACTGCAATTGATACATCTGACATTTCCCATGCCATTTAGCACTCACAAGCACTGATCTATCCCAATGTCTGCAACATGACGTGCCAATAGCACATGAAATGAGAATTCCGCTATGGAAGTAATTAACGGTTTTAGTCAGAGGTTGGCAGCAAAACTGTAGTTCATATCATTCCAGTTATGCCCAATGCTCAGCGTTAACTCGGAATTTTTATTTAATATACACATAGGATTCGACAATAACTTCTTTGGAATTCCCCTTGAACCTGCATCACAATATCGCAGGTGAGTCTCATTGCAGGAGCCCCCTTTGTAGCACCGGTGTAACATTTAGCTGACACATAAAATGAGTTCATGCAAATTGAATAATCTTATATTATCTCTCAAGACATTCAGTTGATATATTAATAATACATAAGTCAGTGACTCTTGGAATGCTGTATTCTTTGAAGACCCTCGAAGCCTAGTTGCACTTAGGGGAGAGCTGATGGAAGCTCGTCAAATATCAGCCTATATGATTAGCCGATTCAGGGGATTTGATCTTGTCCTTTCTCATGCAAAGTAAATAATAGTGAAATAGCCACCGAGTGAGAACAGATACAAGGTTATGGGACTCCCATAATGGAAGCATTGACCACTAAAGAAGCAACAAACCGCTTCTGTGGAAACGGCTCGCAAATAAGATCAAATGTCTGAGATTTTGTCTTGACACAAGTTTCTAAAACCCCCAGTGAAAGGCCACCGAATTGAGATAAAACTTTCTCCTCTCATACTAGATTTGGTAGCAGCAGGAAATTGGAGTCGCAGGGGATTTCGTAGCGAACCTTGCAACTTATAGCGAGTATCAATGATAAGATAAGCTTCATTTGTGATGCAATCACGAGAGCGGGAATTTATTTTCACCATCAAAATTATTAAATTATCGCAAACAATTCCCTGTGAAAGCTTTGCAACAGGCGAGCGGCGGGATTCACAAATTGTCTCAGGCTCCATTGAGATGGAAATTTCTCACAGAGATTATTCCAATTTATTTTACAGCAATCCTTGACGGACAATGTCAATTTAATTAGCAAACTTTCCCTCAGAATTCTTTGCCTTATCCTTGTTATTTCTTAAACGCTTTCTTTGTAAATTCTCCATAGAAAATTGCAATAAATAGACGAGAAATTGTTTTATAAAAGAGAAAGAAAAGATCCAAAATATTTGATAAGGAATTTCTAAAAACTTGAAACAATTTCCTCTGAAATAATAATTTCTCTAGTTTTCATTTATGTAATTAAATTAATTAATTTATTATTATATTATATTTTCTGGAATATTTTGCTTATAACTTCAGCATTCCTACCTTGAGGAACAATAATAATAATAATAATAATAATAATAATAATAATAATAATAATAATAATAATAATAATAATAATAATAATAATAATAATAATAATAATAATAATAATAATAATAATTATAATTATAATTATAATAATAATAATTATAATAATTATAATCAACTTTTAACTAAAAGGTGATATTTTCAAATTTTAATATTTGCCGCATTATATGGGCAACAATCAGTCCAAAAGTTCCTATGATGCTAGGAGGTTAAAGCGACCAGAAAATGACCTTGACCATTCGTAAGCTCAGTGGCAGTGCTTGGACTGATTAATTGTGCTCATGATTAGAAATTTATGGAAACTCAATCAATCAATATCTCAATCTTGATTATTCAATAAAATTATCAATTAATTAATTAAAAAATTAAAATCTAATTAATTTTCCAGGAGTTGGCAAAAAACTTCCTATCTCATTTCATTGAAGCAGACTCAATCAATTTAATTTTAACAAAAAAGTTTACTATAAAGTTGCTTTAGTCGATCTCCCTAAATAATAGATGGACTCGTTGCCGTACTCGTAGAAAATAATAGAGCAGAATAAAGATGTGTTTGGCATACATTGCAATCCCACGCGCACACACGCACACACGCAGGCTCGCACACTGACACGGAAACACACGAACGCGTTACTGTACATTTGGGAAATACACACAGTCACATATAGAGCATCAGAGTGATGGATCAGCCAGTCACGGCAGGCGGCACTGTGTATCCATTTTCTATAAATCATTCATGGGGTTCCATTTATCCCGTTTATCCCATTTATGCCCTTTCTCTCGTGTGCGTCACAGCAAAGGTAGAAGCTGCTCATTATTTGTTCAATTAAATAAAAAGCAATTTCAGTTGGTTTGTTGTTTAACTATTTGATTAGAGATATTCAAGGTGATATGGGAAATTTTATTTTCACAGATATATCAGCTCGATTTGATGGGAATTGGAAATTAAATTTTTCATTCCGAACTGATCCCAACAATATTGATAAAATCAAGACTTGATTGTGACCAACAATAATGAATTGATGAGCGCCGATTCATTTTATCATGTCCGAATTTCCTTTCCTATATCTCCCTTGCACTTCACTAAAATCACTGGCACTTTCTCAGTGAGTTTTGGAAATATTCCATTTGCTTCCATCTAATAGAATCTCAATAATGCCATGACAACTGTATTTTTAAAAAATGAGAAAGAAATGCAAAACTTGCAAAGGTCACAGCGCTATAAATATAAACAATAAACGTCAATATTGACATAAACATTATAATTCACGTGTTGGGGCCCCAGATATATATGAACTGCACAGGGCGCAATAACTCCTTGATTAATAATAATAATAATAATAATAATAATAATAATAATAATAATAATAATAATAATAATAATAATAATAATAATAATAATAATAATAATAATAATAATAATAATAATAATAATAATAACTAGCTATTTGCCTAGCACAAATCGCCTCCATTCGGTGTCAAATTGCATGAAAATTAAATGTAAAATTCTCTAAGAATTTCAGCTATTTTATATTTGAACTTTTAATTTCGCAGACTTTTTGAAAATTAATTATAGCATATGTTTTTAGAAATTATTTTAGATTATTTTGTCTCATTTTAGAGAAAATGAAATATTAAATATGATTTTAATAATAATAATAATAATAATAATAATAATAATAATAATAATAATAATAATAATAATAATAATAATAATAATAATAATAATAATAATAATAATAATAATAATAATAATAATAATAATAATAATAATAATAATAATAATAATAATAATAATAATAATAATAATAATAATAATAATAATAATAATAATAATAATAATAATAATAATAATAATAATAATAACTAGCTATTTGCCTAGCACAAATCGCCTCCATTCGGTGTCAAATTGCATGAAAATTAAATGTAAAATTCTCTAAGAATTTCAGCTATTTTATATTTGAACTTTTAATTTCGCAGACTTTTTGAAAATTAATTATAGCATATGTTTTTAGAAATTATTTTAGATTATTTTGTCTCATTTTAGAGAAAATGAAATATTAAATATGATTTTAATAATAATAATAATAATAATAATAATAATAATAATAATAATAATAATAATAATAATAATAATAATAATAATAATAATAATAATAATAATAATAATAATAATAATAATAATAATAATAATAACAATAATAATAAAAATCCCGAAATATCTAGAGTGTGAAAGCAATAAAACAAGAAAATAAAGAAATATAATTAAATTATTTTCTCCTCCGAATTCCTTCCCGGTGCGACCCGCCACATCTCGGGCATCTCAATCACCATTTGACAGCTCCTGTCCTTTTAACAGGGAATCAAAACATTTTCAACACTTCAAAATGTCTAAAATAACAAAATTTGTTGGCATTATTTCATTAGTAATAAATATTGATGTTTATTATTATTCTCCACTTGTTTATTATCTATTGACAATTTTCCTATTTCATTGAATGAAGGTTGTTCCGGATTTGTGCCCTTGAATGATTTATTTGACCCTCATTTATTTGACCCTGATAGTAACCTTTATTTTGCCCACCACTCATATTCATACAAGGCTGGAGGAAAAGCATACTCACAGACTGACAACTCGGATACGGAAATGAAATCTGAGAATACAGTGAGAATCCTTACAACTAAATCATGCGCGTCAGGAAACAATTTCGATAAATGCAAATGAAATTTCACACCAATTTTCATTTAGATCAAGCTAATATATTTTAGGAAATTAGAAGCGAAGATTTTGCGGTTTCCTAATCAATGTGGAGGGTGCATTAATCAATAGCAGTAGGTGAAATCGATGGCCGACGACTGACTATATTTCTCCTCAATGCACATCCAGGAGCCCCGGGATATTGTCGCCTACCCTCCCTAGACCAGTTCTCTCCCGTCTCATTTATCTAGTCAAATTATCAATTATGTAAATAAATTTTCCAGATATGGAATTCATTTTTCAAAAATTATTATTATTATTATTATTATTTTTATTTTTATTATTATTATTATTATTATTATTATTATTATTATTATTTATTTATTATTATTATTATTTTTATTTTTATTATTATTATTATTATTATTATTATTATTATTATTATTATTATTATTATTATTATTATTATTATTATTATTATTTATCTTAATATAATTGTTCTGATTATTTATAAGATGGGCTTCTCTTCCTCCCAAATGACATAATAAAAACTTTATTCATTTCCACCAATAAAAATCGTTTCATTATTTTATTTGTAAATAGTCTCTGTAAACAATTCATACATTTTACAAACAAATATTAGCATTGCCGTTTGATTATAGAAAAGCCTGTGGCAACTGCGATACGCTATTTGTGTCAGCAAATCCCTTGTAGAGATCGTTTGGAACCTTCAAATCATGTCTTCGGATGTTACAAACATCAAATGTGCAAATCGGCATCAGATTCTCCGCAACATCAAATGGTTTGTGAAACAGTTGTGCTCAATATTTGAGGAAACTCTCCAGTCAAAGTTGTATAAGAGCAAGTTATCCCCAGCCAATCTCAATATCAAGATTGATGTAAATTGTCTTCCACAAAACTACAAACTTTCTCCCGCCAAACAGTTAACAACGATCCATAAGCCAAATTGGTGTCGATCATTGACTAATTCCCCTATTATGCGCAGGTTCACGCCCATGAGGTCATCAAGAGGTTCGACTCCCGTGAAAAAATTCAGCATTCCTCCTCATCACTTGAAATGTGAAGACGTACAGTTGACTCGTCTCCTTCTCATCTACACCCAAACATCCGAGTCCGAGAGAATAGATCAAATTCAACAATTTGCCCAGCATGTCGGTGTGATTTATGAATATCAAATAGGCATGCTCAAGAGTGTCAGTCTGGTTATGGAGGTTGTGAGATTTGTCGTAGACCTTATCATTAAAGCTATCCGTATGAATTTTATTACTGAACTTAACTCTCGTCAACTCAATCCAACAATTTTCTTTCTTAACATTCCTTTGCCAAAGAGTGGATCAAAAGTTGTCAAGACTCTACAACTCGGGCCTGGTACAGAGTTTTCGTGGAGAATCAGCGACATGTTTTCTCGAAGTGGTTTAAGACACAACAGAGTAGGCGGTCAAGACTGTAGCAATCTGACAATAAGTACGCACTTCTATGCCACTTCCGGTTCGGCATCCTATTCATATCGGCCAGACATCTACGGCTACAGAAACATCATTGCCATTGAGAACTCAGAATACGTCTGTGAAAATTCTGATGAAACGATTAAATTATATCAACTGTCCAAACTTGATTTAGATACTCTCGAAAATCCTCCGGATAACGGAAGCCTTGTCGGGCGTGATCTGGAGGAGCAATGCATGGATCACTGGCACAAGTGCTACAAATCCATGTTTTTCCTTATTTGTGATCGCTGGGAAATCATTGATCACCTGGAAAACTGTGATTCATTCAGAGTATTCTGTGCAAGGGAAAAGATTTGTCCTGTCATGCAAATAAGCCTGATTCCTGAGAATTTCACGTACCAACAAATCAGCGCGCTTCTCCAGATATTTGATGTCCTGTCTGTGTCCACCAACAATAATGTCATTGGCGATGGGAAGCCTGATGAATTGTGTATATCACGCAATCACTCAAGGCCAGACAACAAGGGCGATGATTTCACCGACGATGAAACGAAAGGATTGCTGACGAAGGTCTACGATAATCCAGCATTTGTATGTTAAGGCGAGTAAGATATTTCATATAATTCTAGATATCAACGCCCAAGTAAATTATTGCTGAGTCCTTAATCATAATATCTTGTTCACCGATTCTGACCTTTCCAGATTTAGCCATTTTCTGGGTTTTTATTTTGGTTTGAAACCTTCATTACATTTCTCTCGTACTCAGTAGGTTATAGCCAGCATTGATATGGCTATATATTGTCAGGGTGCTCCTTGATATGGAAGGGCGCACCTTGAATTCTTTTTTGAATTCTGCTTTTGTTTCTCAACTGATTATTCGCTGAATTTGTTTTTGTCCGCATATCGCCTAGAGTGAAAGGGTAATGCAAGCGTGAACGATTTGTCTGCTGCTTCCGCACTGATGAATCCCTCTATGTAAATGATTAGGTAATGGAGGGAAATTGGGGGGGGGGGGATTAAAATTTATAGATTAAAAATGATAGATTAAATTATTATCAAATATGCTATTTTCAAAAAGGGATGCTGTCTTTCGACAATATCTTTTGATACATCTGAGTCTAATATCTATTCCATGTTTAGTTTTGCCCTTTTCAAGGTTCATTTTTTCCTCCGCATCGAGAACAAAACCGAACATTACTGGTGATTAAACCAAGACTTTTAGCAGCATTAAATGCTTTTTCGTCAGTTGAGACATTTGCAAAAAAAATTGATAGATTTATAACATTTGTTGAAATTGAATGAATAGCTTTTATTTTTTTAAAAAATTTAAAAGTTTTTATTTTAATTTATTAAATTTATAATATTCGTAAATCTAATTTGAAAAATATTTTGGAAATTTGTTTTAATAAATATATTTGTTGACTACAGTGGGAGTGAAAGTAAATATCAATCAGAGAACAAGAGGAGAAAGCGAAAGTCTAGTTAAATTTTGGTTATGAATGATCAGGGCCGTTTATCGGTCGGCGTAGTTCATATTTGAATTTGATGAATAAACATTGCGGAAATTGGCTAACATTGTTATTTGTTTAAATTTTATTTATATAAATGATTCCAGCATCGGCAAAAAAAAGATTTTTAAAGTTTGTATAATTATTATTATTATTATTATTATTATTATTATTATATAAATTGAGATATTTGTTGTCCATGATGAGGGATAGGAACAAATTCCCAAATGATAAATGTCATCCCCCGTTATGATATTCATACATTGAAGGTCACGGAGATAGATGGCACCTTCCTTGGACAGTCACAGGATTGATAAGATTACCGTTGAAATATAATTGGTATTCATTAAAATCCGACTGAGGAACATGTATATCCATGTTCAACTCAATGATAATCAAGCTGGGGTACCCTTGCATTGGTGCCAATGTCAATGATGAACATACCAAAATTTACATATGCCATTAAATGCAGGAATTATTTATGAGATTATTAGAATCAGAATTAGTGTGATATTACGGTAATTCTTTGACTCCATTCGGCTGTGACATTCCACCGTCTGGCTGTGAGGCAATTCAATTACACAATCCCATTTAGCGTGAGATTTGTGTGGCAAGACCTGATGATCCGTGATTCTGCTACCGTAAGCCATCATTTCTCCAGTGTGACTCCATGTCAGTTTTGTTGCCAGTCTCAAATCGACTGTGGGCTTATTTATAGTCTTTCCCACATTTTCCCAACTTATTTCACCCCGCTTTGAAATTAGCTTTGTTATAATCGACATCCGTCTCGTCTGGTGAGTCTCTTTCTCTCCTTTCCAGTTTGACTTGCAAATCTATCAGAATATTGAAATTCTACATTTTTCTGAATTTATCATTCCAAAATATTCTTTCACTCTTTTCATTGATTAATCAGGCCTGAAACGGCCACTGTTGCACTGTGCAAAGGTTTTATATACAAATTCCTAGAATAATAATAATAATAATAATAATAATAATAATAATAATAATAATAATAATAATAATAATAATAATAATAATAATAATAATAATAATAATAATAATAATAATAATAATAATAATGATAATTATTACTATTTATCACAAAATCTCTGGGAATTCTAATATATTATGGTTGTCATTTTGACTAGATAGTTTTTGTCCCCCTCTAAATTCGCCCCCCCCCTCCTCTTACTAATATTGAGCTTGTGCTACATTGTCACTGATGCTGAATATGTCTCATTACCAATAGCTTAATAAATGAATTTAATATCATACAAATCTAGAGATAATTATACATAACTTACATTGTTGGCATAATCATTCTGATATTTCTGACCCGTTGCGTGAGCAGGGCGGCATTTATTTCACATGGGCGACTGCAACTGAAATTGAATACAATCCTTGAGCAAGAATACAAGACAATGAGTTAGAAAGAGAAAATATTATAAGGAAAAGGATTAATAATAAATCTTTTTTAAGCAAAATAATAAAGGACGAAAGATACAGAAGAGAAGTCCAATGAGCCACAGCTCTGTCGGTTCCATTTTATAAAGCGGAATGTCGAGAACTTTCCAAGTTGATCTTTCAAATAATTTTAGTGAATTTGATTTTCATAGAATCTTTGGATTGATTTCTACACTTTTCCATTCAAGTGCAACATGCCTTGTTCCTTACAGATCCTCCGAATCTATGGTGGTGGAGCTCGGAAGGAGGGTGGCAGTAGCGATGATGAAAACAATGAATCTAGTGATGAGCTTAAATCAATTTTATTGGGGGGGGGGTGGGGGCAGGTGTTTTGTTTCTATATTTTAATTTCAATAAAAATAATTCAGGCTTCATTTGAATTGTTTCAGAGATTTTAAATTCATTAATTAATTGAGCATTTAAACAAAATTCTGCTAATTCTCAACATTATAGATGATAATTTGATTATCAAACATTTGCGATTTGCGAGAGATTTGTTACAGTTTCAAATCCATTTAATTGTTTAATGCTGGAAATTGATGGTTATGATAATCAGTTATTGCGCATGACATCTCACTCCGTTATCCGTCACTTCCACGTTCAAGCTCCTCTTCTGGTTGTGTAGCAGCGCATCAGACAGTCGTTTCCAATTTGTTTTACCGTTTGCGGCTTTTATTTGAATTGGCCGGTTGATGGCTGATACGGTTCATTTGGTAGTTGCGGCAGCCTCCACACGGCATCGGATTGCCTCCGTCAGCAGGATTCCTGTTGGGCCCGCTGACGCGTTGCGCGGATCACGTGCTGACTCTCTGAATGAGAAATTTATATACAACTCCAATACAACTAGTAAAACAAAAACGGAAAATGGAAATTTTTATATCAGTTTATTCGATGCGTAGGAAATATTATTTCAATCAGAAACTGAAAATAAAATAAATTTTTTGATTTGTTTAAATGAAAACAATTTTCTTTTCAAATATCTTTTGAGATAAAAATAATAATTTTATGAAAATTATAACTATAATAATACAATTATGCAACACATTATATTTCCGCTTCTGATAATAGTAATAATAATATAATAATAATTATAATAATAATATAATAATAATCACAATAATACTAACAATAATAATAATAATAATAATAATAATAATGATAATAATAATAATAATAATAATAATAATAATAATAATAATAATAATAATAATAATAATAATAATAATGAGAGGGAGAGCCAAATCAAAGCCTCAGCCAATTCACATAAGACTGATCAAGCTGAATCCCGCCCGGGAAATATATTTACCTATATTTGTGATTATAAATTATAATTTCCCATGTTGGGGAAGACTAAACATTATATTTCCATCTAGGTGGCACTGACTGATGCGGCGGTGAACAGATTGGGATTATACGTATCAATGTGCACCGAGAAATCCAATTATATTCTTCACTAGATCTTTTTCAGTTCAGTTTTTCAATAAAATTGTGATAAAAATAAATAAGTTATCTTTTTGTTTGATCTTGTTAATAGTTGAGTATTTTAATTTTTATTTTAATTGAAACATTTATAATTTATGTTTGCCCCAGTCGGACTTTTTCTTCTTCTCTTTTGACAATTAGTTTTTCAATTTGTAAATGTACCTCTCGTGAAAGCTCCTATCATTTCCCTCTTAGTAGGGACTGTCAGACTGCGGGATTCGCTACTCCGCCCAAACCTGATCATTTCAGGGAATCGAAGGGCCTGAAAATAGGCGCCCCTATATCAAAGATATCTTTCTTTCGTTGGTTTTCCATATTAAAAAATTTTAAGTTCAGTAATGTAAAATAAATTTTAAAAATCCAAGTGATACAAAGACTGAGACATCTGTTTCCGGTTTATGTATGATTTCAAGTGGCCTAGGAAACACATAATCCCTTAAAAGGTTAATGGGATACTCCCATCATTCAAACCCTTCCCTAATCATTTATATAATCGGATGTTATGCTAGATTGTCACATTGAAGGTGTCTGAAGTTCTGTATGTTCTGATAAAAGCCCGACATAAGCGAGCGAGTGGGGGTCACATATAAGCTGATTGGGGCCCCACTGATCAGAAGGACGGCGATGCCTCCGATAATCTCGTTAATTCAGAATGGAATTTTATGAGAAATATGAAATTGTAATTCTCAACAATGTCAACTGATGTAAAATTTCAATTTCATTTCCCTACGAAATCAAGAGTGAATCCAACAAGCCAAAATCCGTCGACGTGATTCAATCAAGTGGACTATGTAGAACCTGAAGAGTTTAATTGCAGATTTGAATTTCTCATTTTTCCCGGCCGAGAAATTATTTTCTATGTAGATTTATTCAGCAGCGTTCAAATTTAATTATTTTCCAAACTGATTTGACACAGAAATTTTCTGTTGGGATAATGAGCGATTGTAGTGGTCAGTGGACAATGGCTGCCATTTTGGGCATTGAGCGCGCCGCGAGCCGCCGCCACTCGCTTGCTTGTTTTCAATATCATAGGCAATATTTTCTTGATGAGGGTGGGATGGGCTGATTATTTCCATCATAATGAATTCAGGCCGCATCCAGCACCGTGAATGAGCGCACTGCTGAATTTTCGATAAGGATTCACGGAACTTGACCAGAAACACTTCAACTGTTATTACCAACCGTTCCCTTGCCAGAGAACGAGTTTTTATTTTTCTTGGTCTGGATCGGATTCTAGAATTAATTTCCCCTTCAACTCTTAGACCATTCTGCGGCCTTTCAAATCAAATTATTCCACCAATACCGTAACGCGGAGAGCCTAGAGTAATATCACCCATTTTGGATGGAAAACTGTTAAAGGCGAAAATACGGATAGGATTTAGCGAGCTTCCTCACTTCCTCGTAACCAAAAGAACAAAAACTATTTGGAAGGGAAGTGAAAATGGATTATATCAGAATAAATCAAAACCAATTAAAATTTATTTGAACTAAATTTTAAAGGGTGGAGAAAATTGTAAAATAATGAAATGATTCGGATAACTAAATGGACACGAAATTATAATTTTATTAATATAATTTTTAATTATATTTCCATCTTTAGGAAAAAATAATTTTATATTATTAAATTGCAAAAATATTTTTAAATTTTCAGTTCACCAGATAATATAAATTATTATTAATATATTATTTTTAAAATATTATTACTATTATTATTATTATTATTATTATTATTATTATTATTATAATTATTATTTATTATTATTTTTTTTACTATTATTATTATTATTTTTATTATTATTTATTATTATTATTTATTATTATTATTATTATTATTATTATTATTATTATTTTTATTATTGTTTATTATTATTATTATTATTATTTATTATTATTATTATTATTATTATTATTATTATTATTAATATTATTATTATTTATTATTATTATTATTATTATTATTATTATTATTATTATTATTATTATTATTATTATTATTATTATTATTATTATTATTATTAATAATAATAATATAATTAATATTATTATCTTATAAATACAACTCTAAATATGTTTGTTTGTCACCTTATATAATTTTATAATGATTATAAGTTTTGTATATTAAATTATTTATTTTTTAAATTTATTTGTTGAATTTTCGATATTAAATTAAATATATAATACAAATAAACTATTATTATATTAAGAAGCCATATCTTATTGAGCCGATCTTCATGACACCATGCAAGTCACTGAAGTGAATTTAAATGCTTGAAGTTTTCATACAGCAAGAACTTGTTACAGTCAAGCCCGAACGACGAAGAAATGAGAGTGTTGAAGGAACTGGAAGCGATTTACCCCGACAACGAGGAATTATTCTATTATTAAAGTCATTAGATATTAGATAAATAGACATTCAATGTTTTCAGTGTTTATTATTTGAAAATATTTCTACGTAAAAACGCTCCAGTTCTCTCTTATTCTTACTTTATCTTGTCTTTCAGAATGGATCTTTTTTCCTTTTCTCTCTCTTTTGGCTGATTTTAAATATAATAATTCATATAAAACCTCCTGGAGAATTACAGAGCGATTGAACGATTTGGAGTAACTTTTAAAATTATATTGTAAAAATAAATTTTTATATTATTATAATTTTGTTATAAGAACTTTTATTTATTTCGGAACATCCGATTCCAGATTCATCGGATTCGGGAGGCCATATTGGCATCCGCGGGGACTCTTTCCCTTTTGGCTAATAAGTTCTCATTTTTACAAATTATAAATCATTTGAGCCAACTTTTAAAATTATATTCAAAAAATTTCTAAATTAATATTAAAAATAAAAATTTTTAAAACAATACAACATCATTTTTATTTATGCCAATTTTACCAAACTATTTAAAAACATTCAAAACATTCGTCAATCTCTCTATCCAATGACGAAAATATCAACAGTATCACTTGCCACTTTACCAATAATTATTGTAACATCTTAATAAAATTCATAAATCAAGCGTTCTTATTTTACTCAAGCAGCCGTTATTATTGGTCAATCCCTTCAATCGACACTGCTCTAGAACTCGATTACAGAGATGACGGGAAATGCTCCAATGCTCTAGAACTCGAGTACAGCGATGACGGGAAATGCTCCAATGCTCTAGAACTCGAGTACAGCGATGAGGGGAAGTGCTCCAACGCTCTAGTACTCGAGTACAGAGATGAAAGGAAGTGCTCCAATGCTCTAGTACTCGAGTACAGAGATGAAGGGAAGTGCTCCAATGCTCTAGAGCTCGAGTACAGAGATGAGGGGAAATGCTCCAATGCTCTAGAACTCGAGAACAGAGACGAGGGGAAGTGATTAAATGCTCTAGAACTCGAGTACAGCGATGAGGGGAAGTGCTCCAATGCTCTAGTACTCGAGTACAGAGATGAGGGGAAGTGATTAAATGCTCTAGAACTCGAGTACAGCGATGAGGGGAAATGCCCCAATGCTCTAGAACTCGAGTACAGAGATGAGTGGAAATGCTCCAATGCTCTAGAACTCGAGTACAGAGATGAGGGGAAGTGCTCCAATGCTCTAGTACTCGAGTACAGAGATGAAGGGAAGTGCTCCAATGCTCTAGAGCTCGAGTACAGAGATGAGGGGAAATGCTCCAATGCTCTAGAACTCGAGAACAGAGACGAGGGGAAGTGATTAAATGCTCTAGAACTCGAGTACAGCGATGAGGGGAAGTGCTCCAATGCTCTAGAACTCGAGTACAGAGATGAGGGGAAGTGATTAAATGCTCTAGAACTCGAGTACAGCGATGAGGGGAAGTGCTCCAACGCTCTAGTACTCGAGTACAGAGATGAAAGGAAGTGCTCCAATGCTCTAGAACTCGAGTACAGAGATGAGGGGAAGTGCTCCAATGCTCTAGTACTCGAGTACAGAGATGAAGGGAAGTGCTCCAATGCTCTAGAGCTCGAGTACAGAGATGAGGGGAAATGCTCCAATGCTCTAGAACTCGAGTACAGAGATGAGAGGAAGTGCTCTAATGCTCTAGAACTCGAGTACAGAGATGAGTGGAAATGCTCCAATGCTCTAGAACTCGATTACAGAGATGAGGGAAAATGCCTTAATGCTCTAGAACTCGAGTACAGAGATGAGAGAAAGTGCTCCAATGCTCTAGAACTCGAGTACAGAGATGAGAGAAAGTGCTCCAATGCTCTAGAACTCGAGTACAGAGATGAGAGGTAGTGCTCTAATGCTCTAGAACTCGAGCACAGAGATGAGGAGAAGTGCTCCAATGCTCTAGAACTCGAGTACAACGATGATGGGAAGTCCATCCAATGCATGTGGCATTACATCATTACATGTTCATTGATAAACGAGATCAGAACACAATCCAAACGGGGCTTTGGATTTATTAATAAACATATTGCGTAATTAGAAACAATTGGAAGCTATCTTATAATCTCAATATTCTAACTGCTTACATTGCATTTCTTTCTCTTATAATTTGTTATATTTTGAGGGAATGAAGTAACAGATAGCGGTAACGGATCGCAGTAACGGGTTGCAGTAACGGGTTGCAGTAACGGGTTGCAGTAACGGGTTGCAGTAACGGATTGCAGTAACGGATTGCAGTAACGGATTGCAGTAACGGGTTGCAGTAAAGGATTGAGTAACGGATTGCAATAACGGATTGCAGTAACGGATTGCAGTAACGGGTTGCAGTAAAGGATTGAGTAACGGATTGCAGTAACGGATTGCAGTAACGGGTTGCAGTAACGGGTTGCAGTAACGGGTTGCAGTAAAGGATTGCAGTAACGGATTGCAATAACGGATTGCAGTAACGGATTGCAGTAACGGGTTGCAGTAAAGGATTGAGTAACGGATTGCAGTAACGGATTGCAGTAACGGGTTGCAGTAACGGGTTGCAGTAACGGGTTGCAGTAACGGATTGCAGTAACGGATTGCAGTAACGGATTGCAGTAACGGGTTGCAGTAACGGATTGCAGTAACGGATTGCAGTAACGGATTGCAGTAACGGATTGCAATAACGGATTGCAGTAACGGATTGCAATAACGGATTGCAGTAACGGATTGCAGTAACGGATTGCAGTAAAGGATTGAGTAACGGATAGCAGTAACGGATTGCAGTAACGGATTGCAGTAACAGATTGCAGTAACGATGCAGTAACGGATTGCAGTAACGGATTGCAGTAACAGATTGCAGTAACGGATTGCAGTAACGATGCAGTAACGGTTGCAGTAACGGATTTAGTAACGGTTGCAGTAACGGATTGCAGTAACGGATTGCAGTAACGGTTGCAGTAACAGGATTGCAGTAACGGATTGCAGTAACGGGTTGCAGTAACGGGTTGCAGTAACGGATTGCAGTAACGGATTGCAGTAACGGATTGCAGTAACGGATTATAGTAACGGATTGCAGTAACGGATTGCAGTAACGGATTGCAGTAACGGATTGCAGTAACGGATTGCAGTAACGGATTGTAGTAACGGATTGCAGTAACGGATTGCAGTAACGGATTGCAGTAACGGGTTGCAGTAACGGGTTGCAGTAACGGGTTGCAGTAACGGATTGCAGTAACGGATTGCAGTAACGGATTGCAGTAACATTGGTTGCAGTAAAGGATTGAGTAACGGATTGCAATATAACGGATTGCAGTAACGGATTGCAGTAACGGGTTGCAGTAAAGGATTGAGTAACGGATTGCAGTAACGGATTGCAGTAACGGGTTGCAGTAACGGGTTGCAGTAACGGGTTGCAGTAACGGGTTGCAGTAATGGATTGCAGTAACGGATTGCAGTAACGGATTGCAGTAACGGGTTGCAGTAACGGATTGCAGTAACGGATTGCAGTAACGGATTGCAGTAACGGATTGCAATAACGGATTGCAGTAACGGATTGCAGTAACGGATTGCAGTAAAGGATTGAGTAACGGATAGCAGTAACGGATTGCAGTAACGGATTGCAGTAACAGATTGCAGTAACGGATTGCAGTAACGGATTGCAGTAACAGATTGCAAGTGATAACGGGATAAAAAAAAATAAAAATTGCAGTAACGGATTGCAGTAACGGGTTGCAGTAACGGATTGCAGTAACGGATTGCAGTAACGGATTGCAGTAACGGATTGCAGTAACGGGGAGTAACGGATTGCAGTAACGGATTGCAGTAACGGGGGATTGCAGTAACGGATTGCAGTAACGGATTGCAGTAACGGATTGCAGTAACGGATTAGCAGTAACGGATTGCAGTAACGGGATTGCAGTAACGGATTGCAGTAACGGATTGCAGTAACGACGGATTGCAGTAACGGATTGCAGTAACGGATTGCAGTAACGGGTTGCAGTAACGGGTTGCAGTAACGGTTGCAGTAACGGATTGCAGTAACGGGATTGCCAGTAACGGATTGCAGTAACGGATTGCAGTAACGGGTTGCAGTAACGGGTTGCAGTAACGGGATTGCAGTAACGGGTTGCAGTAACGGATTGCAGTAACGAATTGCAGTAACGGGTTGCAGTAACGGGTTGCAGTAACGGATTGCAGTAACGGGTTGCAGTAAAGGATTGAGTAACGGATTGCAATAACGGATTGCAGTAACGAATTGCAGTAACGGGTTGCAGTAAAGGATTGAGTAACGGATTGCAGTAACGGATTGCAGTAACGGATTGCAGTAACGATTGCAGTAACGGATTGCAGTAACGGATTGCAGTAACGGGTTGCAGTAAAGGATTGAGTAACGGATTTGCAGTAACGGATTGCAGTAACGATTGCAGTAACGGGTTGCAGTAAAGGATTGAGTAACGGATTGCAGTAACGGATTGCAGTAACGGATTGCAGTAACGGATTGCAGTAACGGATTGCAGTAACGGATTGCAGTAACGGATTGCAGTAACGGGTTGCAGTAACGGATTGCAGTAACGATTGCAGTAACGATTGCAGTAACGGATTGCAGTAACGGATTAGTAGTAACGGATTGCAGTAACGGATTGCAGTAACGGATTGCAGTAACGGATTTCAGTAACGGATTGGCAGTAACGGATTGCAGTAACGGGTTGCAGTAACGGATTGCAGTAACGGATTGCAGTAACGGGTTGCAGTAACGGATTGCAGTAACGGATTGCAGTAACGGGTTTGCAGTAACGGGTTGCAGTAACGGATTGGCAGTAACGGTTGCAGTAACGGGTTGCAGTAACGGATTGCAGTAACGGATTTGCAGTAACGGGTTAGCAGTAACGGATTGCAGTAACGGATTGCAGTAACGGGTTGCAGTAAAGGATTGCAGTAACGGATTGCAGTAATAACGGATTGCAGTAACGGATTGCAGTAACGGATTGCAGTAAAGGATTGAGTAACGGATTGCAGTAACGGATTGCAGTAACGGGTTGCAGTAACGGATTGCAGTAACGGGTTGCAGTAACGGGTTGCAGTAACGGGTTGCAGTAACGGATTGCAGTAACGGATTGCAGTAACGGATTGCAGTAACGGGTTGCAGTAAAGGATTGAAGTAACGGATTGCAATAACGGATTGCAGTAACGGATTGCAGTAACGGGTTGCAGTAAAGGATTGAGTAACGGATTGCAGTAACGGATTGCAGTAACGGATTGCAGTAACGGATTGCAGTAACGGATTGCAGTAACAGATTGCAGTAACGGATTGCAGTAACGGGTTGCAGTAACGGGTTGCAGTAACGGATTGCAGTAACGGATTGCAGTAACGGATTGCAGTAACGGATTATAGTAACGGATTGCAGTAACGGATTGCAGTAACGGATTGCAGTAACGGATTGCAGTAACGGATTGCAGTAACGGATTGCAGTAACGGATTGCAATAACGGATTGCAGTAACGGATTGCAATAACGGATTGCAGTAACGGATTGCAGTAACGGATTGCAGTAAAGGATTGAGTAACGGATAGCAGTAACGGATTGCAGTAACGGATTGCAGTAACAGATTGCAGTAACGGATTGCAGTAACGGATTGCAGTAACAGATTGCAGTAACGGATTGCAGTAACGGGTTGCAGTAACGGGTTGCAGTAACGGATTGCAGTAACGGATTGCAGTAACAGATTGCAGTAACGGATTGCAGTAACGGGTTGCAGTAACGGGTTGCAGTAACGGATTGCAGTAACGGATTGCAGTAACGGATTGCAGTAACGGATTATAGTAACGGATTGCAGTAACGGATTGCAGTAACGGATTGCAGTAACGAATTGCAGTAACGGGTTGCAGTAACGGATTGTAGTAACGGATTGCAGTAACGGATTGCAGTAACGGATTGCAGTAACGGGTTGCAGTAACGGGTTGCAGTAACGGGTTGCAGTAACGGATTGCAGTAACGGATTGCAGTAACGGATTGCAGTAACTGGTTGCAGTAAAGGATTGAGTAACGGATTGCAATAACGGATTGCAGTAACGGATTGCAGTAACGGGTTGCAGTAAAGGATTGAGTAACGGATTGCAGTAACGGATTGCAGTAACGGAGTTTGCAGTAGACGGGTTTGCAGTGAAGCGGATTGCAGTAACGGGTTGCAGTAACGGATTGCAGTAACGGATTGCAGTAACGGATTGCAGTAACGGATTGCAAGTAACGGATTGCAGTAACGGATTGCAGTAACGATGCAGTAACGGATTGCAGTAAGGATTGCAGTAACGGATTGCAGTAAACGGATTGCAGTAACGGATTGCAGTAACGGATTGCAGTAACGGATTGCAGTAACAGATTGTGCAGTAACGGATTGCAGTAACGGATTGCAGTAACAGATTGCAGTAACGGATTGCAGTAACGGATTGCAGTAACAGGGAGTTGCAGTAACGGGTTGCAGTAACGGATTGCAGTAACGGATTGGCGAAGTAACGATTGCAGTAACGGGTTGCAGTAGGGTTGCAGTAACGGATTGCAGTAACGGATTGCAGTAAACGGATTGCAGTAACGGATTGTAGTAACGGATTGCAGTAACGGATTGCAGTAACGGATTGCAGTAACGGATTGCAGTAACGGATTGCAGTAACGATTGTAGTAACGGATTGCAGTAACGGATTGCAGTAACGATGGTATACAGTAACGGGTTGCAGTAACGGATTGCAGTAACGGGTTCAGTAACGGATTGCAGTAACGAATTGCAGTAACGGGTTGCAGTAACGGGTTGCAGTAACGGATTGCAGTAACGGGTTGCAGTAACGGGTTGCAGTAACGGATTGCAGTAACGAATTGCAGTAACGGGTTACAGTAACGGGTTGCAGTAACGGATTGCAGTAACGGGTTGCAGTAAAGGATTGAGTAACGGATTGCAATAACGGATTGCAGTAACGGATTGCAGTAACGGGTTGCAGTAAAGGATTGAGTAACGGATTGCAGTAACGGATTGCAGTAACGGGTTGCAGTAACGGATTGCAGTAACGGGTTGCAGTAACGGGTTGCAGTAACGGGTTGCAGTAACGGATTGCAGTAACGGATTGCAGTAACGGATTGCAGTAACGGGTTGCAGTAAAGGATTGAGTAACGGATTGCAATAACGGATTGCAGTAACGGATTGCAGTAACGGGTTGCAGTAAAGGATTGAGTAACGGATTGCAGTAACGGATTGCAGTAACGGATTGCAGTAACGGATTGCAGTAACGGATTGCAGTAACAGATTGCAGTAACGGATTGCAGTAACGGGTTGCAGTAACGGGTTGCAGTAACGGATTGCAGTAACGGATTGCAGTAACGGATTGCAGTAACGGATTATAGTAACGGATTGCAGTAACGGATTGCAGTAACGGATTGCAGTAACGGATTGCAGTAACGGATTGCAGTAACGATTGCAGTAACGGGTTGCAGTAACGGATTGTAGTAACGGATTGCAAGTAACGGATTGCAGTAACGGATTGCAGTAACGGTTGCAGTAACGGGTTGCAGTAACGAGGTTTGCAGTAACGGATTGGAACGGTGCAGTAACGGATTGCAGTAACGGATTGCAGTAACGGATTGCAGTAACGGGTTGCAGTAAAGGATGAGTAACGGATTGCAGTAACGGATTGCAGTAACGGATTGCAGTAACGGGTTGCAGTAAAGGATTGAGTACGGATTGCAGTAACGGAATTGCAGTAACGGGTTGCAGTAACGGGTTGCAGTAACGGGTTGCAGTAACGGGTTGCAGTAATGGATTGCAGTAACGGATTGCAGTAACGGATTGCAGTAACGGGTTGCAGTAACGGATTGCAGTAACGGATTGCAGTAACGGATTGCAGTAACGGATTGCAATAACGGATTGCAGTAACGGATTGCAGTAACGGATTGCAGTAAAGGATTGAGTAACGGATAGCAGTAACGGATTGCAGTAACGGATTGCAGTAACGGATTGCAGTAAAGGATTGAGTAACGGATTGCAGTAACGGATTGCAGTAACGGGTTACAGTAACGGGTTGCAGTAACGGATTGCAGTAACGGGTTGCAGTAACGGATTGCAGTAACGAATTGCAGTAACGGGTTGCAGTAACGGGTTGCAGTAACGGATTGCAGTAACGGGTTGCAGTAACGGGTTGCAGTAACGGATTGCAGTAACGAATTGCAGTAACGGGTTACAGTAACGGGTTGCAGTAACGGATTGCAGTAACGGGTTGCAGTAAAGGATTGAGTAACGGATTGCAATAACGGATTGCAGTAACGGATTGCAGTAACGGGTTGCAGTAAAGGATTGAGTAACGGATTGCAGTAACGGATTGCAGTAACGGGTTGCAGTAACGGATTGCAGTAACGGGTTGCAGTAACGGGTTGCAGTAACGGGTTGCAGTAACGGATTGCAGTAACGGATTGCAGTAACGGATTGCAGTAACGGGTTGCAGTAAAGGATTGAGTAACGGATTGCAATAACGGATTGCAGTAACGGATTGCAGTAACGGGTTGCAGTAAAGGATTGAGTAACGGATTGCAGTAACGGATTGCAGTAACGGGTTGCAGTAACGGGTTGCAGTAATGGATTGCAGTAACGGATTGCAGTAACGGATTGCAGTAACGGGTTGCAGTAACGGATTGCAGTAACGGATTGCAGTAACGGATTGCAGTAACGGATTGCAATAACGGATTGCAGTAACGGATTGCAGTAACGGATTGCAGTAAACGGATTGCAGTAACGGATAGCAGTAACGGATTGCAGTAACGGATTGCAGTAACGGATTGCAGTAACGGATTGCAGTAACGGATTGCAGTAACGGATTGCAGTAACGGATTGCAGTAACGGGTTGCAGTAACGGGTTGCAGTAACGGATTGCAGTAACGGATTGCAGTAACGGATTGCAGTAACGGATTGCAGTAACGGGTTGCAGTAACGGGTTGCAGTAACGGATTGCAGTAACGGATTGCAGTAACGGATTGCAGTAACGGATTGCAGTAACGGATTGCAGTAACGGATTGCAGTAACGGATTGCAGTAACGGATTGCAGTAACGGATTGCAGTAACGGATTGCAGTAACGGATTGCAGTAACGGATTGCAGTAACGGGATTGCAGTAACGGATTGCAGTAACGGGTTGCAGTAACGGGTTGCAGTAACGGATTGCAGTAACGGATTGCAGTAACGGATTGCAGTAACGGATTGCAGTAACGGATTGCAGTAACGGATTGCAATAACGGATTGCAGTAACGGATTGCAATAACGGATTGCAGTAACGGATTGCAGTAACGGATTGCAGTAAAGGATTGAGTAACGGATAGCAGTAACGGATTGCAGTAACGGATTGCAGTAACAGATTGCAGTAACGGATTGCAGTAACGGATTGCAGTAACAGATTGCAGTAACGGATTGCAGTAACGGGTTGCAGTAACGGGTTGCAGTAACGGATTGCAGTAACGGATTGCAGTAACAGATTGCAGTAACGGATTGCAGTAACGGGTTGCAGTAACGGGTTGCAGTAACGGATTGCAGTAACGGATTGCAGTAACGGATTGCAGTAACGGATTATAGTAACGGATTGCAGTAACGGATTGCAGTAACGGATTGCAGTAACGGATTGCAGTAACGGATTGCAGTAACGAATTGCAGTAACGGGTTGCAGTAACGGATTGTAGTAACGGATTGCAGTAACGGATTGCAGTAACGGATTGCAGTAACGGGTTGCAGTAACGGGTTGCAGTAACGGGTTGCAGTAACGGATTGCAGTAACGGATTGCAGTAACGGATTGCAGTAACTGGTTGCAGTAAAGGATTGAGTAACGGATTGCAATAACGGATTGCAGTAACGGATTGCAGTAACGGGTTGCAGTAAAGGATTGAGTAACGGATTGCAGTAACGGATTGCAGTAACGGGTTGCAGTAACGGGTTGCAGTAACGGGTTGCAGTAACGGGTTGCAGTAATGGATTGCAGTAACGGATTGCAGTAACGGATTGCAGTAACGGGTTGCAGTAACGGATTGCAGTAACGGATTGCAGTAACGGATTGCAGTAACGGATTGCAATAACGGATTGCAGTAACGGATTGCAGTAACGGATTGCAGTAAAGGATTGAGTAACGGATAGCAGTAACGGATTGCAGTAACGGATTGCAGTAACAGATTGCAGTAACGGATTGCAGTAACGGATTGCAGTAACGGGTTGCAGTAACGGATTGCAGTAACGGATTGCAGTAACAGATTGCAGTAACGGATTGCAGTAACGGGTTGCAGTAACGGGTTGCAGTAACGGATTGCAGTAACGGATTGCAGTAACGGATTGCAGTAACGGATTGTAGTAACGGATTGCAGTAACGGATTGCAGTAACGGATTGCAGTAACGGATTGCAGTAACGGATTGTAGTAACGGATTGCAGTAACGGATTGCAGTAACGGATTGCAGTAACGGGTTACAGTAACGGGTTGCAGTAACGGATTGCAGTAACGGGTTGCAGTAACGGATTGCAGTAACGAATTGCAGTAACGGGTTGCAGTAACGGGTTGCAGTAACGGATTGCAGTAACGGGTTGCAGTAACGGGTTGCAGTAACGGATTGCAGTAACGAATTGCAGTAACGGGTTACAGTAACGGGTTGCAGTAACGGATTGCAGTAACGGGTTGCAGTAAAGGATTGAGTAACGGATTGCAATAACGGATTGCAGTAACGGATTGCAGTAACGGGTTGCAGTAAAGGATTGAGTAACGGATTGCAGTAACGGATTGCAGTAACGGGTTGCAGTAACGGGTTGCAGTAACGGGTTGCAGTAACGGGTTGCAGTAATGGATTGCAGTAACGGATTGCAGTAACGGATTGCAGTAACGGGTTGCAGTAACGGATTGCAGTAACGGATTGCAGTAACGGATTGCAGTAACGGATTGCAATAACGGATTGCAGTAACGGATTGCAGTAACGGATTGCAGTAAAGGATTGAGTAACGGATAGCAGTAACGGATTGCAGTAACGGATTGCAGTAACAGATTGCAGTAACGGATTGCAGTAACGGATTGCAGTAACAGATTGCAGTAACGGATTGCAGTAACGGGTTGCAGTAACGGATTGCAGTAACGGATTGCAGTAACGGATTGCAGTAACAGATTGCAGTAACGGATTGCAGTAACGGGTTGCAGTAACGGGTTGCAGTAACGGATTGCAGTAACGGATTGCAGTAACGGATTGCAGTAACGGATTGTAGTAACGGATTGCAGTAACGGATTGCAGTAACGGATTGCAGTAACGGATTGCAGTAACGGATTGTAGTAACGGATTGCAGTAACGGATTGCAGTAACGGATTGCAGTAACGGGTTACAGTAACGGGTTGCAGTAACGGATTGCAGTAACAGGTTGCAGTAACGGGTTGCAGTAACGGATTGCAGTAACGGATTGCAGTAACGGATTGCAGTAACGGATTGCAGTAAGGAAAACGATTCATATTCATTGGTTATGAATCTAAAATATAAAATTCCCATAATGCTTGGACACCGATAAAAAGTTGTAAAAATTGGAATGGGAGAGATGGGAATCAGTAGCGGATATTCAAATTATATTTCACTCGAGCTCAATGCGGATTTTGCTCATCAACTTGGCAACTACTTGGCAAGCTTTCAACAATTCCAGCAATTTATCCTAATTAACCTGGCAAATTTATTCCTGATAAAACTATTGCAGCTTCGGAATGGAAATATTCCAATTGACTCAATGCGGATATCAAACAAATCTAATTTCACTGCTTAACGGAGTTGGCATCTTCGAGATTCTGTAACTGGCAACTCTATTATCATTATTGTTATGATTCTGGGCAGCAGAATCGCTCGGCAGTCCGCTGAATGCCACGGCCAGTGAATCTGTGGCAGCTCTGCTCCCGCCGCAATTACTGATGGAGGAAATTCCCCACAGAAACACACTGCAGATATTTCCCAAGTAATTTAGCTACCATCACAAATATTAATATTGATGTCACTGAATTAGATCTACTCGGGTCCGGCATGGTCAACGAATTTTTTTAATTCCACTTCATCAATTTCCCCAAAACTCACTTGAGGAATTTCTCATTTATATTCTCCTAGCTACCGAAATCGCTTACACCCCCCCTCCATTTCATTCTGATTTTTAATAGCAGATTTTATCACTTTCAAATCGCATTGTAATGGTCAAATCTAATGATACTTCTATGGGCAGCCATCGAGTTCCATCAGCTGGTTATTTTGTTTTAATACAATTACTATTATTATTATTATTATTATTATTATTATTATTATTATTATTATTATTATTATTACTATTATTATTATTATTATTATTATTATTATTATTATTATTATAAATTATAAAAGGAAGTTAAGTAAACAGATGGGAAATTTAGAGTATAAGATCGTCTCTAATTCGTGTAAGGTACGCAATATGTTTATTAATAAATCAAAAACTCCGGTTGGATTGTGTTCTGATCTCGTTTATCAATTTACATGTAATGAGTGTAATGCCACATACATTGGAGAGACTTCCCGTCATCTCTGTACTCGAGTTCTAGAGCAGTGTCGATTGAAGGGTTTGACCAATATTAGTGAACACAATAGAGGATGTAAAAGTGATATAGGAATGTCTGATTTTAGAATTTTGTTGAAAAGTTTTAATAATTATTTGGAACGCGTGATATGTGAAGCATTGCTGATAAGGTCATTGGATCCGGTGATTAATGTAAAAAGTGCTGTGACTACGGATGTTTTTAAATAGTTTAATGATGTAAAATCATGTTTGCGTATTCTAATTATTATTATTATAATTATTGTTATTATTATTTTTATTATTATTATTATTATTATTATTATTATTATTATTATTATAATTATTGTTATTATTATTGTTATTATCATTATTATTATTATTATTATTATTATTATTATTATTATTATTATTATTTATTATACCAAAATTTGTCCGGATCTGAATAACAGAATATACCTGCAGTGAGGGGCACCTTCATAACCATCATTAACATTCATAACGATATTTCGCATGGACCTGACCATTCAATTATTCCATTATTATTATTAATAACCAAGTAAATATTGGCCAGTTACAAACAATTATTATCAACAAATTCTCCCTTGTATTTGGTAATAATTAAATTCTCCTCATTGAATGATGAATGATTCTGGGCTTTCTGGGGGACGGATTGAATTTCGTGGGAAATTTCCTTGTTAGCATCAACTCTAATCAGCTGTTAGAAGCTCAAGTTGTTTCTGGAAATATAAAGTTGGTTTAATCGGGGAAAGCAATTAGCTGTGGCAATTCTGAGGAACGGCAAACTACCATTAACATATGGACTGCTCCCATTCCCACTCTAGGTTGTTACTATCATCCCGTCCGCCCGGTTACCATAGCCCACCTGGGAATTCTGTAACTGAAACTCAATTCTTTCCAATTGGCAATAATAATAATAATAATAATAATAATAATAATAATAATAATAATAATAATAATAATAATAATAATAATAATAATAATAATAATAATAATAATAATAATAATAATAATAAAATTTGAAAAATTTAATTCCATATCTGAATTTCGGTGATAAATTTAACCATTAATTCGACGAAGGCCGCAGCTGAACGGGGGATAATTTTACTCTTATTTTTTCCAATTTTTTGCAATTATTTCTGAAATCTTAAACTCAATGAGGAATATTTTGTTTACTATAGCAGTTTTGCTGAGGTCTCCTTTATTGGTGGGCAATTAGAAATCAATCACGATGGGCAATGAGCACAGTGAAATTGATTTGAAAATTGATCAATTCCCAGCAGGCTGCTGGTTACTGACGTTCAAATTTGAATTGATCCCTCGATAGCAAATGAATAAATCACATTCTCATTAGTCTCTGTGAATTATGTCAGGAACTGTCATACACTTTTCTTCGGATCTTTAGCATCAGTTTTCTCAATGAATCAGATCAATATATAAATGTACTTTTCAGATCAAATGTTTACACTTGGATGACTTTACTGTTGTTCTTGTCAGTTCAACGGACACAAATTTGGCAGATATAAAAGAAGCAAGTCACTGGCAGCAGTGATGTCACGATCAGATCACATGGGCCAGATGTCATTGGACAGCGACAGGTGCAATTGCCATTGCCATCCCAATTTGTACAATTCTTCATTCTGTATTACCATAAATGAAATCATCATAAGCTTCCCTATATGAACCGGGAGAAATACTTATTGATAGCGATTGGTTGAACTCTTGATTGAACCCTTATTAATAAACCCGAATGGAGGTCTGCTGTCAGTGCAGCAAATAGATTAGCGATAAAACTGGCAAGTCGTTAGTAAAAATTTGTATGGGGTGCAGGGTGGGTTTAAACTATATTTTAGTTGGATTATTATAAATAAAATCTAATAAATTGATTAGTAGTGATCAAATATGTTTTTAAAAAAATTTTAAGCCCGCCTGAAAAATTAAAATTAGTCAGTAGTATATAATAAATAAAAAATTAGTCAGAATTAAACAAATAAAAACGATGGAACAAAAATAAATCTATTGCTACAAATTATTGTATGCGAACTGGGCCATCTCAATAATTGAGTTGAGATCCTTTGACAATTGAGTGCTGGAACGGCGCATCGTGTCGACAACTGCGATGACCATTGCCAATGTTTCCAGCCTGTCTTTATCATCGGGCTTATCGGATGTGAGAAGGACGTCACCATCACCACTGAGCGTTTGGGACGTTTCCGGATTTGACATGGCTGAGGTGGGATCCTCAACAAGGCAATCGATATTGTGATTGAGAAGGCAGGCCAAGTACATCTGGCAAACCTCCACATTATTGAGGCGTCTCATCTGGTTGTCCAGCAGCCTCAGGAACGCCTGCAATGGCTGGTAGCGAGTCTCGTGGTAGATCGGATCGAGCATCTGGATCTCATAGTCGATGGCGCTTGGCGAGAAACTCTTGAGCAGCTGGATGCATTTGTCATCTGAATGTTGAGGTGGTGAATGCTGATTGGCGGATTAATAACCTCATCACTTACATTCCTCATCTGATGCGGCGCGCAGCAGCAGACTGCACAAATTGTCTGAGCCAATCATTTGACTGCTCGTTAGTTCCGCTCGCTTCCTATTGGTGTCGGTTGTCTTCATGCGCAGGAATTGCTGCTGGGCATCCAATTGGCCAACGGCAGCCGTTCCCGCCGCTGATTGGTCCGCTGAATCCTCCTCATCCAACCAGCGCAGGCCATCTAATCCCTCTGAGACTTGCGGCAGGAAGAACTCGGTCGATGCCATTCCTTTGGTAGCGTTCTCGTTGCGAATCCTGATGCTGTCGATGTTGAGCAAGTTGGAGAAATATGATGGCGGCAGGCCGGACATTTGGGCCAGTAGCGACACGTGGCCTCCGTTCTGATTGGCCGGTTCAATTTCCATCAGTTCCTGTGGCGCCTCGGCTCCCTCATCGTTCTCATCGGCCGCATCATCATCAGCACAGTAAACCTTTGGAGCATCCAATGTTTTCGTTGGTTGAAAGTCGAGCGGCAAGCCTGACAGCTTCATGTCAAGGAAATGCAGCTTTAAGGACCAGAGATAAATCCCGAGGTCGTCCTGGTGAGTCGAGACGAGGAACGCGTCATTCGGTGCCATTTCCAGCTGCGTGATTGGCCGGCGGGTCTTGAAGCAATCCACCAATCTAAATGTAGAATATTTCAGAAATTCCAAATCAATCATCAAATTTTGCAGACAAATCAATAATAAAAATCAATAATTACCGATTGTTGATGTAATCGAATGTCTTAACGAGGTTGCCGTCAGCAATCATTACGAGATCGAATTCATGGCTGAAAGCGACAGCAGCGACGGCATTGGGGCTCAGGGAGGCGCGGATTTTATGAAATACGATGAATCTGGTGAGCTGGAGGAGATTGACCAGTCCGTCGCCAGTGGCAACGGCCACCATGTCCCCGGACGGATGGAGAGTCAGGCTAGTAATGTCGGCATCGAGAACCAGCAGCCCGATGTTGTCTCGGCTCACGAAATCCCAGCAGGCCAATTGGCGGCCGGCTGCACTGATCACAACGGTGCTCGTGGCGGTCTGGCCAACCGCGAGTCCCGATATCGCTGCTTCATGAGCGCGAGAATACGAATCGCCGGATCCATTGGCCACGTATAAACCGCGCTCGATGCCTGATTGGATGTTGAACTTAGCGAGATGTCCGCTCGAGTAACCGATGAGGATGAAATTGCCGCAACTGCTGATGGCGCATCGGGTAGCAGAGGAGCGCGAGAATAAGAAATGGCGCTGCTTGAGAATGGCGGGCTCGAGATAATGCTGTCCACGAGTGCGCTTGCTGAATGACCAGGTGGTGACAGGTCGGTGGCCCTCATGGCACATGGCAACGGTATCCCAGCAGAACTCCTTGGCACTGCATGCAGTCAGGTCGAGGGCGGCGGGCAGCACGTATTGCTCCCGGGTTACCCTGTCCTCCCTGGGCCCGTGGTGAGGCACATAGGCGCGCCCCATGCTGAATTGCTGGTTCTCCTGGAATGTATTGAATACCAGCAGGCAACTGTCCCTGCCGGCACTCAGCAGCTCGCTGCTCATTGGTCCGCGCGGCCAGAACTTGATACGCGCCGGCGGTTTCCAATGCCCGTTTCTACTGCGCAACAGCAGCGGCGTCCCATCGGGCCGCTCGAAATTCCACACTTTGATGCTGTTGTCGGCGGAATTCGATACGAGCAACGGTTTACCAGGCACGCACCACAGAGAGGCCACTGAGCCCTCGTGGCAATGTCTTGATTGGCCGATATTGCGCTTGGTGTCGAGATCCCACATGGCCACGTGGCCGTTGCTAGTGGCAGTCAGCATGATCAGGTGCTCCTCGATATCATTCCTAAACTCGATCGCGGTTATTGGACCCAGATCTTGATGCAATTCCATTAACACAATGTCATGCACTAAATCCAGCATCAACACTCGGCCGTCACCTCCGCACCCAATGGCAATTACATTATCCATAGGCGACTGCTTCATTGACATTATCTCCTGACCAATGTTGAATACATATAGCAATTTGTTCTTGGCATAATTTATCAAATGCATTTTTCCTTTCGTACTGGCAACAAGGATCTTAAATTTATAATTTCTTGGCTGCATTATTGTTTTTATAATGAATTCCTCGCTTTTCGATGGAAACAGAAACTGGCAAAATACTTCTCCACCTTCAATGTCCCATATGACTAATCGATTACATTCATTTATTCCACACAGATATCCCTCTTCACCGAGAACTACAATAATTCTCCAATTCTTCTCATTTTCATATTTGTACACTTTAAACACATGTTTTGCTCGAGAATATCCATAAACATTGGTTTCACAACCAGTGAATAATTTATTTTTATATCCATCAATAGATAGTATATCTTCGTCCAATTTATCACTTGTGCTAACTAATGCTAAATTTGAAAACTTTGAAAATTAAAATATTAAAAAAATTATGTTAATAAATTACTCGATAAACAACGAAATAACATCCTACGGCAGAAAATAAATAGAAATCATCATCTCCGACAGATTTGATGAGCAAAGGTACATTTGTAGAATACAAGCCAATCGCTTTCAAAGCATGATATAAAAAAGACATAAAATTCACGTTCGATTAAATAAAAATTCTAATTATTAAAACAATTTAACAAAGTAATAATTTCAAATAAGTTGGAAAAGAATGAAGAAAAATTTCAATTTGCTTTGAATGTCCCTAGAATTTTAAAAAGTATTTCTTAATTTATTAAAAATACTTAAATTGATTTGTATTAAAATTTGAATTTAGAAATATTTTTTAGTAAAAATAAGAATTTTTTCATTTAAAATATTTTAATTGAAATATAATTATTTATTAGAAGAGAATTTTAAATTTTCTATTGATTTTTTAGATTTTATAAAAAATAATTTAATTAATTTTATGGAGAAAAATAATAAAAATTTATTTTAAAGGTTTAATTTAAAAGATATATATTACGTTAATGTAAGTGTTAATTACCTTAGGATGAAGAAATCATAACGCGACCAATTTATAGTTCATAGTTATACAAGATGGAAGGTGTCATCTGTGGAACTTATTTAATCAGTCGAATTTCTTTCTGACTTCTTTTTCATGAGCGTTCCGATTTGCCCGTACGTGGTTTGGTTGCAGGAGTTCTACAATGTAGCATCAGTACCATCACGTCTGATTTGGTGATACCAGAAAACTTTTTACTCAGCTAGATTATTAGGTTGTGTTTTAATGTCATTCTATGATGGACGAGGAATTTAATTTATCAAGGCAAGAGCTGGTCTTTTTTTGAGCTCAAACTGCTTCATAATTTTCCTCAATGATACAATTTCGCCTACATGTTTCTTTAGATTTAGCACTTCATCACCGTATTTGCGACTCTGAACTCAAGAGGTAAATGTCATAGAAAATAAAAATATTGTGGAACATGAGATGTTAACGGGGGTCCGAGTGAAGAAATCTCATTGAACAAAGTTTTGGCATTTCTAAAATGAATGAATTGATATAACACGTATAGTAATTATGCACTTATATAAAAATTTCTTTAAATAAATTTAAAAATTAAGTATGAAGTAAAAACTATAATTTTACAAGTAGAGCTAATCTAAATAAGTAAAAATGAAGAACCTAAAATAGAGTTTAAAAAAGGATCATAGAAATTCTAGATTTAAAAGGATATACCCGAACTTTATCCTACATTATGAATATAGTGAGAAAGCTTTTGATAGCTTTCTAACTTCATATCTCAGGAAAAATGTTTTAGTATAGTTATAAATGTTGGGCCACCACACAATTTTGTTTGAACGAATCCGTAAAAGCACGCAATCACAACACGCAGATTTAAAATCAGACCCATAAAACATCAATTAACCACGCTAAAATACGAGAAAGAAATAGTTAAAATATAAAATCGAAAACATAAAATAAATTAAAATAATAACAAGGTGCAACAAGATCCGCACGAAATAAACACAGAAATAACATGAGAACCCGAAAATTTGACCAAAATTTGACAATTTACCTAAAAAGCGAGAGTTCATGAAAGTTGGAACTAAAATTAATTAACTTGAATTGGAAACAATTCAATTAAAAGTCAAAAAAATAAAATTGTCAAATTAAATCATGAAAATAATAAAATTAGAGTTAGAATATACAAAAAAGCACAATGTCAAATTTTGTTTTACCACATCAAATTTAACACGCAAGGTTAGGGTCACACAATAGGTATATATACCGATTCATTTTCACGGAATTTTAATCAGTTTTTTGAATTAAAAACTCGAAATACTCGTTTGACGGAACAAACATTTGACTCGTTTTAACAAAAGACTCAATCTACGATTTTACGCTGTAAGTGAACGAGTTTCCAAAAACTTTCTCCACGTCGCGCACAAATAACCTCACGTGAGCTCTATTTGGGCGTCGGCACGGGAAAAGGTTTGTAATGAAATTTGACAATGCTAATGTTGTAATGATGTGAATTATACTACTGTACTATGCCAATTATGTATGAAATAAACCTTAAAAACGAAAGCAAATTATGGCGAAATTTCTCTGGCCCACATCCGACACAACACCGCAAGCTATTAAAATCCACACACCCAATCGAACTGTGTAAATGCGGTGTAAGTCCACCAATAGTTCGTGCCCGTGAAGGCTACGGCGTGAGAACGTCAATGTTATCCTTTATAAGGAAAATGGGTTGAAGAGGGAATAGACTTTTGGCTGTTCCATCATCACCTATCTCCTGAAAACTCGACCTAACTGATAATGATACAAATCAGCTTAAAATCAAAATACCGAGAAGTCCAGTGGGCACTCCTAATCTCTTAATATCAACACAATTAATTCCTAAGGTCAAATAAGAAAGGTGACGGGAGAAAATGCAGTAAATCGTTGCAATGCAAACTTGATCTAATAAATTATTGGAATCAAAATTTTAAACGTCATGTAGATTACCTATCAGCGCTATGATAAGTACTCAAAGCGAAAAAACCTACCAATTAAAATGTTAAGGGGTATTGTAGCAAATATATGGTCGATACATCCCATAAATAAAAATGTACCCACGTAACATAATGTTAACTTTTCATAAATGATCTAAAAATCCAAATACCGACCGAAATCGACATATATATCTGAAATACGAACCCCAATTAAAGACATTGAAACTACTATGAATATTATATGGTCATTATAATCACAAAACCTAAAAAGCAAAGCCCATAATCTAACATTAATGTACATTACTTTACGTCCATAATCTCTGCGTCGAATAGCAGGTCGGCATGTATTACTTCTTGTTGTAACCAAATTTTAATAAATAAGTACTGACATCTATTAGGTTAATTGTTATAATGGGAAGCGTAATTAGACGGAATAAGCTGAAACCATGCAAATAGTGAATAAATTCATAAAAATTCTCGGACAGAAACCATTCTCAACCGACTCTTAGAAACACTTTAATAGAAATTGACGAGGTACTTATTACACACGATAGAGATTGCTACTAACGAGGACGATCCAACAGACATCAAATACAATAATTAAAAGCTTAAATTGAATTAAGTACAACGAACAAAAACCATAATTTTCTGTCGATAGTTAGATCATAATAATAAATGTTCCGAGCCTTGAAAAATAATATCTCGAAAAATTTGAATCGGAATTCGCCCCCTATGGAGGTGACCAACATCGTACGGTTTGAGAGGATGATGAGGAAGAGGCGAACGCGACCCCGTTCAGTTGCGGGAATAGATATCTAAAGGGCAGTTGAGTCATGACGTAGTAATCAATTAAAATACTTACTAGCTTTGCTAACCAAGGCGTAATCAAAAATAGAAGTGACGAGCCATTGTTTGAAGTGATAAAGGAAAGACAACCCTGTCTATAAGCACATAAGACAATCGGAGATAGCGAGTCTAAGAAAATAAAAATAACTAAATCGACTCCAAAAATTAGATTACTAAAGGAATACCTTAAAATTAACTTGATAAAAATTGGAAAATGAAGTCTTAATACTAATTAAATAAATAACGACACCAATCACTCATTGCATAAATGTCAGCTGACCTTTCAATGAAATGTTGGCACACAACCGAATCACCACTGGTAAATGTCAACTCGCCTGTACAAAATTAAAAATAAGAAATCAACATCGATCGACCGGCGTGTCTGAAAAAATTCTATACCGGACAACGAGGATATCGAGAAATACGATTCAACATACTACCCACCACACGACGCGACATTACACCAGTGCACCTATATAATTAAATGACCAACGTAGCACTGTCATTTCTGTGTCAGTCAAACATGCCATTCAATTCTAGATACTCAACAAACGAAGCAACGGGCAGTTTTGAAAAGGCCAACGACAATGGGATAGTGATGGAAGAAAAATCCATATCTCAAGAGGGTAGGTTCATATTCCAATTTTATTACCTTTATTACCACAAATTTTGAGACCTAGACCACTCAATGGCATAGATCCCAGACCTAAATCTCCTATTCTCGTCCAAACTACGATCACCGCAAAGCCAACCCTAATGAAACGCAGATGATAGATGTGTCATATGTGATACTTTTGCTCGTAAATATAATGCTTCGTTTACCTCAATTTTCTCTAATTTCTTGTGATGTCGCCAACGAGCGAAACCGATGGGGCCATGAAACCTCACTCAGAAATTTCAAAAGTTTACAGCATCAAAGCACATGTATTTTTCACCAATGATGTTTTGATTCCCACGAATCAAAATAGAATAAATATAACATACAAACTCGAATGAATCCATCGCACCCTTGAATGAAAATGCAGTGGACCTTATCGATGGAACAACTACAATGATGCTTATGAATGACAAAATCTTCATGGAAAAGATTAACAATCACTACTTTGAAACTGGGTTCCCATCAACAATTTTTTTTTAATTGTTGATACGAGGAGGTCGAATAGAGTAACTCACATCCCTAAATTTAAACATCGCCAGGACAAGGCCAACGAACACCAGTTGTATCTCAGAATTTAATAATCTTCCTACTGAAACATGAGAATAAATTGAACCACGAATTTTAAGGAAAATATCAAATTAAGAAATTAAGAAACATTAACATACGAGATTAAGAATGAACTAAATTACGAAATTAGGAGGAAGTAGATTCCTAAATCAAGCAATCGAAATGGCAAAGTAGACAAAATAAACCATATCATAAAATAAAACGTTCACCACGGCGAGTTAGACGAATTCCAACATTATTTTCCATATCAAATAAATGCATAACCAATTGTCCTGACGAGCCATGTCCGATAAGATTATTTAAACGAAACTGCTAATGAATAAATTGACCATCTGAATCACCGTGCGATTCCCGCACATTCGGCTGCCAGATGTTGGAAGGCGATGTGGGACGCAAAATTATCAATCTCCCGGTAAGAGAAACCAAGTCAAGCGTTCAAAGAGATTCGTGAGAAGCTTAATTTCCTTTCATAGCGATAAAGAGGGAGCCCGACAGTAATCCGGCACGGGAAATCCGCGGGCAGGCTGAATACCTACCCAAATAGTTCCAAGGAAACGTGGTATCGAGCACGTAAGCAGGGGACCAGAATAAGAAAAGCACACGTGAACCTCCTATCGGTAGTGTGTTGAACCCACCTTGAGATCGGACCAGAGTAGTTCTTTCGTAGCGCTCACCTTTGGCGATATCAAAACCAAAGGTTACATTACCAACGTTACCTAGCAACGGATAACTATTGTGGGCAAAGAAAAGTTCTATTTGGGGTCAAGGTTACACAAACCATAAACCCCACATAAATATCATTACAAAAAACTACTTTCAAAGAGATTTAAGGTTGAATTTAGCTAAATTAAAGTCAAATATTGAATTTTTGATATCAAAGCATCATATTCATCTTATTAATTTAAAGAATGGATTTATGTCGCTTTGATTGATACATAAATATAAAATTTTCATTCTATAGTAAAAACTATTAAAGCGAAAGTTTTAATGTAGCTTTTCAAATTGTTGTTTTTTAATGGTACATGTCGATATTATATTTTAAGACCGCTTACAAAATCAGACAATCTTGTTAAAGAGTCTAAACCATTTGGTACAGTACCAAGATGGATTTAATCACGATACGATGGCACCATTTCATCAACGAACTTGCTGAAATCAGTATAATATTAAATTAATAATTGGAATTTAACAAAATAAGTTGTTGAAAGACAATTCAAACTTAATGATTGAAATACCTTATTAATATAATTTAAATATCGGTACTATTTAAATATTAATTCTCTTCAAGTAAAACAATAAAAATTTATAAATATATTATTGCACTGATGTTGTTTAAATACTTCATTTTAAAAAGTCAATAAACAAATTAATGAACTCTTATTGAATAATTTTATTTATTAAAATTTAATTTGAAATTTAATAATGAGTGAATCTTATAAAGTTTCATTTGATGATGCGATACGGAACGTCACAGCATTGGATGATATTCCACTTCCAGATGATGTACCTTGCATACAAGCAGTCAATTGTGCAATCAAATATCAAGTATAAAATAAAATAAATTATTTTATCCCAATAAACATTATAGGTTAATTTTGACACAAATTTCGAAGATCGTGGATCATTTCGAATAGCTTCAGCCCGCTATCCTGAAGAAGCCCAAGTTCAATCCCAGTTACATACATTACTCGAGCAAGGCCGAGAATATGCAATAATGTTATATACCTGGCGGTCTTGTTCTAGAGCATTGCCTCCGGTTAATATAATGTTTAATGCAAATTAATTTAATGATAAATTAGATTAAGTCAAATGAACAGCCATATAGAATACAAATTTATGAGAAAACCGTTGAATTGTTAGAACCGTATGTGGCCAAATTGCGAGCGTTTAAAACTTTTCAGGTAAATGCTTTTTCTTTTTTGACACAAATTGAATATATTTAAATGAGTTGACTAATGTTTGGAATGGCTTAGCTGGTGAATTATGTACATTTTTGTCATGCTTGAATTAATGATTGAATTTTAGTGATAAAATATTCTGCTATCCGTAAATTATTTGGATTTCTAATTCTAATAATAATTGTAAAAAATATTCATTAATTATTCATTAAATTGTCACATATTTTTCATATTCTTACGCGGGTTTCACTGGGGGACAATTTGTGTGAATAACGCGCGGATTTCCATTATTTTGCACGATCTCCCTTCACATCTACTTGCCGCCGACGAGGGGGTCTAGAATGTTTGTAATTTCGCCTTTGCAAGCATAGGTCACACGAGCCAGAACTGGTGCATTGGAGCTCGTTTGATAGAAGCGTGTATCGGTTCCAGGCTGGCAAACGCCTTCAATCCGGTCTGAGGAGTTGGTGGCACAGTTACAGCTGACCATGTAATTCATTATTCCATTGCCGCCTCCTTCTCTGGTTTTTGCCGGGCTTCTCACCGGTGCTCCACTCTTCAGGCACTTCATTTCATCATTTGGCCACATTTGTCCATTTCCTTATCCAATTATATTTCTCATTGATCTCGTTGCTGGATTTGCTAGTTGACTTATTGATAGCCAATGCTGACAGATGTCCAACCTTTCCTAACTTTCACACGCGATTTCTCATTGATCTCGTGCTGGAACAAATTTTACTTTTGTCTTGTCAGTGATTAGGATTGTGCATATCGGTAATCACTCGTTTGCCACTCACATTTACACTTGTTCCCAGTGAGGCGGATTGCGGGTGGGGAGGGAGGGAGGGGGGGGGGTATAGCGATGCAAATGTCACTGAATTGAAATTGATATCATTAGCAGGATTTTATCGAGTGAGCGACATTAATTCCATTCGCTAATGGCGATTTGCTACTCTCAGTCTTTCACCTGTCCAATATCGGTTCAGTTCTTTTCATTTTACCTGAACTTTACTCGTTCTGAATTGACGTTTGTCCCTATTATTCTGATGATATCGCTGTAGCTCAGACTGGGTTGATGCAGATTTGTACCAATTTAGCTAGCTGGCACATCGGTCACCAGCAAAGGTTCAGCGGTTGCTACAATTTGTTGTTATAGAGCTGCCGAGGATATTCTCGATCAGGACTAGACAAGCAGCCCAACTATCATCTGCTGCAAGTTGTCTATTTCCATCAGTATTCACCCAGGGATTTGTCCGTGCCTGCCACCACCTGCCCCCCCCCCCCCCCCCTCCCATCCCCTCCTCCCCAGCTAGACTTGTCACTGCCACGAATATTTATATCATTAGATCAAATGATTATCCGCTCGAATTATCCAATAGTTTCTGCCGTAAATTTAGATGGATTCGCACATGGCAAATGTTTAATCAGCAAAATCTTTGTTATCTTTTTCATATTTAATATTTCTTTCTTCACTGTTGATTAATATTTTGTACTCGATATGGATTTTGCGCAATTCCATATTTCTCTCTCCTAGCCCTTCTGTCAGCATTGTTTCAGTCGGTGATTCTGAATTGCCCGTAAGATCTCCTCGTTTATAGATCTGTTATATATGCCGCCGCCGCCGAATCGAATTATCACCTTGCTGGACCGCACCTGCCAGTCGGCACTCACAGTAACACAGCAATATCTATCTCATTATCTCACCGTCATCAATTTGCGAGTATCCGATTGACTGACCCTGATAACGCTCGTCTCTTAACCAATCGGCATTGCATCAGCACTTGACTACCAAACGAAAGCCCCTTACCATCCAAGCGTCACAGCACTCATACACAAATGTTCCCCGTTAATAACTACAATAAACGTTATCATGGCCTCCTGTTTGCAGAAATGCGCCGCTATCCAATATCCAATCATCATAACCTCTCCTTCATCATTCAGCAAATGTCCATCGACAGATTCTGCGAGGAGGTCCAGCGACTATGCCACGAAAAGAAACGAGAAGACTTTGTCAGTGGTGCATATTTGTTATCGCTGGGGAAATTGTTGTGCATGTTTGCTCAATTGGATGAAATGAAGAATATGAAAGCCAGCATGAAAAACGATCATTCCCATTACAAGAGGTTCCCGCTACAGTCTCACTAGCTCAGTCATTATTATTATCATTATGATTAGGGCGACGCAATTTCTACGACATTTGGACCGCGATTCTATGCACGAATCTCAAGTTTTGTCGCTTTTTCTAGCGGAGCAAAATGTCATTCGGGACAAATTGCGGGAACAACTGACCAAAATCTCGGGATTCGAGGAGTTGTTAGCGGACATTGTCAACAATTCCGTGCAGATGTATGAGAACCACATGTACATTCTACCGGAGGAGAAACACACTCTAGTCATGGTGAGGTGGCTGTTGTCACGACAGCGGCTGGAACTGCGGTTGTGGTCGCGGTTGTGGTCGCGGTTGTGGTCGCGGTTGTGGTCGCGGTTGGGATTGTGACTGGCAAGTGTTGACCTATTGTTCTGTTTCAGATCATCGCGTTCGGTATCAATCTGATCGACTCCACCAAGTCCCTCAATGGCAAGGAGGTCGGCGTCAATGTCAATAAGATGAACAAGAAATTGATTCTCTCTAAGATTGACAAAATCATCAAAGAATGTGAAGTAGTGAATTTATTCGGAGATATGAGCCTCTGTCCGTTCAATTATATCAAGACGACGCCAAATTATGACTCCAGCAAATGGCCGGAATGTAACAGCAGCAGGTTATCTAGTCAAGGCGTGCTATTGGATCATATGGCGAGATTCAGGTGAGCCTTTCCGTTCTGTATTCATTGTCGCCCTATATCACATTATTATTATTATTATTATTATTATTATTATTATTATTATTATTATTATTATTATTATTATTATTATTATTATTATTATTATTATTATTATTATTATTATTGCTACTGACAATTATCAGTAGATCATCAATTTATATCATTTTACATTCATTCATTGCAACCAAAATTATTATATTAATTGATTGATTGATTGATTGGGGCGATCTCACAGGGAGGAATACACATCTCTCACGGCTGAACTGGCCTGGCATACAAATTTGGCAACGACAAGAGATAGCAGCAGGTCAAAGAAAGAGAACAAGGATCTGTACAATTTGATGCTGCGAGCAATCCAGCTGCTGTCGGGATGGACTGTGCAAGTTCTAGACACGGTAACTATTAATTGTTATCCAGTGTTTTCACACAGCTCATTCGCATCTAGTACACATGGAAACTGGCCCACTGCACCGACTCCCACCAGAATCCCTTCTGTCCTAAAGAAGCCGAGGATTATGAAAAGGTAAGTGATAATAAATGTTTGTGATAGTGGTGCATCAGTCGATACCCGATGAATGCCGGTCATCAATTGGTCGATTGGCTGTGCCAGTGGTGTAATGCTCCCTTAATTTATACTTCACCTCCACATCATATCTTCATTGATTGCGCAATCGATGCAATTTGCGTTATTCTGCTGTGCTCCTTTCACGAGTTCCTCTTCCCCAATGCCATTGATTGGTCGGTGATATTTGCATAACCTCCAGCATTGTGTTAGATCCTCTCAGTTGCTCTCAATTTGTCAATATCAATTGATCATCGGACATTGGTTACTCAGGTTGTGACCGGTGATTACTGATTTGGTGTGGCGCATTTTGATTGGTCGAGTTTATCGGTCAATGTAGTGCCCATTGACTGGGGCCGGCGCTTGCTGTGACAATTATTGATTGCATCATTGTATATCGCCCTATTATTCAGGCCACTCGGTACAACTATAGCAACCAGGAACAATTCGCACTGATAGAGGTGATCGGCATGGTAAAATCGGTACAGAGCCAATTGATCCGATTGGATGCCAGCTATTCCGAGGGCATCCGGAACGCAATCTACACCGACCTGCAAACATTTGTCCAGTGTACACTCAATGAGCCCTACAGGAAGGCCCAGAAGAACAAGAAGGCAATAATTGCATGGCTTATCGATTCGATACGGGCAGCATGTCAGGATAAGGTTAGTTGTAATCAATTGGAATGAAATTGGATCAATTACCGGTGACCCAGGTGACGTCAGAAGGCCTGCTGGCCAAGAGCACCAGCTCGAGCACCCTCGGATCTGGAGGGGGAACCACAAAGAAGGTGCTGACCGGTACCGAGCAACAAGCAGCCACTGAGTCACTGCGTCTGCAAATCAGGCCGAGAGATGTCGGCCCGGGATCGACACAGCTGTACCTAGTAAGGACCACCGTGGAGTCGATGGTCGCCCTGAGGCCCGGCAGCTCACAGAAGAATTCATTGCGCAAGGATCTCGATGCAGCCAGTTTGCTATGCATGGAGCAGTTCCACAGGCAGAGTTTCTATTGGCCGTACTTGCTCAATCTCAGCGGTGAGTTACCATATATATAATACTGATCGGATGGTTGCACAACATCTGTGGGGCAATCAATGCAACTAATTGACACATTCCCACAGCTGCTCATCTTTGTTATTGATTTCCTGTCCATTCTTGCTAAATGCAACTGTTGCCTGGAAACGCTAAAATTGCCCTCGCCTTCCGCATGATATTGCGGAACGGTGCATTGATTCCTATGTTCCATTAGATAATCTATTAGCAGCGATCAATGTCATTTGCATTGCAAGGCAGGCGTTGCGAGCCCGTTGCTATGCAGCATTGTTATGCCTCATTTCTGTTTCCAAAACTCATTTATATACCGTTACTGTCATTCTTATTAGATACGGTTTTCAAATGTTGCGACATGTCTCAATTCTGGTTTCGGGAATTCTTCCTGGAGCTGACAAATGGCCAGCGGGTTCAGTTCCCGATCGAGATGTCGATCCCGTGGATCCTGACTGATCACGTGCTGGAAACCCAGGATCCGGCATTCACAGAATTGCTGCTTTATCCGCTGGATCTCTACAATGACTCTGCAAGATGCGCCCTGCTCTCGTTCCGCCGCAAATTCCTCTACGATGAAATTGAGGCCGAGGCCAATCTGGCATTTGACCAGCTCGTATTCAAACTTGCGGGCCAAATATTTGTGCATTACAAACAGTACGCAGCTTCTTTATTGCTGGACAAGCAGTTCCGGTCAGAAGCCGCTAAGATCGGGTTCCACGTGCATTACCCGCCTCCCAATCGATATGCAACATTGATGCGCCAGCGGCAAGTTCATTTATTGGGCCGTTGCATAGATATCAACCGGCTGCTAACTCAGCGCATTAACAAGGCAATTTTCACCAGTCTCGATACAGCTATCAGCAGATTTCGCAGCTCCGACATCACTGGAGTCGTGGTAAGCTTTTCAATTGGTTAATTCCGAATATATTATCAATTCGATATCTATGGATTCCGTTCTCATGGAATGAGAGCAGAATCTATATAATATATCGATATGTTGATGCACGGTGCGTGGAATAAACGCATTTAATAAAGGAAACCATAATTTGTTCACATTTCTAAGTATTGCCTTCATAAATTTATCATTTATCCAGTTTGTTTGTAAGCCAGCCCGGATTATAGATGAGTTAATTCAATGCACACGAGCTGTTCATTAATTGGCTGCTCTTTCTCTGCTCTTTCTATGTTTGATCTTCCTTGCTTTGTGAATTTATTTATTATTATTATTTTATTTATTATTATTTTATTTATTATTTTATTTATTTATTATTATTTTATTTATTATTATTTTATTTATTATTTTATTTATTTATTATTTATTTATCATTAATATTTTATTTATTATTTTATTTATTTATTATTTTATTTATTATTATTTTATTTATTATTATTTTATTTATTATTTATTTATTTATTATTTTGATTATTATTAATTTATTATTTATTTATTATTTTATTTATTATTAATTTATTATTTATTTATTTTTATTTATTTATTATTATTATTATTTTATTTATTATTTTATTTATTATTTTTTTTTTTTTATTTATTTATTATTATTTATTTATTTATTATTATTTATTTATTATTATTATTATTTATTTATTATTATTATTTATTTATTATTATTATTTATTTATTATTTTTTTTTTTTTTTTATTATTATTTTATTTATTATTATCCTAATTCATATTAATATATAGGAGCTAGATGCCCTCATAGAATGCAATCGGCTGTGCCATCGAATGCTGTCTGATTACCTTGAACTGGATGATTTTGGCAACCTATTGCGTGAAGCCAATCACAGCGTCAAATCTCATCTGGGTTGCATTTCCCAGCACGTATTTTGGGAAGTCAATTACGATCTGTCACACAATTATTGCTATAATGACTCGACGAATCGATTTGTGCTCACCGCAGTGCCATTTGGTGAGAAGTTGCTGCGAGATAATCCTCCTGTTGTCGGTACCGAGTACATCTGGGGCAGCAAGAGCCTCAATACTTGCTATGAGAATATATTCCGGTTGTACAAAGGATTCGTTGGAAATGCTCATTTCCGAGTGATCTGCCGGCTGCTGGGGTATCAAGGCATTTACATTGTTGTTGCGGAGCTGATGAAGATCTGTGAATCCATGGTAATTTCTTTGTGTTTGTTTGACTCTTTTTGTACCCCATCTCGTCTCTCACCCGCCTTTTAGATATGCTGGTATCGGTAACTCGTGATTGCATGGCCCAATAATATTGATTCAAACCAATGTGGAATTATTGACCGATAATTATCCATATGCCATCAATGGACAGCCGCAACTGTTTATAGTGCCATTTATAGGACCGTTTATAGTGCCGTTTATAGGACCGTTTATAGGACCGTTTTTAGTGCCGTTTATATGACCGTTTATAGTGCCGTTTATATGACCGTTTATAGTGCCGTTTATAGTGCCGTTTATAGTGCCGTTTATAGTGCCGTTTATAGGGCCGTTTATAGGGCCGTTTATAGGACCGTTTATAGTGCCGTTTATATGACCGTTTATAGGGCCGTTTATAGGGCCGTTTATAGGACCGTTTATAGGGCCGTTTATATGACCGTTTATAGTGCCGTTTATAGGACCGTTTATAGGACCGTTTATAGGGCCGTTTATAGGACCGTTTATAGTGCCGTTTATATGACCGTTTATAGTGCCGTTTATAGGACCGTTTATAGTGCCGTTTATAGGACCGTTTATAGTGCCGTTTATATACCGTTTATAGTGCCGTTTATAGGACCGTTTATAGTGCCGTTTATATGACCGTTTATAGTGCCGTTTATAGGACCGTTTATAGGACCGTTTATAGTGCCGTTTATAGTGCCGTTTATAGGACCGTTTATAGGGCCGTTTATATGACCGTTTATAGTGCCGTTTATAGGACCGTTTATAGGACCGTTTATAGTGCCGTTTATAGTGCCGTTTATAGTGCCGTTTATAGGACCGTTTATAGTGCCGTTTATAGTGCCGTTTATAGGACCGTTTATAGGGCCGTTTATAGTGCCGTTTATAGGACCGTTTATAGGACCGTTTATAGTGCCGTTTATAGGGCCGTTTATAGGACCGTTTATAGTGCCGTTTATATGACCGTTTATAGGGCCGTTTATAGGGCCGTTTATAGGACCGTTTATAGGGCCGTTTATATGACCGTTTATAGTGCCGTTTATAGGACCGTTTATAGGACCGTTTATAGGGCCGTTTATAGGACCGTTTATAGTGCCGTTTATAGTGACCGTTTATAGTGCCGTTTATAGGACCGTTTATAGTGCCGTTTATAGGACCGTTTATAGTGCCGTTTATATAACCGTTTATAGTGCCGTTTATAGGACCGTTTATAGTGCCGTTTATATGACCGTTTATAGTGCCGTTTATAGGACCGTTTATAGGACCGTTTATAGTGCCGTTTATAGTGCCGTTTATAGGACCGTTTATAGGGCCGTTTATATGACCGTTTATAGTGCCGTTTATAGGACCGTTTATAGTGCCGTTTATATGACCGTTTATAGTGCCGTTTATAGGACCGTTTATAGGACCGTTTATAGTGCCGTTTATAGTGCCGTTTATAGGACCGTTTATAGGACCGTTTATAGGGCCGTTTATAGGACCGTTTATAGTGCCGTTTATAGGACCGTTTATAGGGCCGTTTATAGTGCCGTTTATAGGACCGTTTATAGGACCGTTTATAGTGCCGTTTATAGGGTCGTTTATAGGACCGTTTATAGGGCCGTTTATAGGACCGTTTATAGTGCCGTTTATAGGACCGTTTATAGGACCGTTTATAGTGCCGTTTATAGGGTCGTTTATAGGACCGTTTATAGGGCCGTTTATAGGACCGTTTATAGGGCCGTTTATAGGACCGTTTATAGTGCCGTTTATAGGGCCGTTTATAGGACCGTTTATAGTGCCGTTTATAGGACCGTTTATAGTGCCGTTTATAGGACCGTTTATAGGACCGTTTATAGTGCCGTTTATAGGGCCGTTTATAGGACCGTTTATAGGGCCGTTTATAGGACCGTTTATAGGGCCGTTTATAGGACCGTTTATAATGTCCGATATTTTTGTAAATTTATCAATATCTCCCCCTTGTGATCTGATCAAATAAATAATTAGTTTTAATCAACCTTCAGTATCAATTTTACCAAAATCGATATATAAGTGATAAAATATATTTGTCAATGATTGTGACAAATATAATACCGTATAACATATTGGTCCCTGTGACTGGGGGAATCAGTATAGGTGCAAGGTGTCGAGTCGAGCCGTATTAATATGCGAGAGAACCGGTTGTGGGACAGGTGTAATTGATCATTCCTTTTGTGTCACAGATCAAAATGAATCTCAGCCAAATTGTCCGGAAGATCCTCCGAGTGATGCCAAAGGAATTGCATCCACCGAAGTCCGGCCAAACATCAGACCAAGTGTTCAGTGAGTATTACAAGCAATTGGAAGGCGTCTATCAAATGTCAGCCTTGTCGACAGATATGTGCCAAGCGTTTCGAGAGTTCGGCAATATCGTCATATTCGTGTTGATGCTGGAGCAGAATTTGGTAATGCCGTTGTGCAATATGATGATTGAGTTGACATTTGCTGTGTTCCAGACTGTCCAAGAGAGCTGCGACCTAAAACACGCAGCCGCATTTACTGGTGTGATTCCTCGACCGTTTATCGGTCCAGATGTATCTAAAATGGGTGACAGAAAGGACATAAATCGTGATGCGATTCTGAAGGAAGCAACAAAAAATTTAGAATTGAAATATGCAGTTTTGAATGTTGGGAAAATTGTTTCCAAATTCGGGACATTAGAGGTTGGCTATTGATTTATCCGTTAATATTAATTTTATTAATTATTTTATTATTTATTCGTTAATATTAATTTTATTAATTATTTTATTATTTATTCGTTAATATTAATTTTATTAAATATTTTATTATTTATTCGTTAATATTAATTTTATTAATTATTTTATTATTTATTCGTTAATATTAATTTTATTAATTATTTTATTATTTATTCGTTAATATTAATATAATTATTTATTTTATTATTTATTCGTTATTATAAATAATAATAATAACAATAATTATCACGGTTCAGCAAGCAACATTGGCTAGGGAGCATGAGATTCTCACCAGGGAGAGATTGTGTTGCGGCTTGGTCATGTTTGAGCAGGTGCTGAAAAGCTTGCAGCAATATATTCTCACGCCGGATCCGGAGCTGGAGGGGTTCACGGAATACATCGGTAGCAATATCTGGCAAGGAATGCGACCGAGCAACGAAGTGATGGAAGTCCACGAGTGCACTGAGTTCCATCGGATTTGGTCAGCTGTGCAGTTTGTGTTTTGCACTCCTCGCGGTGAAAATGAATTCAATATCGAGTAAATCGGGTTGATTGATATTGGCTGTAATGTGTTTCCGCGTGTGTTCCAGGGAATTGTTCGGGGAGGGGCTCAATTGGGCGGGGTGCACATTAATTGCTCTGCTAGGCCAGCAGAAGCGGTTTGAGGCGCTCGATATCGGGGGGCACCTGATGAGGGTGCAGAAATCAGACCAGAAGGTCGACACATCAGAGAATATTGTAATGGAGTTGATTTATTTTGGCCCGCTTATTCTGATTGGTTGTTGTAGTCGCTGGAGCGCCTGGCCAATCGGATCCGCAGATTCAATATCCTGAACAGCCAGATATTCGCCACTCTCAATCGATACCTGAATCCTACCGATCGATACGCCTCGATGGTGGAATCTGTGCGTCACTTTCCGACCCCAATGTACCAGGAATCGGTATCGGTCCACTTGCAGGGCTGATTGGTTGGTTGGCTGGTTGGTCAGGTGAGGTGTTGCAGCTGTTGCTGTGGTCACTCAACCTTTTCCTGTTTCTCATTTTGTACTTTCAATGTCATGATTTCGCTCTACTCGTTGATGCTACCGCTTCCGTTTTGTTGCCATGGAAACTGTGTTCTGAGCGAGAATTGTTCGATCGATTTATATATGCACAGTATTTTTTCTATTATCAATAAATTATTTTTATTGTGTGTCTTTTATTGATTTATTTCCGAACCGCCGAAACTATATTAATCACTAGTGATTGCCATTTATCTCACCCCTCCTGATGCTCCTCCTCCTCCTCAGCATTCACTCACCAAATTGGACCGGCAATTCCCGTCTCACTGAGAGCATTCCGCAGGTTTGATACCAGCCAATCAGGTTATTACCAGCCGCCGTAATAAATAAAACCTTCCCAATAATTCGTCCTTTTATGGAGATTGTAAACTAGGCAGTCTCGGCTTTGGTTCCGCCGTCGGTGAATACCTAGCGCAAAGTATTACTAGTTTCGCACGTTTTCTCAACTCCAAATTTGTCATTTCGTGACATGATTGCCAATGAACTTTCAGAGGCTCGATTCAACGGCTCACTTGATACTGCCTTAAATGGACTTAATTAAGGGTTTCCAACTTATTCATTCTTTACAAAATTTCTAAAATCGTTACACTTAAAAGCAAAATTCGGAATTTCAGTCAAGATCTGTCTCTTTGTAGGTAATTTTCCACTCGATGTTGCCTACATAACTTTTCATTTGAAATGCATAAGATTATTCGACTTTTTATTGTAAAGAGTAGTGTCCGAGGACACATGGCTGGGACAACTAGCAATAGTACCACTGCTTCTTACCATATAAAATCTGACATGCTCAATAATGCTCAATATCTTTCTTATAAAGGCTCGGAACAATCTTATATAACTTAACTTTATTCCGTATCGTCTTAAAAACGAACTCTCACCACTTTGTAAGCATTGCGGCTTTGAAAATAAAACTCATCTTTAACCTTTCATTTTATTTTAAATGATAAACTTTTAATACAAGCTTTTATTATTAAAGATAACTAACATGACTGTAAAAACAGTTATCTAACTCGATCATTGGGCATTGTTAGGTTGATAAGTATTAAATTCCCTATAATAAAATTTATTTAAAAAATGCAGGGCAATTCTAAACAAGCGCCAAATTATTATCCGTAATATCATACCAGTCCTCAATAATATATTTATAAAACCTAATAATAATAATAATAATATAACCGGTGCAGTCGTTACTTATTATAAAGTGTTTATTAGAAAAATGATTTATGATAATCAAGTTAGCATCAAATAATTTATTCAATAGCAATAGCCAATGAAAATCGAGATAGAAAATATACTACGTTGCAGTATTTTAAATATTTTTTCATTTTCTATATGATGTTTTGACACTGAGTGTAATGTTCAATTATAAATGGATATAAAGTTATCTGATTTTTGTGCAAACTTAATTCAAATTTAAAAATTTTATTAGGATGGTTTGATTAAGCTATTAGCCGATCAATTATATGAATGAACCGGTATGACCTTTGAGAGTTGCCGGTTACTATGACAGTTCTGAATCATTTTTGATCCCAATATCAAAGAAACCATTCATAACAAAAGCAGTTGTAATCTTCATTTAATGATGAATTTATGGATCTTTTCGGTTATACGACCGCCCCCCCCCTAAAATAATGGGGTAAAATAAAACCGTATATGTAACTTTCAATATTTAACAGAATTGGTAAGAAAAATTTAATCAATCACTTACGCATCTATATAATTTATTTTAATATTAAATTATTTTAGGGTGGCGGCGCTCGTATAATTCGTTTTCGGGTTTCACAGCACTTTCTCAGGTTATTTTACAAAGCTGGTTTCACGCTCCATGTCCTAGTAGCAACGGTTGGATATTAGGTCGACAGGGACTTGACAACGTTAGGAATATTTACTTTTATACATAGATTAAGGAGGCGACAACTCGAGACCGTTTGATTCCATTTCCATCAGCTTTGTTACCTTGATAATATTACCTACATTGCTCTTCGTATTAATTAATTAATTTCATTAAACTTTCTTCGGCCTTTCCTTTGTGTGGAGAATTACAAATGTTATTGGTGTTGAGGTCTCGATATTTATAAACCGCAACGCGCTGGCAACCTGAAATAGGAAAACCGCGAAATGTTTATATAAATTATATATTTCTCAATAAATTACTATAAGCAATTAATTTATGGTTTTGTTATCTGTTACATTGTTGCTATGCGTTTTCCACTCATTATAAATGGCAATTTATTATTCAATATGCTCCTCATTGAGTTGATATTATTATTATTATTATTATTATTATTATTATTATTATTATTATTATTATTATTATTATTATTATTATTATTATTATTATTATTATTATTATTATTATTATTATTATTATTATTATTATTATTATTATTATTAATATTTTATTATTATTATTATTATTATTATTATTATTATTATTATTATTAATATTTTATTATTATTATTATTATTATTATTATTATTATTATTTTATTATTATTATTATTATTATTATTATTATTATTATTAATATTTTATTATTATTATTATTATTATTATTATTATTATTATTATTATTATTATTATTATTATTATTATTATTATTATTCATAATTTCTATCCCAGAAAACGCCCAGAAACAAAATATCAGAAGAAAAACCTCAACTTATAATCCAGCGGAATGAAAGGGGTAAAAGCGTCCCAGAAACTCAAAGTCTCACTGAAAATAATGAGATAAAGAAGTATCACGATTCCGGCATGATTTGCAGTTCTCCCCGATGTGGTGCAACAATAGTTCCAAACTCACCGAAGATATTAAGAATGTTATTAAAATATTACTAGCTGAGGATTGCTGGAAAACGTTGAAGGAATTAAAAAATATTATTCTTGAACGCAGCGGTGTAGAATCAAGTATTTCTACCGACCCCCCGCATGTGTGGGGTTAAGGTTTAGTTTTAAACTTATTGTTTTTCTCTCGTTCCACGGAGTTCCGAAGCTTGTATCGATGCAAGATATAGATACGCTTTGGATTTTAATAACTTGCAAAATGAATGAATGCTGATGAGTCGTTTTTTCATTGTTGAAGTCGGATATTCACTCTCAACGAGGAGGTGCGTGGAGAGCTCTAATTGAAGAAGAAGCGATAATGCGAGTTCCTTGGAAAAGGAATAAAATGTATCTATTTCTGCAGCAATGTCCGTTTCTGGCGAGTATTTCAAGATTGGTACAAATACACCATGAGACATGGTGAAATTTGGCGAGGTTTTATCGAGGTTTATTGAGTTTCTTCGTCCATCAAATATCAAATCTAGTATTTTTATCATGGATAACGCAAGGTCTCATCATTGGAGAGAAGTTTTGCGTTTGATTGATAATAGGGATTTCAAATTACTTTGTCTAGCACCATATTTGCCATTTCTAAACCCGATAGGAAATTCGTTTCCAACTGGAAAAGTACTTCAATATAATATTTTTTGGTAAAATTTCAATATATTACTTTTATTATTTGTCAAAGGGGAGAATAAGTTATTTCAAACAAATAAACGGAAAAATTATTGTCCTATTCATGTGATTATATAAACTTTCAAAATATTGGGGGGGGGGGGTTTGAGAAACTGAGTAATCAGTGAAATGCTGGTAACATTGGGTCAGGGGCTACAAGTAATTGTCTGGCCTGCTCTCATGGATTTAACAGTCCTCATCGAATCATTCATAATGAAAATGCTTGTATAGTATTTCTCATCCCGTTACCTAGAGGACGATTTGTGGAACAAGTTTTTGGACCGTCTCTATCTCACATTTAGTCCAAATTTGTCATTAACCTTTGCCAATCAGAAAGTGACTATTATGCTATCTGTAGAATGAAAAGGTTTATGAGATAGCCGAACTAGGTCAGTTCTATTGTCAAGGAAGGTTCAATTCCGAACTTATTTCACACAGAATTATTATTAAAATTTATTTGCTGAGATCCATGTCAAAGGGTTTGATAAAGTCATTCTAGACTTGCTGAAGTTCCGAACCCAAATTTCATAGTAAATATTTCATATGCATGAATTTATGTTTTCACTCAGACCGAAGTAACATGCCAAAGAAGGTGAAATGGGTCTGTCAACCTCGCGTACTGCCGAATAAAGGTCGATTTTACAATTCATCAAGTTTTGATGATCTCGCTATTTTCTCATTGACAAAAGGTTTAAGAATACTTTTAACAATTGAGTTTTATTTTTATTAAATGTTTTTACCAAGGACTTTCTGAATGAGCCGACCGAATCTAGGCAATTGCAAATAATAAAGTAAGAAGTGAAATATAAATAAAACTATAACAGCTAGAGATCTGTGATGTCACATTTCTCCCAATTTGATGTGAGGGCGTCCAATTCTGCCATGAAACTTCCAACTGATGACCTACTTGAAGCAACATCTTGGTTTCGATTTGGGAAAATAATGGACTCACTTTGTGGGGCAATCATGCAGACAAAAGCCCTCCCTGTCGAGGTGTCTGTGGGATAAATTGTAGTGGGAGAAAATTCTTTGTTTCTCTCAACGAAATAGATGAGATTTCTGTACAAATAGGGATAATTCTTTTTCAGGTCGACCCCCCGAGATTCCAGTTGTCTGAGAATATTTACGAAAATTAACTGCCTGTCTTTATAATTTAACAATTCTGAATTGCTCTGATTTGGGAGCATTGTCAGCAGTAATGAGGTAGGTCGGAATTGATCAAATGCACTTTTCTTTGCAAGACAATCGATGAAGATCTTTGACAAAGAAATCGTGACGCATTTTTTGACTGCATGAATTGTGGAATGTCGGATCTTTACGGGACGCGCTTTCATTAAACTTCCATCGACAGCTATCGAGATACTGATAACCATGCTCTTGTCCGGGTCGTATACATTGCAGGCTTCATTAACTGCCGACAATGAATTTGGGAGAAATTTGGATATGAGGATGTGGATATTTTTAATACAAACATAGACTGGATTATTATCCATGTGACTAGATCCAAATGTTGCAAAGTTCTCCGCGTCCAGGCAACTTGGAAACCATAACACAATACAACCTCTGCCCATCCTTAGATATCCCCCTCGTCCCAAATTCGAAAATGTATTATGATCAGTGTCATCAGATAGCAGTCTTTTAATTACCGCTTTCAAGGCACTGACGGCCCTACCGATGGGGCAGATTGTCATTTTGTGGTTGGACCAATCTTGTTGTCGACATTCAGCACTGCAATAGTATGTGAAACAATGATGGCACGATTTGAATACTTTTCTAGCTTCAACAAGAGGCATTTGTGACTGGCAAGTGATAAAGCAGCAGCAGGCCATAATCATTCCGATTCTGTCATCCACTAGCAATCCTTGATAATTCGCTATGTTGCTTACCCCTCGATCTTCAATGAAATCGCGCATTACATTTTTGTTTTTCCCTAAATGAGCAATGTTATGGCTATCAAATAGGCATGCCAAGTGATTCGAGGAAGTTTCGGAATTATTGGAATCATTCGATTTTGTTCCGCTCCATGAATTGGCAGAGGATTGTGGTACCGAATATGATAGTAATGCTTTGATAACTTCTTCGATCGGCCTGTAATTGTGAAGTTCTTCGGTTCTCTCACAAAAGGTTGGATTTAATAACGAGATTCCAGAATCATGATGACTGGCAGATTGTCTACATTCATCATTTTCATTATCTAGTTTCTTTAGGTCGTCCTTTGTGTTGGATAAATGCATTTGTAAGATTGATCAGATGAATAAATTGTGCTAATCAATAAACAATGGTGTTGCATTTCCAGAAATGGTGCTATGTCAGAGAAATCTGATACACCATTGGCACATTTGATGAGCGTGTCGATGCGTGTGTCGGTGAGCATAATGCTCGTCACAGGGGTAAAGGTCACGAGCTTGTCATATACAATTTGTCAAAGATTTTGACTTTCGTAATTGTTTATTTATACTAGTTAATGTGAAACACCCCCTCGAATTATTATTTAGATTAATTTTGAGATATATAATACCAAATGAGCTGCTGTGAGTACATATGCTCAGTAACACAAACAACACATTCTCATTGTTTTATAAATTTTATTAAACAATTGAAATTACTATAAGTTGACTGAAACAGTAGACTGCAAAAATAAGAGGGAGACAAGTTTTGAATGTGTTCATTCAGTTCACAGAAATTTATAATATCATTCTATAATTTACCCTTTAATTCATTTGTGTTCCGTGATCAGAGAATTCTTTATATGGATGTGAAGAACACGAAATTTGGTTATTTCATTAGTTTTTCTGAGGTCTGCTTATTTGCATCATTCACATTTAGGGCAAGCAAAATTGTATCTCAACCATTCATGAAAAATGGAAGTTCCATTTTAGGACTTATACATATCTGTCGGTCTAATGAAGGGGAGTGAGAGGATCGCTATTAAATTTACCAAAAAAGGTTACTATAGTTAGTGGCACCACAAGGGATGTGCAGGGGTGCGGGTCACAGCGGGTGACACCCAGTGGTGTTGTCGAGCGGGAACGCTCCAGAACGTCGTTCCGGTACTTCCTTTTTGGACAGGAACGCGTTCCGGAACTAAAGATGATTTCTGATAACGAGAATTGGCTGATGTATTGATTTCATGTATTGTTAAAAATATTTATGCAATATTGTTTGAATATCTAATATGCGTATTTTATAATTTGTTAACTAATTTTTATTAAACGTTCCTATTATTGTAATAAATATATATATATATATATATATATATATATATATATATATATATATATATACATATATATATACAAAATGGGTTTCGTAATGATTTTTGTTTCCTTTCCTTTTTATGCTATATACAGGGCTGATCCTGGCGACGGGCAAAAATTGGGGGAAATCTCCCCCGTCGTCAAATTTGGGACATGAGACCGCAAGGAGCGGCCGCCTACCCAGGATCGGCCCTGTCTATAATTATATATACATGTTCCAGTAAAAAAAATTAGCACAACACCACTGGTGACACCATCAAGGAGTTATACAAAAATAAAAAATTGCAAATTAGACAAAGCAGATATAGCGCTGTCTAATCGGGTTTCATAAACGTTCATTGTTAAATACATGAGCATGCACATGGTGCCACCATGCAGAGCCTCTGGTGCTTAAATGAATACGACTCGGAGCCGGTGTAGAATCGTGGCTCATTGACTACAACTATTTATAACGATCTGTATGTTTGTGGCTTCATGTGAGAGATTTTCAAAACTGAAACTTATAAAGAACTATTTGCGATCACCCATGGGACAGTCAAGGCTTTCTGAACTGGCTATACTATCATTTGAACGTGATGTGATGAAAGATATTGATTTAAATGATTCGATTGACATGTTTGCAGCTTTAAAGACCAGTAAGGGAAACTTTAAGCAACAGAAATTTTAATGTTAAATAACAAAATTGAACTTTGTCCGAGTTTGTCGAAGTTCTTTGTTTATATTTTACTTGAAGTAATGAAGTTATATTGTTCAATTTGTTTTCTTTATTATATCCATATTACCTTTTTAACTTAAGGTGAAAGTCCAGATGGGTGACACAAAGAGTTTACCGCACTGGGTGACGCCAACCCTAATGACGCCACTGACTATAGCTCCATGTTGAAAATCAAATAAAATTGAAGGATGTAAAAATTTTTTAGAAATATATATTAATTCAATAAATTTATCATGGCAACCGCAAATAAAGCATGAAGTATATAGGCCACCATTGGATTCCAGAGGGTTTGTGCTAGAACCTTTCCGCCAGGCGTTCCGCTGCATTTTATAATGAGTAAACAGAGAATCCTGTGACAAATTTGGAAAATTCACAAATAGATTTTTGATGTCAAATTTATTGTCATTATTTTTGGTTTTATTACAAATTGAAACTTCCTCCTCTGGTGATAAACCCTTTCTAATAGCATCATCACTATTCTATACAAATTGCCATACCAAAATCTGTTATGGACACTAGATAAGGTTAAGAAACCTTAGGCAAACATGATAGCACAATAAGTATTCTTTGCACTGTGAAATGAAATTGAGGATAACTGATTAGGAATTTCCAATAGGCATTGGTCTGAATGTTCATTATGCAATCTGATACCAGACTCTTTTCTGTGTTAATGTGTATCTTTATTAATTGGAAAACTTCATTCAGATAAACTAAATAAATTGTCAAGCCAGCACTTTTCCTATGCATAAACTGTTAGTCTGCAAGCCATCTTTACTTACGAAACATAAGGTAACTAACTTCCGGATTGGGAAACTCAATACGAAGATTAATAAAGAGTTTGGTACATTTCTTTTACCGGAACGCGTATATATAATTATATAGACAGGGTCGATCCTGGGTAGGCGGCCGCTCTGTGCGGTCTCATGTCCCAAATTTAACGACGGGAGGAGATTTCCCTCAATTTTCGTCCGTCGCCAGGATTAGCGCTGTATATAGCATAAAAAGGAAAGAAAACGAAAATCATCACGAAACCCATTTTGTGTATATGTTTATTACAATAATAGGAACGTTTAATAAAAATTAGTTAACAAATTATAAAATACGCATATTAGGTACTCAAACAATATTGCATAAATATTTTTAACAATACATCAGCCAATTCTCGTTATCAGAAATCATCTTTAATTCTGGAACGCGTTCCTGTCCAAAAAGGAGGTACCGGAACGACGTTCCGGCTCGACAACACTACTGGTGCTGGCTGTTAGAGATGTTAAAGGTTTGTCAAGTGTGATAGGAATATGTGAGAAATACGCCATTCTAATCAGTACTTAGATTCAGTTGACTAAAACAAGAATTGAATTATCATTAGTTAGATCTATAAATAAAATATACTTAGTTGTTGTAAACAAAAAATCACACAAAAGGTATAAGTGGCCTCGAGGTGTGTAAACAACATAGAAAATATAATTGAATTGTGTAGTATTGATTGTAATCAATTGTAGATCAATAAAACAGCCAGAATCAAGATGCACTTTTAGAAGAATGTGAAATGACTATATTGTTAATACGGGCAACCGCTTAGAAACGGGATAACTTCAATTTTGCTTTCTTATTATACTGATTAGAGTAAAAATGAATTAAATGTGTTGTTTATGGATTATGTGTAGTGAACTTGGTGAATTTATAATTATTAATTCAATTTACACTGGCAACCAATCACAGGATACCGTGACAGGAAATTACCGAATTCACTCTAGCATACTGCCTAACCGTTTCATTTCATTGGATAACACATCCATATACCTATATCCAATGGCAGACTGTTGTGTAATGAGGAAATGATGCTGATTGGTCAGAACTCACATTTTCATTGGTCATAATTTTACTAGCTATAATTACTAAATGAGCTGAAATGAGATTTATGAATAAGAGATTCTAAAACGGGAGAAATAGTGAGTAACGGAACGATCGGTTCATAATATGATAATTTCATTTCCCTAAATTAGAAATTGAGTTCAACTTTATTATTTTCCTATTTAAAATAAATTTTTGGAACTGCATTTTGTTATCAGATTTTAATTGCTTATAAATGAATGAACTGATGCCAAGCTCACCAATGAAAAACAACGATATTTATAAATGTAACACCAAACGATAGGAGAATGCTCCGCCTCCGGATCAGTGCTATCTGGAAATGAAGGAAATGCAACGGATTCAGTGCAATGATTTAATGAATTTAATTTACACACGGATCGGATCAATCTGCACGGTGAATAATAAATATAATAATAATAATAATAATAATAATAATAGAAATAAGGTAATCAATGATCATTGTAGCATAGCATTTCACGAGGAGCGGCAGCCATCTGGTCGATTTGGATCTGCTGGATCCCGGGTCGAATGTGGAGCGCTGCCAGATGATTGCCGAGGGTTGCGATCAGAGCTGCCGGGACCATTTGCATTCTCATTTAGATCAGGAATACTGTCGTAGGAATCTGCACTGTCGCTGTCACTGATGAAAATGCCCCGAAATTGATTTTCTCCATGACGACGGCGGCTCATGAATATCTGCAGGTCAGCGAGCAACTAAGTATGTCGAACATATGGTGATTATAATAAGCAAATGCTAGAGACTTTATTGGCCGGGGTTGCCGGAGGGCAGGAAAATGTTGCCATTAGCAACGGCAGCTTAGAAACTAAAACTTATCTGAACAAGTATCAGGGAAATATTTAGGCGTATAATTGGCATCATTCGACAATCATTTTAATACCGGGCATCGTGCTATCCGGAGGCGCCCTGGGAAACAGAATATGTCCCTATGACAACTGTGCAAGTCGTTTCCTTAATCGGCGTTTTATTGTGATTATTCACGGATTATACTGGCTGTCAATGCCACCAATCAATTTCCTCATTTGAAACGCCCAAATCAGCAGATTTCGTGAATGAATTTAGGTAATACATTGATTGGCACGCTTGTTCAACACGGCGGCTTGGAACCCTTGTTGGAACGCGCCCTCATGGAAATGTGCAAACCAACCAGCAAAGATAAGGACAAATAAATCCATTATCAACCCAATTAGGATTCGCTGCAACAAATCAGGGAAACTGAGCGATTCAATCAATGGAACCCCAATCGCACCACACAAGTACCCCCCCCCCCCCCACCGCACACCATAGCGGATCAGTGGAACCCGAATGGCACCACACGAGCACCCCCCCACCACCGCACCACATAGCAGATCAGTGGAACCCGAATGGCACCACACGAGCACCCCCCCACCACCGCACCACATAGCAGATCAGTGGAACCCGAATCGCACCACACAAGTACCCCCCCACCCAATAACAGATCAAAACGAACCCGAAAGGAACACAGCTAACCCTACAGTAGACGAAAGAAAATCCACAATTAGTCATGGAAAACGTGACACGGGCAGAGCGTGAAATATACATATAAAATATTACCAAATTATCAAGGTTGTTATCAATCGAATACGGATAGGACTCGTCTCTCATCTTCCAATTGAGCGCCGTAATCTAGAATAATGAGAAATGTCAAGGGATAGATTAATAATGGGAAATGTCTGGCTCACCACTTTCAGGTTGCGCAAATTGAATGGCACATTACAAGCGTTCTCTTCAACCGCAATACCGACTTGTTCATCCAGTTTCCTCCAAGCACAATCAATCCTCGATGTCTCTGCGTCCCGCTCGAGCAACGGCAGGTCCAATGGAAGCACTCTATCTTGTTGGCCATCTGCTGCCAGCATGCTCCACAACTTGATGTCGTGATCGAGCCCCGCGGTTGCTAGGATCGGCATAAACGGGTGAGGCTCGAGCACATTGACCACCTCGTTCTCATCAGCTCTGAACCAGTTGACCAATGCCTCACTGTCGCGCTCCCAGATCAGCACGTGCCCGTCATTGCTGCCACTGACAACGTATTCATCCTGAGGACCATAGAATGACACCCCGGTGACTGTTTGTACATTACGATGGCCCTGATAGCGATGGAGCGCGACAGGTCCGCCAGATCGAGGCCAAACTGACAGCAAGTAAATGTCATCGTCATTATAGGACGCCAAAACGGACTCGCCGTTCTTGCTGTATGCCACGGAGGTCACGTGATAAGTGCTATGTGATTTGGTGGACAAATTCTCCGGGCACAGATGATGTAACGGCTCAGTGGGCTTCCTCCTGTCGTAGATATATACCCGGCTGTCCTTGCCTGCCACCGCGAACTCCTGGCTGCGTATCGGGTTGCAGGAAATCGTGTACAGGGGCACCTTATCGACCTTGCAGATCTTATTGACTGCGTAGGGAGCTCTGACGTCGGATCCGAGTACGCGACAGTCCTCACCGGCACTGATCACCAGACAAGGCTGGTCGATAGGGACATCCATTTTGTGGCAGCTGTCCTTGTGGCGGGTCAGCATGCGGCTGTATTGATTCTGCCCGGTGGAAGAGAGGGCCGCGTAGCGCACCGTTGAGTCGCGACTGCACGACACTAGCTCAAGGTCATTGCTGCCAGGCAGGAACCGCACCTGAAATATGTTGCTAGAATGGCCAACCTTGAAACGAGACAATTGGGATTTCTGCTGCCAATCGGTAACGACGATGTGCCGATCGTCACTGCCACTAGCAATCCAGTTGCCGCCGCTGCTAAAATCGAGGGCGTTTACGCAGCCTTCGTGAGCATTGAACCGCGCCTCCAGGCCCAGTCGGCGAACTGACCACCGACTGCCGTACACGGCACTCCTGATGTCCCAGACACCGTTCCGCTGCACCCGTTCACAAGTCACCACTTCCTCCATCCTCTTTGGTTCTTCATGTTGCTCCATGTCATCCTCTTCCTTCTCATCGATATTGCTTTCCAAACGTTTTCTCTTGTTGCCCCCTTCATCCCGTGCCCGCCTCATTGATTGACCAGTTTCTTGTGCCAATTTGGCCTGCTGTTTGTGACTGTTCTTTGATGGCGGCATTTCGATATTATTATCATTGCATTTGGCTGTGTGGTTGAGAGGATTTGTTCCGCTGGCGAATTCCTGTGAGTGTTTCGATATCAAATCGATGTCCATGGCAACTGTAGATTTCTCATTGGGTTTCGGCTCATCTATTTCCATCCCTTCAACTCGAAAGAATTCGGCCTTTTCCGCTGATGATTTCACATTGATTGCGACCTTTTCCCGCCTTTCAAATGACCACATTGGAACGACCCTCGAGTACCTGCGGCAACTGGTCCAATCGCCCCGTTCCCTGGCAGCCAGCAAGTAATAAAGGTTCCTGGCCACATTCTGATCGCTGCTTGCCAGATCCTTGCTACTACCGATGCCCAAAACTTTCAGGTTCTTGTTTACCTTTTTCCGCAACCTTCCATACTCGCTCAGTTGTTCCTCGGTGACGTTGACGGCCGATTGATTATCCCTCACTCGGTAGCGGGATTCCACATTGAAAAATGAGCCAAGATAATTCAGCAGTTCTCGTTGGAAAGATATTTCGATTTCACTGGGATTGGTAGAAAGGTTCTCGTTGCCAGGGATACTGATATCGCTGTCGTTTTCGTTGTTCTCTATCTCGCTGTAATAGATTTCCTCTGATTCATTCTCACTGAATGTATTATCAGAATCATCGCTGGCATCCGGTGGATAAGCCCTTGTTGCTATGGTTTCCGGGGGCTGATTCTCCTCTTCAGGCTTATTTTCTTCATCTGCCTCTTCGTTGTCCTCCTCCTCTTCTTCTACACACTCCTTCTGGGCCGCAACGAGCAGCTCAGCACAGCTTTTAAACGATTCCTCTTCTTCACTGCTGCCGTCATCACCGTCATTATTTAGTTTCCTTGGCACATTGCCAACGCTTGATCCTGAATGGGAAAATGCTTGATAGAAATTCATTGATGAATCAGTGAGCATTTTATGAGGGCCTAAAACCATTCATTCAATCTTGATAAGCGCCTTTTATCTCTGATGACATTTCTCATGTCGACTTTGATCAGCAAAATTATCTTTATTAGCAATCGAAACGTTATTAAACGGATCATCAAATGTTATTACAAATCAGCATTGAATTTATCAAATGCATAACAGACCAAAACGAAAACAGAAGCAAAATAGAAAACCCGGAAAAGAAAACTATTTATTTCTGCATCTGATGTCGGTTGGAAACTATTTTAATGAGTAAATGAAATTAGCAAAACCATTTGCTGGTGATATTCTCGCTCCAAGTCACTATGACTACTGCGGCCGCACCTTCACTAGCCCTTAGCTGGGGAAATATTTGCAAATAACGGTCAACTGCTCAAGGAGCCTCTGAAAGATATCTTCGCAAATGCATTTGCAGAACTTGTAATCTGCTGGGTAATTTGTGTCGGTAATTTCGGCGCATATATCGATTATGATGTCTGTTACACGAACTTTATGTATTCTGAGTGAAAATGTACTGTTCTCAATGATTTCTATGATTTCATACCGAGCACTTAATGAACCAACCACGTATCTACTAGCTCAAGGTGGTTCCTGGAATAATAATGGAACAGATAATCTGTTTCGTGGGAATTTAGGATGTTTTGCATAACTAATTCTGGTATCAATCAGCAAGTTAGAGAGCAATTGACCTGTTGAAACGAGTCGATATTAGTCCTTATATCAATGTCACCCAGGCAACTATTGCAATATCTGAATAGGAATAAATGGAACTGGAAGTTAAAATGAGTTAAACCTATTCGAGTATTTAATGGTTGATAGTATTGAATAAGAATTTATCAATGTGAAAAAGCAGGGGAAAGGATATTGGGCATTCTTGGCAAACTGTTATAAGTAGCGTCAGTACAAGCAGAGGTACAAGGAGAGGTACAAGGAAAGGTACAAGTAGAGGTGCAAGCAGAGGTACAAGGAGAGGTACAAGCAGAGGTGCAAGTAGAGGTACAAGCAGAGGTGCAAGCAGAGGTACAAGGAAAGGTGCAAGTAGAGGTACAAGGAGAGGTATAAGCAGAGGTACAAGCAGAGGTACAAGAAGAGATACAAGCAGAGGTACAAGGAGCGGTACAAGGAGAGGTGCAAGTAGAGGTACAAGGAGAGGTACAAGCAGAGGTGCAAGTAGAGGTACAAGCAGAGGTGCAAGTAGAGGTACAAGGAGAGGTACAAGGAGAGGTGCAAGTAGAGGTACAAGGAGAGGTGCAAGGAAAGGTACAAGTAGAGGTACAAGCAGAGGTACAAGCAGAGGTGCAAGTAGAGGTACAAGCAGAGGTACAAGGAGAGGTGCAAGTAGAGGTACAAGGAGAGGTACAAGCAGAGGTGCAAGGAAAGGTACAAGTAGAGGTGCAAGCAGAGGTACAAGGAGAGGTACAAGAAGAGGTGCAAGTAGAGGTACAAGCAGAGGTACAAGGAGAGGTACAAGGAGAAGTAAAAGCAGAGGTACAGGCAGAGGTACAAGGAGAGGTACAAGGAGAGGTACAAGAAGAGGTGCAAGTAGAGGTACAAGCAGAGGTACAAGGAGAGGTACAAGGAGAAGTAAAAGCAGAGGTACAGGCAGAGGTACAAGGAGAGGTACAAGGAGAGGTACAAGAAGAGGTACAATGAGAGGTACAAGGAGAGGTACAAGGAGAGGTACAAGGAGAAGTACAAGGAGAGGTGCAAGAAGAGGTACAAGCAGAGGTACAAGGAGAGGTACAAGGATAGGTACAAGGAGAGGTACAAGCAGAAGTAAAAGCAGAGGTAGAAGCAGAGGTACAGGCAGAGGTACAGGCAGAGGTACAAGGAGAGGTACAAGGAGAGGTACAAGGAGAAGTACAAGCAGAGGTACAAGCAGAGGTACAAGGAGAGGTACAAGGAGAGGTACAAGGAGAAGTACAAGGAGAAGTACAAGCAGAGGTACAAGGAGAGGTGCAAGAAGAGGTACAAGGTGAGGTACAAGGAGAGGTACAAGAAGAGGTACAAGGAGAGGTACAAGCAGAGGTACAAGCAGAGGTACAAGCAGAGGTACAAGGAGAGGTACAAGGAGAGGTACAAGGAGAAGTACAAGGAGAAGTACAAGCAGAGGTACAAGGAGAGGTGCAAGCAGAAAAAGTAGCAACATTGACAATGATAAAATGTGCAAACCCAATGGAGTGAAATGATAATTTTAGTAACAGCATAAAATAATTATGAAGATTTTTGTCTAAAACTTTTATTTCATTTGTTTTCCGATCTATTGTTTTACTAGATCGATATCTAATGTAAATTTGTTTTGATTATTGATAAATGATTTGTGAATATCGACTTTTGTTTTTAGTATTGATCTGAGGATTTTATTGGCATTGAATGCGTGATAAAGGCCAAAACCTGTTGGGAGAACATAGGAAACGGTTTAGAGTAAACGAGACGAAGCGAATTGAATTAACAATAAGCGGAACAGCAAGGAAATGTAGCAAAGGTTGAATACGAGTTTGAAAGAGTAATGCTTTTATTGGTGATGATTTCCTTAGTTTCTGATAAGTTCAATGTTACCTGGTTACCAGATGAGGTTGTGCGTATTGCATAAGCACCCGGGCGCCACTGACGTCATGACTGGTGAGGGGGCGCAGCGGCGTGCAAATATACCTGGAATATACTCAGTTTATGTCACTTGCTAATCAATAGGATCAATCTAATGTTCGATCTCAATTTGAATCGAATATGAGGGTAAAATGTAATTAGTTTATTGAACTTGATGCAATGAGATCAAATTGGCAACAATCAATCAATATAATCATTTAATATTTTCCTAGATTATCGATATTTGGTGCACATATCCTGATGATTATTGATTATTTTCATTTCCCTTTGGATTCATAGCTGCCGTGGAACTTTCCCGTGTTTTGATGGCAAACCTCTGCAAAATATTAGTTTATGAATATTTCCCCTGCCGGTAACTAAGGTGAATTTGGGCTCATTTGCATTGTTTAGCTTATAATAGCACTAAATACTTTCTAAGTCCAACCGAAACACATTACAAATGCAACGCATGATTGGGTGGCCATCACTGATTATATCCGTTTCAGGGGACTTCATCGCTCTGGTTGCTATAGGAGACCAAGATTCAGTTAGTGTCGATTTCCCTGCGGCAATAACGGTGATCCCTCACCAGCAGATCTAATCCCAACCGACAACAACGTTCAGTCGTTACACAGCACAATTGTATCGATATCGGCACAAATTGCAGTGCTAGCAATGAATGCTGCAAAAATCGATCATGCGCGAAGAGTACATATGAAGAAAAACAGTTAAAGCTACAATAACAAATGCTTAATGGTGCAACACGCAGACAAGACGATGTTTACATGCGCAATGCGTCAATTGTAATAGAAATGGGTGGTCATATACGGATCACATAATGCAGGTGTGACATATCGATATCTCTACTATTTATCATTAGGAATTGAATGCAAAATAATAGTAAACATTAGAAATCAAAATTATATCGAAAGTACTCAAAGAAATTGTATGGAAATATTATAAACAGAAATTATAAAAAGATTAGAGCAATAAACGGGTATCGACTCATATCTTGGTTTCATTTTAAAACCTTTGTAGAGAATTATAAATACAAAATAATTTAAAATTAGAATTAAATCTAAAACCAATTATTGCTACAAATTGTCCCAATTTAAATCTGTTTTATCCGAGCGTGAACAAAATTGAAATATTCATGAATATTATCAATTTGAAATATGTTTGATTTATATATTAGTTGAAAAAATGGAATAGATGCGAAATGTTAAAATACTTTTCAATTATTTGAAATTTATGAAAACTGCAACTATTTACATTATAAGTTAAGTTGTAAAAGCAAATAAAAACATAAAAGCTTTATTTACCTTGAAAATTTCCCTCGTTATTTTCAGAAAATTTCTTCTCCATCTGTAAATGTTATTATTAACATAATGATAGCATATTATATACAACTATACATTTTTAATTAAAATAACATTAATAATTGAATTTAAATAATTGACTTTAATTTAAAAGTTAAATTTTGAAATAATGATAATGTTGAAAAAATATCTTGGTATAAATTTGGTAATTATTAAAACAATAACAATAAAAAATAAAGAAAATAACGAATCTAAAAGTGAATATACAAAAATGCAGAAGATGAAACAAAGTGATTACTGTTAAAAATATATATTTTGAGTGTAAATCAAATCAAATCATTTCAATTTTTCCCATTTTTTTTTATTAATAATGTAAAGAAATCAATTATTAACATTTTGCCAGCCGAAGACCATATGTTCCAGTGAAAAAATAGTGGTGGGTTACAGGGTTTCGCATCTTGCTTAGCTTCGTGGTTACCCTAGTAACGCCATACAAAATGATGCTGATTGCCACTTGGCACCCGTTGCTAGGCAACGTTGGTAATGTGTTCAAGTGGTGGATTGCCAGCAAAAATTGAGTACCATGTGCTAGTACTATAGTTGCTCGGACAATCCTCGGGTTCACGAGCTGTCGATAGAAGACCTATGCTCGCTTTGCTCGGTCCCTCATAGCTATTCAGGATTAGTTCTTAATGGACTGTGGAAAACTGAGACGTAATAAGGTTACTTGTGACCGTACCGGCATGCAATTTCAAAAGAAAACGACTCAACTAAGGCTAAAACTACTCTATTTGAATCAATCACATGTGGAATATCTACTGTTTGACGTTTTGAAGTTGGGTTGCTCGACGTCAGGCACGCTCCTTGCGTCCCGGTCGACGATTATTGGTTGTAGTGATGGGTTGTTCTGCTGGCTTGGTGGTTGTCTGCGGCATTTGGGTTGGGGCGAAGATGAGCGGGTAAGTTACCGCTTCACCCTCCCGGCATACTGCTAGGGCGACTTCGAGTCCCCGAATTTGAGTGCGCAGGCTCTGATTGAGCTGACGCTCCTCTGTCCAACCTTTCTGTGCCGCCGTGAGTCGGTGGTATACAGCTCTCATTTTTGTTGGATCAACCCATGTTGCTTTTATCTGTTGAGTCTCTCGAGTTAATTGAATGATCTGGGCGAGCAACTTTGCGTTCGATTGTCTTGCGCGTTCCAGTTCCGCTTGTAGAAGTTCTAGGGACGACATTACTATAATAGAAGAGAGCATGTTAAATTCCTTATTGCCTCCATCAAATCAACATTTATTTGGTTAAACAAATTGTATGAAGCGAGTTTATCTATGAGATTGAATAACAAACGAAAAGACATTTAATGTTTAGATCAATTTCTACAAAACTTCATCGTTACTATAGTTCTTCTTCAGGGAATTCTCTCTTTAAACTCCTCTTCAGAGCCGCTACCGTGTAGGGCCGTCGGGTATCGCGGGCCGGTCGAGGTGGGTATGCCTCCGCGATGAGCCCAACGCGGATGTCCTCCTCTACGTTCGTGAGGTACATCCGGGCTTTGACCACCTTGAGGTCCACTTGCTCCTGCACCCTTTCCCAGTGGGTGAGGAGGTTTCTGGCGTGCTCATATATTTCTTCGGCCGGGTATTGTTGTCCGGCGAGTCCACAGGGATTGGATGCGAGACCCAACAATCGCCAAGTGGTCGAGTATGACCACCAGGGTCGAAGTTGGTCGATAGTTGCGACATTTTGCGGTATCTTCCTTGGGTGTAGTTCACCTACTGTTTGAACAGTCATTCGGTCGAGAGGCATGTCTAAATTATTATTGTGATCAGATTCGATTATATCGTTTGCTTATAATAATAATCGACTAAACAATGATTATGTTATTGCTCTTCGACTTATCCAACTCTACTAGCTTGGTTATTATTGCAACTTTTCGCGAAACGACTAGGGCTACTTATCTGTAAGTTCCTGGTGTGATGTATTCAGTCGGCTGGCTTTTCTCACGGTACTCCCATATCTCTTTTTAATGATGATAATAATTAGAACACGTTAGGTGATATTCTAGTGCTATGCAAATGGGTAAGTCGAAATCCACGATCTATCAGGTATTAACGTTTGTTAAGTCAGGATTTGTCCAGTGGATGGAATTACTATTGATTAAGATTCATTTAAAAGTTACTAAATACGTAGTGATACTATCTGTTAAAAAATCGATGTCAGAGCTCAAGGGATCCGCGATATTATCAGATATTGAGGATGATTTAAGGTTTACCAAACACTTAATGCTGTTTAAGATTAATTCCGAAATTTGTTAAATATCTAAAAGTTATGTTAATGAAAATAAAGTTACAGTTTACTAATAGATAATATGGATGTTGATTAATTTAATTCTAAAATTCACTATTATGTGATACCGATGATTATCAAAACCGAGTTAGAATTTACATGTTGGATTAATTTGATGATATTTAATTTAGGTACATCCTGTAGGGTCAATGTTAACGGAAACGTCAATCTCTCCAAATTACACGAGTGTCAAATTTATTCAATTTGGATTTCCGGCTTCCGGTTGATTCTTTCAGATAACTTATCAATCGGCTACTACTATTATCGACTTATTGAAATTTGCTGTTTTGAAACGCTCGTAGACTTTCTACAAATGGGACTCTTATCAAATGTCACTTCGACAGTTATTATTTGGTATATATTTATTTGTTGAAGTTGGACTATATCGGATTTTAAGCGCGTCGTAAGTTAATTTCTCATGATTTTGTTGGTTGATTTACTAAATTTATAGTCGTTCGTTTAGTTTCTTCGGGAAAATTATTGGATTATTCTCGGGTCTACAACGGGAGTCGGATATTCATCAGATGTTAAGAAAAACTTTCTAAGCTAAATGTTATCATCGAGTTAAATCTAATGCTATTTCGTGTCATAATAAATTAATCTGTTCACGTTTCTAATTCAGATCCGTTTTGATTTTATCCCTACCTTTCAACAATGATATTAATTTGGATTTTTGTAACGACAATCGCAGGTTGATAAACTGTCAATTTTCATTCAGTAACGGATTGGTATTTAGTTGTTGGTCTATTTATTTCCATCCTAATCAGTTATTTTAATCACAATTTCTTCATTTTAATCAGACTTTATTTTTATTTTGGTTAATGAATAATATTTTATATCCAATTTTATTCTGAATTACTAAATTTTTTAATCAAGGAATTAATTTATTTTAGTCCATCTAATATTAACAAATTAAATCAAAAGAAAGTTTCCATTGTTTAAGCAATGAGTTTTGAACTATTGACCAACGAATTATTTTATTGTTATCGATCGTTTTCGACATTTAACCAAATGATTACTTTACTTTTAATTCATAATTTTTCCTTTTATTTAATCAAAGAAAATTTTGATTGTTAATCAATAGTTTTCAGCATTTAACTAAATGATTAGTTTATAATAAATCTTTTAATTCCTAAATTTTTTCTTTTATTTAATCAATGAATTTTTGGACTATTAATCAACAGATTATTTTAGTTTAATCAATAGTTTTAGCCTTTAATCAAATGATTACTTTATTTTCAAATAATAAAATTCCTTTTCTAATTAATTTCGTTCGAAATATCAATAGTTTTAGCTATATCAACGATTAAATTTGTTTTATCCCCGTACCCTTTCCCTTTAATAAGCCTTAGGCGCATTTTATGTTCATGTTATATTTACTGAGTGCCCACTGGACTACTCGGTGTGGTGATTTTAAGCCGTGTGTAGTATAAGTTTAGGTCGATTTTACAGAACTGAGAAACGAGGAAGCAGCCAGAGACTTCTTCCTTATTCCTCGCTTCAGCTATAGGGATAATTATTTGACGTTACGACCGCTGCGTTGCGCACGCTGAGTCTTCACGGGTACATATCATTGGCGATTTTCCACGCACTTACATGCATCTGCACTGTGTAGATTTTATTTACTTGCGTTATGTGTCGGCTGTGGGCCGGAAAAATTTCGACATTTTAATTTATAAAAACATATAGAATAAGTTATATATATTAATAATATTTATTAATTATAAAAACAACATAATTACCCATTTCTAACCATTCCATAATTCATAAAAATCATCATAAAATAACATAAATACCACTCCCCCCACGCCGACTCCGAGCAGAGCTCCATTTGAGATGCAGGAACGTGACGTGGAAAGAGGGTTCCACCATAAATAATTCTCACCTAAAAAAGGTTTCCAAATTAGTCTGAAAATAACTTTCTAAAACAATTTAAAAATAGTCGAGAATAGTTTAAATCGACTGCAAGATTTGAAAATACGGTTAAGTTTTCAAAAATGGTTTTTGGTTAAGTTAAATGTGAAAATGGATCAGTATATATACCTAATTTTCTGGTGTGTGAAATTTGATGTAGTAAAACAAAATTCGACCTTGTTATTTTCTAGCAAATTCTATTATTTATTTTTATTATTTTTTGATTTATTTTTATAATTTTTCATTTAGAATTTTTATTGAATTATTGCTAATTCAAATTTTTCGATTTAAATTTCACTTTAATGAACTTTAATTGATTTTTTCAATTTCGTCGAATTTGTTGTGTTTTCTTGTTGTATTTGTGTAGGTATCGTGCGGATCTTGGTGCATTTTGTTAATATTTTAATTTATTTTTATGTTTGTTAATTTATATTTAATTCTTTTATTTCTCAGATTTTATCGGGTTTACTTGATGTTTCAGTGGGTTTATTTAAATTGCGTGTTATTTTTGCGTGTGTGTTTCTGATCCATTTAAACATTTTCCAAGGCCGTTTACGTCTGGCCCAACAATAGTGACAAAAAATCGAAGACTGAATTTATCCAATTTCATTATATTTAAGTGACAAATGCCAGACGCTTTCATTTTATGTGTTTATAGACAAGTTTAAACTTGTTTGTTATTTTAATTGTCATGTACGAAAGTTTGCATACTTGATAGGAAAAACTTTTATAGATTTATTAAATTAGTCTGAGTAATAGAAGCTGCTTTCTATGTAGAATACGCTGTCTTCGCAATTTTGATGGCATTAAAATATTGATATTCATATGTTGTAAATAAGCATAAATTACCTGATCATTAATTAATAGTGGTGGGTTTCTGGGTGTTGATATTTTGAAACTATATGGTTGTTACCCAGACAACCCCATACAAATTGTCTTTCGCTTACCACTCGGCACCCGTTGCTAAGCAATGTTAGAACTGTGTTCGAGTGGGTGGATCGTCCGCAAAAAGTGAGCGCTATTACTAATGCTATAATTGACCGAACGTTCCCTGGGTTCAACGAGCTGCCGATAGAAGGCATATGCTCGTTTTTCGATTTTTGGTCCCATTATTCTCCTATCTCTTTTAAATGTTAACCTATACTCTCATATTATTCATTGTTATGTCCATTCCCATAGTTCTTCTTATCGTTGTGCGTATTGATGATTTTTCTATGGCCTGTAAACCCTTTGTTATGTTAATTATCAACACAGTATCCCTCTTACCCTTATCCCTATTATAACTACAATGTTCCTATTATTCTTGCTAGCCTTATCATTGATACTATTATATGTATTACCTTTATTAATTGTTACCGCTATTACATTTGTTATTATTCTTATTGCTATATAATTACCATTACATTTATTATATTACAACTATTATCATTATTACTATTATTTTTTTTGTCATTATTATTATAATTATTGTTATTATTATTATTATTATTGTAATTATTAATAAATAATTAAATAAATTTGGCAACGATTTAATTAAAATATAACGCCAATAAAAAACCTTTCGTACGATATATTTCGATAGCACAGCTATCATCTTCAGCTACTCAAAACCAACTAAAAATATTATGAATTAACATTTAATTTAAACAAATTATTTTTTATTAATTTAATTTTTTAATAAATAAATATTTTTAAAAATATATTCAAATCACTTTTAATTAATTTAAAATTTTAAAATTTTCACTTATATTCTTATTTTTAAAAATTAATGTAATTTAAAATTTTCAATTATTTTAATAATATTAAAAACAAACATGATTTAACATACGTAAACTATTTAAAAACATAAAAAATATTAAATTAATAAAAAATAATTTGTTTAAATTAAATGTTAATTCATAATATTTTTATTTGGTTTTGAGTACCTGAAGATGATAGCTGTGCTATAGAAATATATCGTACGAAAGGTTTTTTATTGGCGTTATCTTTTAATTATAATTATTATTATTATTATTATTATTATTATTATTGCAACCTTTCTGATTATGGGACACGTGTGGCGTCGTAATTTCGGAAAAAATGATCGAATCACACTAGTCTAGCAATTATATACGTGAGTCCTACCATGTCGAGTTGAGCGTTGGTGGTCTAAAATTCGAACCATCTCTTTGGTATGTTTATTGATTGTTTCATGGAGGCCTTAATTCTATGTTGGTAAAATCCGTGGGCGGCTTCTGTGGTTCGTTCAATAACCACTTGCTAATAACTTCAATGATTGACCACACTGTTTTGACTTATTCATTGAACCGTCATTTTACTGATCACGATGGATTAAAACGAAATCAGTAATCTTATCATCATTCTTCGTTTTTGATTCTCGCACTTGAACGGATCACTGTAGTGCTATTTTCTGGATTTAATGTGTTTTATTGGATCATTCGTTTTCTCCGTGCTTGGGCCACATCATATTTAACTAATTGGGTGTGTACTTTATTTATTTGCCTTCGTATTTATTGCTTTTTTAGCCGTTCATCACGATCAGAAATTACTTTTGCAGGTACATTTACTTCGGGCAATATGATGTTAACTTATTTTGGTGAGTTTTCATCCCTTTGCAAGCGGATCAATGATCGCATCTAGATAGATTGTTTCGTCGAAATGTTGGAACTAAAATGTATTTCACTGTGGTTTATTTTTGTTTTTATTGGACTTTGATGATGGCTTTAATTTATTGGGTGATTATTTTACATATCGTTCACGTCAGTGTCTTTTACTTCATTTATTTATACTATTTACGCTGGGTGGTAAGTCTATTACTACCTGATAGACAATTCAGGTGTCTATTACAGATTTGTGCCGTGGGACGATCTTGGTAAATTTATTCATGAAAAGTATGAATTTATCTAATTTTCTACACTCTTCTGGTAACAATAGTAATTTTTTAATTGATACAGGGTTTTTCATCATATTTTGACATTTTGTCAATCAATTTTGACATTTTGTCAATCAATTTTGACATTTTGTTAATTTTAGAAGAAAATTAAAAAATAAATTAAAAATTAAATTAATAAATTAATAAATTAATAAAATTTAAAAAAATGAGAAAGTAAATAAAAATACTACTTTTATTCATCAATAACCGGCTCATTTCTTATGCAAATAGGTAAAAACCCTAACATATGCCTAAAATAATTTTTACAATCATCAGATGAAATAAGGGAAAAACCATTCTCAATATTTTCGAATAACTGATCTTCACCTTCAGGTCTCGAACTACGTATAAATTGTTTCCATTTTGAAAATAGGTTCTCTATAGGGTTTAGAAATGGAGAATAAGGTGGCAAAAATAGGATTCTATGTCCTGATATTTCAATTTCTTCTGTTATTGCAATATTTTTATGAAATGGAACATTGTCCATTATAAAAATTGCACCTGAAATATTCAAAGATGACATTTTTTCAATTATTAAGCGTATAAACTCAAGAAAACTTTGTGTATTATACGATTTAGTCTGAGTAAAATATTTAAAAATCCCTTCTTTGTTCATGGCACAGCAAACAGATATATTTCGTGCTCTTATAGAAGAAACATTTTGAACAGCACGTTTATTTTTCAAAGATCTTCCTCTTCGTGATCTTATAGAAACATTGAATCCGACTTCATCGATAAAAAAAATTTTAGAATCATCGATAGTTGACAATAATTCCATAAAACGATTCGCATATTGGGCTCTAAGTTCAATAACTTCCACGGTATTCCTTTTTATCGGTATTATATTGATGCGCTTCATATTATAACCAAATCAACCTATACATCTATTAATCATGCTTTGACTTACTACCACACCTCTCTCAAGCTCAATCTTCGACTTTATTTGCTTTAAAGTAAGCGCGCAATTTTCATCAATCCATCCTCTGATTGCTTCTTTATCTTGCTCTGATAAGCTTTTTCTCCGCTGACCTCCCCTTTGCTTTTTTTCAATAGATTCATGGTTTATATACTTTTTTATTATGCTATAAATAGTGGTTCTTTTAAAACCCAAAATTGATGATAAATCCGAGGCACTATGCCCTTTTATATAGGCTTGTATAATGCAATTTCTGTCTTCGTTATTAATGTTTTGGTTTTTCATTAAGGGGTTAGGTTTTAGAAAATGTCAAAATTGATTGACAAAATGTCAAAATTGATTGCCAAAATGTCAAAATTGATTGACAAAATGTCAAAATATGATGAAAAACCCTGTAATAATTACTCATTAACTGCTTATCATAAGGAGGTTACTTTTATAAAGCTAGATAATGTTCTTATTAATCTCGGGTTTTTCAATCATAGCGCTTTATCTCTAGCGTTTTTTCTAATATTAGGCTTCCTTCATAGTGTTTTACTTCTAGCGTTTCTTACTACTTGGAAATTTTTCTTACGATAATTTATTCCCATCGTTTCTTACAAATTTTAGGTTTTCATTATAGCAATTTATCTCTAGTGATTATTACTAAGTTTTGGTCTTCAGTGTAATAATTTATCTTTAGCATTTCTTATTAACTTTCAAGTTCCCATTATAATAGTTTATCGCTATCTTTTCTTATTGAGTTTAAGTTGAATTTTGAGCAGCGTTCCGCCCTTATTTTACGGTCTTATCCGGATATTCTATCAATTATTGAGTCGTATTCTACTTTTATTTTGCTATTTTTGATAAATATTTTTATTGATTCGGAAAATTTGAGCAGCGTTCCGCCATTATTTTTCAGTTTTGTAATAAATTTTCAACGATTTTGGTCGTTCGGATTAATCTTTTTCCGATGGCTATTCATTTTAACTGTTGCAACAGCGTGACTAGTTGTGTCTTATTTTAATATCTTGCATTGTGTTTTGGCTGTGGGCCGAAAAAGAAATAACTAAATTTTACCATATTATTTGAGTAAAAGTATCGAATGCATGAAATTGTTCGCTTTAAATATTTATTTGACATCTTCATCGTCCATAAATTCATTCGGTCACATACGGCAATTAGAAATTCATAAAAATCATCATGAACTATTCATTAGTTCATCTGGCATTAATCATAAAATCATAGTGAGCATTTCATCAATTTATTAGTTTAAAAATCAATATTCATACGCTAGCTGTGAGTTGTCGTGTTCAGACAAAACACTTACCAGTGTTGATTGTCTGAATGCAAGGCTCACAGCTATAACACACCGATCTACTGAAGATGATTTGTTAAATAAAACTGATAACGAAGATAGCCGGAAAATTAATTTGATAATTTGTGAAAACACATCACTATATATACCTATAATTTGACCTTAACCTTGCGTGTTATTTTTATTGCGATTAAACAAATTTGACCTTGAAATTATTTGTGTTATCTAAATTAAATTTTTTATTATTTTCTTAATTTAAATTGGTAATTTATTTTTAACATTTTTAATTAAATTTATTCAGCCAAAAATATTTTATTGTTATTCATTTAATTCATTAATTTTTACTTTTATATAAATGGTCATTTTACGATCAAATTTTCTTGTTATTATGTTATTTTTTATGTAAATTTCGTGCGGTTCTTGATGCATTTTGTATTTATTTTATTTTACTTTTATGTTTTTTGATTTTATATTTATTTATGTTCTCTCATATTTTAAAGTGTTTAGTTGGTGTTGTGTATTGTATTTTATGTTATCTTGGTGCTGGGTTTTCGTGCTGTATTACTGATGCATTTAAACAATTCTCACGGCCGTTTGTGTTCAGGCCCAACACTAGGCTAAGTATTCCGATTCGTTCCATATTTTCACAAAGAGAACGATATTGATACTTGTTGTAGACACGACAGCTCTCAGAGTCTGATCTTCCTCATTCTTAAGCTTATGTTTTGCATTCCATGAAATCTTCTTTGCCTTCACTTGATTCTGCTTTTTGTGGTGAAAGGTTTTATTTTCAACTGACTATCCTGACACCCTTTGCATGCTATTTGTACTTTCTCTCTTAAGGTTCGCGCATTTCTCTTTTCTTTGAGTTCGACTTTTGAGTGCAGCTGATGTATCCAAATTTACATTTCCTATCACCATATTTCTTTCTGAAATTTGGTCCACCCAAAAATCCCACTCAATTCTAAGAACTTTCGTTTTAGAAATGCACTGGTTTCTATCTGAGATTTCTCTGCATTTGCAAGAACTTTATCAAAAATTGTCTGAAATGATTCATTAGATGCTTGAAAAGAAGAGGCATTTTGTCTAGCGAAAGCATGTATTTTAATTTCTTGACATATGTTACCAACTTCTTTATATTTTTGTTGAGATACATAAATAATAGAATAAAATAATTAATAAACATGTAAAATGATTGGGGGAAACAAGGATAAGTGATTAAGATGTGGTTCTGGAGCTTAATAAAAAGAGAATGAAAAAAAAATTCGATTAACGAGAAAGGAATAAGAGAAGATCAATAAAAAACAGAAAATTAAATAAAAGGTCATTTATAATTAACAAGTGCAAATTTAGGAAAACGAAAACAAAAGGAAAATTTGCACGTTATTTCGAAAGCTCTTTCAAGATAAGGGAAGGAATTTTGTTTGGGAATCCGGGAAAAGGGCATCTCTAAAAAATTATTTATCTGGGCAGTTGTCAGTGATTTTGGAGGCCCAAAAGGAATTAGCGTTAAAAAATATCAGAAATTCTATTTGACATCAGTAAGTATTATTGGATGATGGAGTATAAAAAGGAAGCGCAATTGAAATTAAAAAAACAAAAAATTGCAAAGGACAAAAGAATACAAGAAGAAACTAAATAGAAATTTGAAACATAAATTAAGCAAGGTCAAAGCAAAGCAAAGCAACTTAATCAGAGTTACCGATCTCAGAAACCCACCACAGTAGTTAAGTGATTGAAAAATCCAATTGATCCGAAAAGTGCTATTCTTCCCGAAGGGTCGTAATAAGCACCAAATTGTGATTGATTGATAATTCGTTGTGTCATTTTAAAGTGGAGGTAAAGTGTATTAATCAATAAAGTTTATATCCTTTGGAGTTCGTTACTGTTGTTCAAAAGCACGCTTGGAGTCAGATTGCCAATAATTCCTATTGAAATTTACCGACAAAACCCCAACATTTTTAATAACACTATGCTGAGCTATGGTAAGAATGCTAGCTTTCGCCCAGATGACAATTACATAAACTGCTAAAAGTTTCATAATATCCCTTTTAGACTGCATTTGTGATGAAGCTTCGTGGGATTGGGTTCGATACCACAATAAATACTTAGATACTTCTTCTTGAGTAGGAAGCCGATTTATATGAAGTACTAATGACTGATCAAATATTCCATGCTAATAACTGAATTTAGTTGAGCTATAGTCAATTTACAAATAAATTAAAATAATAAAGTATTTAGGTAAATTACAAATATACCATAAAATGATCCTTATGTTATTGCTTCTATAATTCAGAAATACAGATGGATTATCAAATAAGGGCTGTATGTGATAATAATACAGTACAATAAACATTTTAATTAATTATAGTTTCTTATTTTTATTAAATACGATAATAACGAAATGTCAGTATCAATATTATATATTTAATTTAAGTAATTTTAATAAGGAATGATGCATCCTTTAAAATGTACATAGTTTTATTAATATATCAAAATTTTATGCAGTCAAATCAAATGCGGGAGGCCTAAACATATTCTAAACTCTGTTAATGATTATAATAATACTGTATGCATGGTTGGCAACTTATCTTACTAGAGACAGTATAGGTTCTGAAAATCGACCCACCCTACTATCTATTCATCTAGAAAATATTAGAATAACTTTAGATAGACCAAATCTTAACTCAAATATCAAGGGAATCCTGAACGATAAAGATAAATAATCAAGAAAACTATGATAGCCCATTACGTAAGTGCAAGATTTAAACAAAATAACAAATTTTAAGGTTTCTGTTATTTATTGAAACGAATTTATAACATACCAAATCTCAAAGAATCAATTTTAGTAAAAATTAATTTTCCTGTAAGAATTTATTGATTATATTTTCGCTCATTTTTTGATGAATTTTAAAGGTTTTTACTATTTTTTGTCTAGTTTTACTAGAATCAAATGGATCCCATTCCAAGGACATATCTCAATAAGTTTAAATTTTCTAAGGTAACTAATAAATAGTTTTCCTTAGTGTTACTCTTTAATTTTTAAATATTTTATTTTTCTTAGAGGCTTAACAAACGGTGCCCAACCTAGTGCCTTTTAGTGACTTTTTTTAATGCCATTGTATGTTTTACTAAACTTTGTTAAAAATCAACATTACAGTAATTATTTTTCCTAACGCATTTTTAATATTTTCCGACTTTAAATAAATTTGATTAACATAAAAATATTTGTGCAATTATTTATTAAATGGAAATTCCAATAAAAATAAAAATAAATATATTAACGTTTATTAATTTACAATGATTTTTTAAATTTATTTAATTATATTTTTTGATTAGTCATCAATAAATCTGTCAAGTCTTATATTGACACCAAATAAACATAAATTGTCATGATCATAGTCTCAAAATCCAAGATCGTGGTCTCTCCTTGATTTTTACGTGTATATTTATTCTGTATCTAGTGTACCCAATCGTGTTATACTTTTATTTTAAAATTTTTTAATACACCAATCTTCTAAGCATTTACAAAGTCTTTTACTATATTGTGTTGAACATTTTTGAGAATATATTAACTTTATACTAAAAAAAAAATTGAAATATTAGGGAATTTTTTTATATTCAAAATTTGTCTTATTCAAATCTATATATATATATATATATATATATTTTATGAGCAACCGTGCAACTCGGATGATTATAATAAATATAAAAAATATTTATGGATGAATGAGTAAAAGTAATATAAAAATGCAGCCGTCAAGAAAACAGATTTTTTATAAATGTGACACCTTCTATCAATACCAAAACAATAGTAATTTTTAGTGTTTAATAATGCTTTCCGTTCCTTCAGAAATCACGCTAGCTTCAAGTAACTACCCGTATTTTTTCTTTCTCATTACATTTTGTTGGACCAGCACACAAATAGCCTTGAGAATTGTTTAAATGCATCAGTAATACAGCACGAAAACCCAGCACCAAGATAACTTAAAATATAATATACAACATCAATTAAACATTTTAAAATCTGAGAGAATATAAATAAATATAAAATCAAAAACAAAAAAATTAAAATAAAATAAATACAAAATGCACCAAGAACCGCACGAAATTTACATAAAAATTAACATAATAACAAGAAAATTCGACCGTAAAATGACCATTGATATAAAATTAAAAAAATAAATGAATTAAATGAATAAAAATAAAATATTTTTGGATGAATAAATTTAATTAAAAATGTTAAAAATAAATTACCAATTTAAATTAAGAAATAAATAAAAATTTAATGTAGATAACATAAATAATTTCAAAGTCGAATTTTATTTAATCGTAGTAAAACTAACACGCAAGGTTAAGGCCAAATTATAGGTATAAATACCGATGTGTTTTCACAAATTTTCAGTCTTATTTTTCGGAGAAAAAATTTCATTACAGAACTGTATAACTGGTTGTATAACTGGTTGAGAGCCGTGCATTCAGGCAATTAACACGGGTAAGTGTTTTGCCTGAACACGATCACTCTCAACTGGTGCAATATTATTAATTGATTTTTTCGAAGGGAATTGATGGGTAATTTTTCAATTGAATTTATGGATGACTTTTCAGATCGAATTTATGGATGATTTTTGTTTTTCAAATTGAATTTATGGATAATTTTGTTTTTCCAATTGAATTTATGGATGATTTTTCGAATCGAGTTTATGGGTGATTTTTTTAATTGAATTTATGGATGATTTTTCAGATCAAATTTATGGATAATTTTGTTTTTCCAATTGAATTTATGGATGACTTTTCAGATCGAATTTATGGATGATTTTTGTTTTTCAAATTGAATTTATGGATAATTTTGTTTTTCCAATTGAATTTACGGATGATTTTTCAAATCGAATTTATGGATGATTTATCGAATTAAATTTATGGGATTTTCGAAGTAAATTTTATGGAATGGATACAATGAATTTCAAATGTATGTGGCCGATGTGATATGCTGAATAAATATTTTCTATCTACAGCCTTAGTGCATCGAAACTTTTATCCCAAATGCTATGGTAAAATATTATTTGTTATTCCTTTTCCGGCCCACAGCCAAAGACACATCACAAGTTAATAATATCATATACAGTATTCAGATTCGTGTAAGTGCGTGGAATACCGCCGATGATCTGTGCCCGTGAAGACCCGGCGTGCGGAACGCAGGGATCGGAACGTCAATATTATCCGTACATAGGGGAAATTGGAGGGTAAATGAGTAGCCCTTTGGCTGCTCCTTCATCATCTGTTTCCTGTAAAATTGACATAAATTTTTAACAATAATCGGCTCAAAATCTCTAACACCGAGTAGTCCAGTGGGCACTCATTAATTATGAAATTAACATACATAGATCTTAAGGACAAAGAGAGGGAATGGGTAGTGGGGAAAATTGCGAAATCGTTGCAACAGTTAAAATGAATAGCCATCGGAAAAAGATTAATCCGAACGACCAAAATCATGAAAAATAATGTTTTTAAATAAAAATTAAATAAATTAATTTGAGTTAAGGCGGAGAATATGGGTGGGACGCTGCTCAAATTTTCCGAATTAAGTCAAATACTTAACAAAAATAGTACCGTAAAAATGGAACGTGTAAAATAAGGGCGGAACGCTGCTCAAATTTTTCGACTCAACAAAAATACTTTACCGAAAACCAGGGAAATACAAATGGATTACGGCTAAATTGTTATATAAGAAAAATATTTCTTAAAGCTGAGGAATAAGGACGAATCCCTACACAAAATTTTGTTAATAATATTGATAATAATTATAATAATTGTAATAATAATAATAATAATATTAATAATAATAATAATAATAATAATAATAATAATAATAATAATAATAATAATAATAATAATAATAATAATAATAATAATAATAATAATAATAATAATAATAATAATAATAATAATAATAATAATAATAATAATAATAATAATAATAATAATAATAATAATAATAATAATAATAATAATAATAATAATAATAATAATAATAATAATAATAATAATAATCATGGTATTTATAGTAATGATGATAATAATTATAATAATAATAAATATAATAGTAATAATCATAGTGGTAATAACAATAAAAATAATGGTAGTTATAGTAATAAAAATAATAATAAAGGTAACAGTAGCAACAATTAATAAAGGTAATACATATTATGGCAACAATAATAATGCTGGTAATAATAATGGGAAACATTGTAGTTATAATAGGGATAAGGGTGAAAGATATAATGTGGGTGTATTTAACATAACAAAGTGTTTACAGACCATAAAAAATCATCAACATGGACAATAATAAGAAGGACTAAGCAAATGGACATAACAATGAATGATATGAGAGTATAGGTTAACATTCGAAAGAGATAGGAGAATAATGGGACCTAAGAATCAAAAGCGAGCACAGGTCTTCTATCGACAGCTCGTTGGACCCAGAGATCGTTCGGTCAATTATAGTATTAGCAATAACGCTCACTTTTTGCGGACGATCTACCCACTCGAACACAGTTCCAACGTTGCTTAGCAACGGGTGCCGAGTGGTAAGCGAAAGAATATTTGTATGGGGTTGTCTGGGTAATAACCATATAGTTTCAAAATATCAAAACCCAGAAACCCACCAATTTGCTTATATAAAAGAACATTATACAGTAATACTCACGTCTTTTTTTATGGTTAACAAATTCAAATCTTTGTTCAGAAGCTGATCACTCACGTACGAGATCTATAAGAATTTAGAATATTTGCAACATAAAATAAATAGACCACATACAAAATTATAAGACTACTATGTATTTATTACTTTTTTAAGTACTTTTCACAAGCTTATTTTAAAAGATTGATATTAAATAACTAATTTTGTATTTTAATTTTAGATTTTAAAGAAAATTATTAAAATTATATAAATATTAGAGAAATTAAATAAAAAAATATCCGTCACATCAAATCATATGACTTTTGTTTTTATCGCTGAATTTTCATTGATAATTAAGTTTTAGGATTTAAATGCTATATAATATTATAGTTATATTATGAAATTAATTTGTTAAATTATCATGCTTACTCTGAAGGTTTCACATATAAATTCATAAGTAGTTGTTTTGAATTTAAACTGATTATACTCAGTTATACATTTATGAAAAATGCAACATTTTTCAAGTATTTATGAGAAGCTTATTGACATGGGCTTTGCTAATGATGCCATAGATGCATCAATTAAGAAAGGCCTTTATACATTTGATATGATTTTCAATGATTTAGTTGAAACGTTAGTTTATAGTGTATATTAAGTTGAAATCTTTTCTTTTATTCATACAAAGAAACACTAAATATAATAGTTTTAATTCCAGGGATCCAGATTTAAAGACATTCTCGGAATCAAACAATTTTAATAAATATGGGAATACTTGCCAGCCAATATTGAAATTGCGAGCAAACCCATATGTTGGCATATTTGAAGAGGGAATTGAGAAAAAATTTATGGACATGGCAATTTGTGATTCGACAGGTACGATTGAATATATATTTCGTTACATATATCGGCTATTTGCGGTGGGGATTGAATAGCCTGAAAAGGGGGGGAATGATCATCCGGAAATAATCGACGAGTTGACATGTTGAAGTTGGGCAAGAAGGGGCGCTGGGACACTTTATGGGACTGGGCAGCGCGGCTCGCTAGATATTGATTGCTTTATGATAGTAATGTCGATTAGATTCCTTCAGTCAGATGACGCAACCAGCAAATGTTGGTGGCGATTGGAGGTGTCGCATGCCATCAGAGTTACAGTGGACAAGCACAAGCCAGCATGACCAGTGGCTCGGACCGAATGCTGGCAGCATCAACTCGATGTTGCCCATGGAATGTGGCGGCAACAAGCAGAGATCTATCAGAAACGGGTTAGTTGCAGCAACTGTGGCAGCGATCCGGTTGTTGACAATTGCCTTTTTCAGGTCGGCCTTGGACGGTGGCATGGGAATAACGGAGGCGATCTCATCAACGGTATCCTCCTCATCTATGCTGTCAGTGAGCAGTAGCAATGAGCAGCATCCTGTGGCGGCGGTGCTGGTGGGTGCTGGGGAGCCCAATCAGGCGCCCATTCGAGCACCCAATCAAGCGCCCAATCAAACCGCCAGGATCCAAGTATTAGTCATCACCACCATCACCATCCAATACTAACATTTCCCCACAGATCATGGATCTGCTAGATCCCTCGCTTGAGCCGGCCACCTTCAGCCATCCGTTCCTGGCAGCGATCTGCACGATTCGGGACCTGATTTGCTGGTTCCATCGGTGTCGCTACTCGAGCAATCGGATGAGCAAGCCGCATCCGGCCAATGAATCGGGCCGATCTGTGGGCCAGTTGGCAATTCCATATGATACAAGCCTGAGTGAGATAATCGAGTTATTCCAGCGTTTGCGCTGGCATTTCGTAATGCCGTCGGGCGCCCAATCAAATCGGATTGTCGGTGAGCATTGCCTTGACAGGAGCATTGGCAGCCTTGGCCTCCATCCGAATGCTCATTTGCTTGCCATTGTCAGCTGTCCTTCACTGGAGCTGGGGCAGCGGCTGGAGCCGAGCACGGCCCCGTTCTCCATGGCAACTGTCGGTGGCAACCATTCAAATGCCACAGAACCCACCGATGCCAGTTTCTCAGTCGACATCGAAATGATTGACAGCTCCTCCTCCTCCTCCAGTAACATTCATTACCGACTGCTCTGTGATCCCGACAAGACAACACTGGATAATATTGCCACAGAATTCTCCCGCATCAGTCGGATTGATGTCGGCACATTCACCTTGCTGCGACAGAAGCCCCGACAGATGTTCTCGTATCCAGAGGATTATTTGCGCACGTTGACTGAGCTGGAGTTAATTGCTAGCTGTGATGAGGGGCCGAGTCTGTTTGAGTTGCTACCGACTGGATCAGCATTGGCCCAATCCTGATGCTGCCAGTGCTGTCGGATCCGGTAACCATGCCAACAACAGCAGCGGGGAATCATTTCAGGCTCCGTTTGCAAGTCCTCTTTCAGACTCATCTGCTATAATGGAGTTTGAATCAATCACCAGGACCCCCGATCTAGTGACATATAGAAATCCCACTGCGCCATTCTCTGGCATTGGCATTCCCCTGCCCGGTTGCCAAGATAACAGATCAGTTGCGGAATTATGGGCGGATAGATCATTCGATATCTGTGCACTTAGCAACCCCCTCTACTGCTCGTCTAGATAGGCGGCCAAAATCGCTGCTCCACCTCTGCTTCAAGGAGATTTACCGGTTGCTACGTATCCATAACAACTCGACTTGTAGGTCAATGAAAAAGTTACCTAATAATACCCAGCAAATTTTTATTAAATTCCTCCTCGACGACAAACTGTTGACTCCTAGCTTGCTTTCGTATTTCTGTGCCGCGGGTTCCAACTTGACATGTCTCGACCTTTCGTACTCACTATTGGCCACAAATGAGCTGCTGAAATGCATCAGCAAATGCTCATCTCTGGAAGAGCTGATCCTTGACAATGAGGATCATACATTTAGTAATGAGGGTCTCTGGCATTTGCGCTATCTGACCCGCCTTCGACGGCTCAGCCTGAATTATTGTGCCAAAATCAATGATTGGGGTATCCAGGTAGTGGGCGCGCTCCCCTCCCTCTCTGTGCTCGCCATCAAATACACCTCTGTCACGAATGTCGGCCTCAAGCACATTTACCTTCACTTGAGTTCTCAGAACGACCCCGTCAGTAGTGTTCCCGCCCTCCGATCTGTCGACTTGTCTGGGCTGACCGTATCTGATGAGTGCATGACTTGCATCGGCATGTTCACTCAGCTTGAACTGCTCAACCTCTCTTCCAGTCACATCACGAATCCCTCATCATTCCCTCGCTTGCCTGAGCTGCGTCACCTGGACATAAGCCATTGTCACAAACTCGCATGGGAAACTCAAGTCCACGTCAAATCGCTATGTGATTCGTTTCCCAAGCTCTCCTCAATCAATGTCAGAGGCGTCTCTAATGTGAATCTCGTTCATATCACCATGGCAATATCTAACTGCAAATTCATCAGGCAGCTCGATGGCATACTGTGCCACCCGCAAATGACAGCTAGCCTAGTAGCCAGTCTGTCTCATCTACCATTGGAAACAATTATTCTCACCAACTGTCGTCATGTGAGCGATTTATGGCTGCCAGTCCTTGCCCGATTCTCGGCCACTTTGACCCATCTGGTGCTTAGCTCGTGCTCAGGACTCATAGGTGACAATAACTCAATACTAAACAATCTCAGCCGCCTCCGCAATTTGTCATGGTTGGACCTGACCCATCTGGACAATGTCGCCAGTTTTCAAATCTGTCAGCTGTTGCTAGGCAACCATTTCCCCAGGTTGCAAGTGGCCTGGATTTCGCTCACCGAGCAGCAGGAATCAGAATTCAGATCTCAATCACAGCATTTGAATTTCAAAATCAACGTGACCAGAAGCTTGATAAAACAATTGAATGCCGGCGGACAGAATGGCTGATTGGTTGCGAATTTTATTGATTATTCATTATCTCAGGGATCCGCAGCGCGCATGCATTCAATTGGTGGAAATTATGTCATCCAATCAATATCAATCTTTTTATTTTCTGCATTTACCGATGCGCATTTTTATTTCTCGTCTTGTTTAATGATATTGATTATTTTGTCAATATTATCTCATTGCAAGTCGATTTTATATTGATTTTATTAAGATCATAGTGCCGATTGCCTGTTGTGCTTGATTATTTTCACATACAATTTGTCACCGGACTCCCTCCTTCCCATCCGATGCATAAAACCCATAGATTCTGCTCTGTAAAATTATTTAATCTTTTATCTCTTCATTTATCTTTACTCAGTTGTCGCAAATTTGGTCAATGTTTTGTATTTATCCAAATTTTTCCGTTGTTGATTTAATTATAGCAAATTTGCAGGAAAACGAATCTCGTTTTGTAGCGCCTATAGGCCAAATTCATTGGGCATGGCCAAGCTAGTTTGGAGGTTAAACGAAATTTCCGAATGAAAAATTACTCCAGTCACTGCCAAACTGGGGGGCGTGGACGTACGTCACTTATGGACGAAAGTATTGAACAGGTTGGAAGTCAATAAATAAAAATTCAAATAATTATATTAAAATCTTGATGAAAAAATTGGCAATTCTTTAATTTGTTAAAAATATTTGACGAAATCTTTGAAATTTATTGTGAACGTTATCAGAGTCGTTTGCACCAGCTCTGTGAGATGTTGATTGGGCAGTTGTGAACGAGATTTCTACTTCACCAACTTCATTTTTGAGCATACAAATTCGCAGGAGTGAAGGTGACAGAAGCGTATTTTAATTGTATAAAATTTTATTTTGCGACGAATTTGTGTGGATTTGAGTTTGATTTGCAATGCCTGATCTTCTTTTATCTCTATCAATTCCGATTTCTCAACCGTTTTTGTAGCAAGTTGGATTTTATAACTTGGAGTTCGATTTTCAATAACATTACTGAGGAAAGGCTTGAAAAACCATGTAAATGCGGATGTTGACTGCTCAAATCTCTAAACCCTTGTTGGAAATCTGCTTACGATTCTCCCAATTTCTCTTTGTATTATCTCTTTTGTTTTCTTGAAAATCGATTAAATTTTGATTTACTCGTGAAAAATTATTAAATGATTTCGTATTAATATCCTATACAAAAATTCGACATTTACCTTTAATACAAAATAAATGATTATTTCTTTTCCTTATGCAAATGTTCCATAACGCCTGTAAACAACATAAAATTCAACTTTTCAAAACCTTACAACATACCAAAGGTAAGAATCTCTGGGCAACCCATTTATTGCTTCATTTACCTGCAAATGCTCCGACATCCCTACTTAACCTTTTATGGAAAAATCGGTAAGACGTCGAATGCTTAGTTTCAGCCTGACCTATGTTTTAATTTTGCTAATAAATTGAAATCTGTATGTCCGAACTGGCAGATCCGCGTATTTATAAGTAACAGTTGCAGGAACACCGAAATCCTCGAGACTAACATCCATCAAAGTGTAACTGAAAATAACAACAGAAACACAAAATAGCAATTTAGAACAATTTCATAGAGAGTTCGTATAAAAAGAAGTCATTATGAATACTCCCGTGGAGATTTGGTGCGAGGGATCCATATTTAATCTGTAAAATCATGTCCAAGGGAATCGCAAGGAATCGCAGGAATTGAAAGGAAATTGACCTGCACTTAACCTGAAAGTAACACTTTTATAAACATTTTAAATAAATATTCTTCTAATTTATAACATAAATATTTACATTCTACATAACAGCCTTCAATAGCGCCATGAGTCCGCCAGTAAGTCAAGCAAAGCAAAGAGAAAATCTCACCAGCCGTTTCCGGTCTTGGGCGAACTTGGAAACTTTACAAATAGGATTTCACTTTTTCTCTTGTATAATTGCAAATTATTTTATGAAATATTGAAAAATTTGATATAAAATTTTATTTTTGTAAAAATTTTGAAATTAAATGTCAAATTTACAATATATTCTCATTGAGAAATATAATCTTTGTAAATAAATAATTGTTTTTCTTATTCATTTTAACATGTAATAATAATAATAATAATAATAATAATAATAATAATAATAATAATAATAATAATAATAATAATAATAATAATAATAATAAATAATAATAATAATAATAAACAATGAAAAATCACGGATAAGGATGCAAGGATCACATATTGATGCCCAAATAACCGTAATGAAAGTAAACAAGCGAATAAACAATTATGTTGTTGTACCGCCTTGGTAGGCAAATTGGAAGTCAAAAAATATTTAAACAAATTGGGAAACTGGATTTTCACTGCTGCGTGTTTTATCAAGGTCAATTATTTCTCGTTCTTGTTTTTTGGTTTCCTGCTTGGCATTTAGCATGTTGATCAGCTCCTGACTGATCTTGGGAAAGTTTGGATTCATCATCGAGTTTCTCTGGTTTCTGTTAATCTCTTTGTAGGGCAAATTGAACGCAGATAATCTGTTATCAGCTGGATAGTTTGTGCACCCATTTTCCACGGTTGCTGTCTTATCGGTGCTGGCCTGCTTGTGACTCATTGGTATATGTGGGGAGCTGATAGGAAGGGTGACTGATTTTCGGTTTGGCTTGTTCAATGGGAAAAATGTGCTAGTCTCTTCAGAATTGAGCTTGAATATTCCAGTTGTTGGAGGACTGGTAGTGATATGGCATGGGCAGTGTGAGGGTTGGGTAGTTGCTCTTCTTAGTCTGACGGGCTCAAACATGCAATCTGTTTTGATGTCACACTAAATACCAATAGTAAATGAAGCACATCGATATGCATTATTTATTATTGAACATTTTATCGATCAAGCACAAATAAAATTGATTACTATATCCGGATATCCGGTACTCGCATATACTACTTATAATGTATTCTTTGGTGCAACTCATTGATATGGCCCTTTTCCCCGAATTCGATAGTCCTTGTCATGAATTTCGAACGATGTTTATTTACGATGTTAATAAATAAATATTTTCAAATAAAGTTTATAGATGTCCCCAAATCCTAGTCATACCTGGCGGGCCGAGGGACCAAGGAGCCTTCCGTAAAAGACTGATAAATAAATTCAATAATAATCACTGATAATCCCCCCCCCCATTTATTAATGTTTTGGTCAAACCGGTATTTATAAAAAGAGTAATCTATCAAAATTTCATTTAACTGTCATTCGGATAAATAAAAAAAAATTATTTTTGAAAGCAATAAAAATACGTAGGGGAAATTTGTGATATAAAATGTTTTTAAAAAAATAATTATAAATATTGTTATATGGCTTTGTTGCAGAGTCCAGTGCAACTTGGCCTCCTGATTGCCAGGGGCCCCTATCTACAACTTTCGGCGACAACATCCGACAATTCTGTTGCACATTATTATGATCGAATTAACACAAATGTCAAAATTATAAATTTTGGACATCAAATGAAAACTTTGATCGACGAAATGTCGACAATGCGATCACATTGATCACGATCAGCACAGCTAGACAACAGATATACAAACAGATCAGAATATAACTAACAAAAACAACAAGTATTAAGAGCACTGGCAAATTCATCAGGGTTACTGAAGGGTCAGAAACAGCGATCAGGGACCCCGATGATTCACATTACTATGGATTAGCTTACTTAGAAAATCAGTAGAATCGAAATATGCGCCGCTGAAATAAATAACAATTATCCTGCAATCACTCCGCAATTCTGGCTTGCATATATTTGCCATAGAAATAACTTACTTCCTTAGATTCCTTGCTTCTGTAACCACTCTGCAACAACGCAATATGTCGAAGAATTCTTCTGTTTGACACAGATTCTTGGAATTGGAATTGCCGAAGAACAGCAACAGTCTGTAGATAAGTAAAATGAATGAAGGAGTATTTTATATAACATCAAATGAAGATCTCTAGTCAAACTGGGAGGGGAATTATATCTAATGAGAAAAGATAAAATAAAAAACAAAAAATGCTTCCCCATTAAACTTTCATTTGATGAAAAGTAAATGTTAGCAAACTAGCTGACTAAGTAGCTACTTGGTTAAAGTGTACTGATAAAAGAAACCTACCAAATAAAATGCAATAGCCGCACCGAGGATGTATCCAACAATGACATCAGTCCACCAATTCTCCCCGAGTCCAACCAGGTTGATTCCACACAGCAAGGAAATGAGCACCAGCGCCATATTGACAAAAGGGATGAGAAGGTACTTGCAATGATGAATCTTTCCGATTCCATGTAGATAAATCTGAAGATTTGAGATAAGTTTACCGAAAACGACTTATTTACAGAATTGAAACATTTTATTTGGTGTTTAAAGTCTCAATTTGCAGATTATAAATGTATGAAAAAGAATCCAAACTTGTTAAGGAATAAATAAACTGAGTTTTCCGAAGGCCGGAAACCAAGAGAATTGACAAATAATTGTAATATTTAAAAATTACCAAACTTTTTAAAAATCATTTATTTTAATAATTAAAAATCAGATTTCCATAAATTATATTTTCGATTTCAAAATCGACTCTCCTCTATCGAATGATGCATAATTTGTATAATTCTGGTAATCAATTGCTATTAAACTGTTTTATATTTATGCAAATATAATATTTCAAAAATCCGTTTGTTTAAATAACGATATTTTGCATGAATTATTTTAATCAATATTTCATTTCAGAAATTAATTAGAATTTCAATAAATGTAATTATTGTTATTTATTGAAATTTTTTGAAATTAATTTCTTTACATTGTTTGAATGAATCTCAATATTTAAAATTAATTATAACTTTATAATTTTCAATTGATAATTATTTTTAAATTTAATAAGGAAATGAGTTCATTCTCCATCCAATATGTTCAAACCTTTTTTTCAAAGGATTTTTTCTCGGTCTTCGGACGAGTGAATATCTCATTTCACAACATTCTGGCGCAGAATCTCCTCGAATAAATAATTACAAATTACCGTGACATAAATGGCTGCGTACATGCTGATAGCTGCTCTCATCGAGGGGCAGGAGGTTCTGTAACAGAAATGACATTGACTATGAAATCTTTGCTAATAACAAGGATCAACTAAACCTTGATTTTCTGACAATATTGCGATCGTTTTGCTGGCACAAATTGTAATTTGTTGACTGATATAATTTTGCCCCTTCTGGGTATGGTGATGTGTAATAGAAATTACTGACATTATTATGGTGATAACTGTTGCCATTGGATGAAAGCTTTGGAAGGCAAAGCGATAGGAAATTCGGTCGCAGTTCACCGATTGATATCTTCATGACGTCAACCGTGACCATCAGGCACAAAATACCGAAAAGGTAGGACACTATGAATAAAAATTAATTCACAATAATCCTCGAATTTAGTAACATACATGAAAATCTGTAAAGCCGCCTTATTGTATGTGGAATATGAAGGGGTGAGCATATTCCCGCAGGAAGGAGTTTGGCAGTTTGATTGGCCATACAAAATAAAAGCATCTCGCCAACTATAATCTAAATGATTCGTCAAATACTAAATTTTAGAATGAGAAATATTACAACAAAAATTGGAAAGCTGAATGAATGAATATAAACTCCCATTTCTGGTATTTTGCCGCCCAATATGAATTCCTCAAATTCCGAAGACTCCATTTCATTCTT